>KZ061559.1:55556-151613 GCA_002091835.1 Anopheles maculatus
TTCCACGCTTCATACCGACCGACAACAGTCTATCTTGAAAGCGAAATGTCCGAAGGATGCACCTGTCACCGTGGGATCGATCGATACCCATTTCCCATCAATCAAAGAACGCAAAGAGCGCGCTAGCATCGGGGCGGAACTCGAGGCGGATGATGATGATCGGTGACATCTGTAGGAGGTTTTGTTGGCAATCAAAATCAATGGAAAAAGGGGAGGAAAAAAAGGATTTGTACTAGTGAATCACGATATGTTTTTTTATGGTTGTGTGCGGTGTAATGCCAATCGCTGGGATTAACTACACCATAGCAAGTCATTTGAAATAAACAGATTAGTGGATTGCTGGCTGTGCCTTGAATGATCCGCACGTTGATTGATGTTTGGTTGTAATGGAAAGTTGAACAATCATAAATGAGGGTTGATTATGTGGTAAGTGGTTGTGCTGATTGAAGTTTGACCGAATGATCGAATGATGCTAGTAAGATTAGTTTTTAGTTACCGTTTGAATAATGTTGTTTAAGGAATGAAATAAAAGGTGTAAAATAACCAAAGGCTTTAAAAAAAATTGGCCAAGAATCAATTTTCCTGTTCTAACGAGACTGCAAAGTGACGGTTTCGAAAAGAATAGGACGAGAACGGAAGGAGGATAAGGATAATTAGGAGTTAAAATTTTGTAATCAGGATTTCTAACATGATCACGCACATATCAATGGATCTCAGGCGGCACACGGATTGTAGACATAATTAAAGGAGATCGAAAGCGAAGGAAACGAAGAAGGAATGTAAAAGCGGATTGAAGAAACGCATGTGGGATCATCTAGGTTAGGAATGATTTTAATTGATATAAATAAACTAAAGAAAGAAATCATTGGATAGATAGATCCGTATGTGACTCCTTATATTGAGAGATTATTGGAGCGTTAAGATACATACAGGATCAGGGAATAAGGTAGCAACTCGTAATGATACGTACTTACTTAACTCACCGACAGTGCGGTGGTCATGTCATTTGGATGCTACCGCACAACCTTTTCTTTCAGATCCTTTAAGTTGTTTACGAGGCATCCTGACGATTGCTACAGCCGGAAGGATACGCTGTTTGGGGCACGTGATGAGGATGCCGGACTCATGCCCTGCCAGGAAGGTACTCGTCAGCGATCCCTTCGGCACGAGGCGTAGAGGAGCACAGCGAGCTCGTAGGCTGGATCAAGTGGAGTCGGCCCTGAGGGATATTGGATGCAGCCGGGGATGGAGGAGTGCAGCCATGGACCGAGTTTCCTGGAGAATTATTGGATATCAGGCCATGTCTATTAGACGTACTCCATAGGGGCAGGACGTTCACGTGGACATTAAGATTTACAACAAGAAGAATGCCGTAAAGTTATATGATGGAGCTACAGTTGAACAGCTATCTAATGATGGTGTGAAACTAATGTACTGATATACTAGTTTGCTGTACTGATGTACTGATATGTAGTTTTGCTGAGGAGTTTCATGCAACACCAATATAAGTCAAGCATGGAATATACGTCAATTCTGTAAAGTTATATGAAGTTGGTTCATCATACACTAAAAACAAGTTATCTAGCTATCTGACGGTAATTTATCAACGGCTTCAAGCAATGTAGTGTCTACACTCAGACGTCATAGAATAAGTATCTGTAAACTCAACTGATGTTTGCTAGAGCATCCTATGACTACGGCCAAGTTTGTCTTTCTAGATGACAAAGATTCTCGTAGGATAAATGACAACACTTTCAAGATATTGTACTGAGAACTACTTCATTCTTACACTTGAATTCTTCCAATAGATTAAGTACTAATATTAGAAAGTTTTTTTTTCAACTTCCAACTCCTAACACCACTTCCCAATTACTTGTTTAATGGTGCATTTACTCTAACACGAATCACCCGTTTCGTCTTTATATTCTCACGACGGAAATCATGCCCGAAGATCCGTAATCGATCGAAACCGTGGATAATTTAATCATTCGCATGAGCTGATTGACAGTTCGCCATCTCGGTTCCCACCACAAATCAACCCCGCAACCATACGATCCGGAACGATCATTCCGATTCCAAAAAAGCCTACTACTCCTGGCTGTGCCGTGTGTACACAAAGCGCTCCCCCAGAGCGCAATAACCAGAGCAGGCACTAGTACCGTGCTGGACGGGTGTCCGATTGAGACATCATACGAATACGCTTCAAAATATTTGATTGCCAGCACGATTAACGATTTCGAAGCAATAAAAATCCAATTATCACAGATTGGTGCCCGTGCACGCTCCGGCTGTAGTTCCTGCCGAATCTCTGTTTCTTTCCGCCTAATGAGATCAATTTCTCGATCTGTTCGACAAATTATTTTCCTCCCATCGGCGCAGACACATTTAAGGCTTTTTTGCTGGTAAATAAAAAAAAGGGCTAAGCTGACCCAAAAGAAGTGTTAACTACACAATTTCCGGAAATCAAACACGCTGTTCGAACGTTTTTGTTCGAGCACCGTTTGTGGAAGCTCACACCGATCACGGAATGTTTTATCTCGAGCAGTTTCGTTGTAGTGTCCCGGGGTAGCTTTTCCTGTCCTTCGTGTGGTTCGTTTGCTGCTTTAGCTTTTTATGGTCAGATAGGTTTTTTCTTTCTTTGGTTTTATTTTGTTATGCCGTTCAAGCTTATTGCAGTCTCGGCATGATAAACCTTGGAGAATCGTGTGTGTTTGTGTCTGGAGCTCTGCTCAGTCTCTTCTTGTGTCCGTTTATGCTGGTTTATGGTGACGATGTAGAGGGTTCGATTGATTGGATTTAACGGTTGGGGAACAAATGCCTTGTGCCCGGCTTGGGGTGAGGCTCGTCATAAAATGAACCCGACCCGACCGGCACCACCGACCACGTCCGACGTTGAAGTGGAGAATGCTGCTGGTATACGGTGTGGTTGTAGACTGAATTAATTACCACAAGAAGAAACACGATCGACACGGATCGATCCAGAGAGAGGCGCACACATTCCTGCGTCTCGTGCAGATCATTCCCGTAGGTCGGCCGGAGATCGAGGGATCAGACAAAAGCTCACCAGTTGAAGAAGAAATCTTCAATAAATGTACACAATCCAAGTGATATCTTGGTGTGTGCATGGTGCTCATCATTGATTCGAGTTCTTGCGATTGGATTGTGCCCGCGCATTCCCGGATGATCGGCCGGTTTTGTCGTGAGCGAGTTTGGTTTTGTTGTTTTTTTTTGTGGTATAACTCAACAAGTTTGTAATTTTTGTTACGATCCACCATTTTGCTGTCGCCGCACGAATCAGTGAATTCTTCCTTGCGATCAACGAACTTACGAAACGGATCAAGTGATTTGGCTCATCGCTTATCGATAATCTTCGCCTCGCGTTAACATTTCTTGCTTTATGTTGTACGATTTTTGCAAACATTCCCGAGTAGCGTTGTCAGCAGATCGTGTGCTTGGGGTTGTTTTTCTTTTTTGGCCTCGTGTGATCGTTTGACCCGGTGCGGTGCAATTTCTTTGATCAAAAGAAGCAATATCGATTTGTTTTTTTTCTCCCGAAGAATCCGTTATAAAAGGTAGGGTTATCGTGATTTTGGCAAGATATCGTTTTATGGCCGTCTTATGCCTTTCAACTTTGCCATATACTACAATTAGTAAGATACGAATGAACAGCAAATCCAATGAGACACAGTGTTTCGTACAGATTATACTCTGCAATTGCAGAAATACTGCTGGATTAAGTAACAAATTGATTATCCTAGTTATTATTAATTGCTTGATTCATGTGCATTTTATTCTCGGGAATTACATCTTTTATAAGGACACCCTGCATCTTTGAAGAGATTATACAGGATACCTTGAGTTCAAATATCGTCGTTCGCCATTTCTGGAATTTCCGGACTTCACACTGCAAGAACGGATATCGAATCCTGACTGAACAGCCATTCTATACAATCTAGCTATTGATAAAACGAATTCAATGAAAGTAAATGCCAGGCAATCTCTCGAGGTCTTAGAGACAGAGCAGAAGAAGTCGAAGAAGTTGGAGCCCAGATCAACTGATTAATGATCTACTGATTTCTGTAGGGAACGAATGTGTCCCGAATAAGAAGAGACCAGATCGTTGACAGATTCTGACAGAAAGTCTCCAGTTTTTAACTATAATCTAAATACCGCGCAATTTCGGTCTTCAGAAGATAGTCTCAAAGATGAAGATTTCTTGCAAGCCACATTTTCTTGAGGATTCTAAAATTGATTCTTAAATTAATCACACAACTAAGTTCGTTAGTTTTGATCTGATGTAATCAATAGCGATCTGAGGCATATAATCTCCCCTAATGTTCTTCCAACGACAGTACATTATCTCCATTACCGTACTCCCGTACGGTGTATCTATACCCTTAATTTCAATTGTAAATTTAAGTTGTTACACTACTTGCTTTACATCGGGTAAGCTCGTTAAAAAAAAAAGCCGTTCAACGTTTATCACTTTTATTACCCAAACACGGAAGTAAAACCCCAAAAATAATACTACCGACAAGCGAAGAATCTTCAATAACACAGGTTACGGCTTACAGGCCGACCCGTCACGTCAAGTGCCACCCGGCAGTATTAATCGTGACGCACAGACGGAAAACCGTTTCCCTCGGAGTTATCTATTTTGAGGTTCTAAAGACGCATACACCGCAGTACGTGCTCCGTCCGTCCGGTGTACAGGAAGCGGGAACGACGCAGAAACGCATAATCCACCCGTTGCAGCACGTGCCCTAATGAGTCGTCGTCGGGTTTCGGAACGCACACGCATTTATCATGCTAATTGATTAACTGTGTAACTTGGCAGGGTAGAGTGGTGATGGTGGTGGTGGTGAATTTGACGGCCGGAGTTCTTCTGTTGTGACGCCGCACGGTCTCGGTTCGTAGTTGAGCTAACCGGAAATCGACCGTAGCGGGTGACGTTTTCCTGGCAAGTGTCAGTAGCGGCTACAAACGCATCAAGAAAACCCTAGCTCCGCTTCTTCGGCAATTGACCTTGAAGTGGATGCACTTTTTGTTTAAAAATATCTCACCTCCGCAGTACGTGCTCCGTCCGTCCGGTGTACAGGAAGCGGGAACGACGCAGAAACGCATAATCCACCCGTTGCAGCACGTGCCCTAATGAGTCGTCGTCGGGTTTCGGAACGCACACGCATTTATCATGCTAATTGATTAACTGTGTAACTTGGCAGGGTAGAGTGGTGATGGTGGTGGTGGTGAATTTGACGGCCGGAGTTCTTCTGTTGTGACGCCGCACGGTCTCGGTTCGTAGTTGAGCTAACCGGAAATCGACCGTAGCGGGTGACGTTTTCCTGGCAAGTGTCAGTAGCGGCTACAAACGCATCAAGAAAACCCTAGCTCCGCTTCTTCGGCAATTGACCTTGAAGTGGATGCACTTTTTGTTTAAAAATATCTCACCTCTTGGTGCGTTTTTTCTTCGGTTGTAATTTATGCTAGGTCCATGAGAATTAATGTACTAAGTGTGGCACTCTCAGTACAGCTTTAAGTACAGAACCCTCCCACTCGATCATCATGATCGTTGATGCGTGTACGCACACCAACCCGACATGCTCGAAAGTGATTATTCACCAAACCCGCAAAGACCACCCGAAGGTTGGTAAGATGCACAAAGTGTGTGTGCGCTATGCATTTCGGAGCAGCACACACGTTAAACATTCAACTTCTCCCGGCAAACAAACCGATTAATTATAGACGAATGTGGTATCACATTGTTGACTCGCTGCATCATATATTAATACAACAGGTTTATGCATTAGCGCTGTTGCCGCTACTACACGTATCCGGATACTGATGCCGGTTTTATGTGCAACGAAGCAACACTTTAGCCGGTTTATATAGCATCCTCTCTCCATAGCCGCCCTATCGTTACAGTGACATTGTAGTAACTGTTGTTGGTGGTCATTCTTAATCGTAACCGTATGCATACCTAATTGCCACGAAACCAACCCAGGAATGGTGCTGCTGACCATTGTTGTTGTTTGCTCGTGTTTTAATCTAAGGGAAGGGTTTGCGCCTTCTCTACCATCCCAAGGGAGGGAAAACACCGATAAAGACACATTCCTTGATTCTAGAAATGTCACGAAGTTTGTGGTAGGAAGCGCAAAACCGATTGTCGTGTTCCGTGTAGACGATGTTTCCGTACCGGTGTACACATGCGGAATCGTGTGGAATATTAAACATTCTTTGTTGGCTGGGCATTTATGTGTTGCTACAAAGTAAATGGGAAAGGAAAAGAACAATTTTTTTCGAAATTGTTAAATATGTTGATTTATAAAATATAACAAAATTATGTAAGAGTATGAATGTTACAAGAAAACTTAGCATTATTGATTTTTTATTCAAAAGAACACAAATAAGTCATAAAAATATATAAACAAAACAAAAAAACTATCGCGTGTCGCGATAGTGTAGAAAAAAATATTAATAAAAGAAAGTTCAGCAGCAAATCGTCAATTAATATATAATACAATAGAATATATTTAAATCTCAAAGAAACAAATAAAACCAAGGTAAGAAATTGGTAAAGCGTTTAGTGATAAATAATGAGTGATAAAAAGGATTAGAAGTAACAGAAGGCTATTAAAAACATGTGAAGCAAATGTAAAAATGAATGAAACGTAACCATAGTATAATAATTTAAGTTAACAAGTAATAACTATCGATAGGATGCAGAAAAACATCAATAAATTATGTGAAATAGCGAACAGTGGATGTTGCAAAGAAGTAAACAAATTTTGTTCATAATGAATATTTCTCATTGTGGTTTTTTTTCTTATTTATATTAATTTAATTTTTATTAAACAACACCTAGATAGTCTCGTAAAGAGAGCAAACAGCTAAAATTTTATATTTTTGAACAGTTTCTTCTGAAAGTAAGATGGCGTTTAAAAGGTAAACATGAGCACATATATAAATATAAACACGAAAACAGGTAGATTGCAATGTGTTGCAGTTTACACCTATGGGAGAGTTGGAGCTAGGGTGGTTGTTGTTGATTCGGTTGTAGTTGATTCGGTTGTTGTCGTCGATTCGGTTGTCGTCGTAGATTCGGTTGTTGTCGTGGAGACGGTAGTTGTAGCTAAAAATGAACAAACAATTTAAATGAATGTCAAAACCCGATCTATGAAGTGGTCAACGTCTTCCACAACTTACACGGCGGTGGCACTTCACACTTTTGATTGACAAACTCCAACTGTATCTCTTCACCGGTGCAGGGATCGAATGCTACTGGACAGGTTGTCGCAACGGCGTATCCGTCGTTGTAGCAGACGTAAAAGTTTTCCGGTGATAGTCCCGTGTTGTCAAACTGTTGGGCACAGCACCGGCAGCTGTCGACGAACTGGATGCACGGATCGGTACGGTAGCACAGCGTAAAGTCACACGTACAGGTGTTGTTAACCGAATCGAAGTACAACCCGTAAGGACACTGGAACTCGATCGCTCGACCATCGGTACACTTGTAGTACCGTGTGCAGTATAGTTCGTGTTGAAGATATACCTGCAGCAACGGAGCCGTCGGGCAGAGATAGTCTGGTGGTCCAGTCACACAAGAACAACGCTGAGCGTCACTACTATACATGCCGATGGTACTGGCCACTATAAGCACCACTATGCCGAACCACATCCTTCGTGTCTGCATCGCTACTAACCACTATTCCTGTGAAGGTATGTAAATCTACTGTAGGTTCACGAAAGCACTGAACAGAAAGAAACGCAACGCTTTGTCTTATAAAGACTAGAATTATCTCTGTCGATCACCAGCAGCAGTCAACACAAAAGCTCGATCATCATGCGTTACTCCTTGTGCGTCCCAAACCTAATCCAGGGTGACTTACGGGGCACGGTTCTTCCATTAGAGCCTCAAAAAACAACATTCTCAGTAGGTGCACTAGTAGACGATAGTTGCCGTAGCAGAGTGGACAATAGTCACGCACTTATCGGCACACGTTAAGTACCGTTGGAATAAGGGGAAACGGCTGACGCAGCTGATAAGAGTTAGCCAATGGATAGTGGACCTTAAATAGGTGACAGAAAGCCCCGAAATAGGTTACACTTGCCTGTGTGATTTGGAATGCGGTAGGTTGAACATGAAAGCATTTCTTTAAAATAAAGATAAATGAAGCCATTGTTTGGTGTCTAGAGAATGTTGTAAACATGGCAAATAGAAATATTAGTGTAGGATTGTTATTTACGGTGTTTGTAATTGAATGTACTCTTAATTGAAGATAGTATCAGTATTATCTCGTGTAGTCAGAAGACAGTTAAAAATTTCAAACACTTTATTCCAGAAGTCAAATGACTGTTTAAAGGGAAACATGAGAACACACATAAATAGAAACAAGGGAACAGGTAGATAGGAAGTGTGTTGCAATTCTTGTTTACACTTAAAAGATAGTTGTTGCTTAGGTGGTTGGTTCGGTGGTTGTCGTTGAGTCGGTTGTTGTTGTAGATTCGGTGGTTGTCGCTAAAATTGAACAAACAATTTAATTGAATATCAAAAGCCATTTTTCAACACCTTCAACAACTTACTCGGTGGTGGCACTTCACACTTTTGATTGACAAACTCCAACTGTATCTCCTCGCCGGTGCAGGGATCAAATGCTACTGGACAGGTTGCCGCAACGGCGTATCCGTCGTTGTAGCAGACGTAAAAATTCTCCGGCGCTAGTCCCGTATTGTCAAACTGTTGGGCACAGCACCGACAGCTGTCGACGAACTGGATGCACGGATCGGTACGGTAGCACAGCGTAAAGTCACACGTACAGGTGTTGTTAACCGAATCGAAGTACAACCCGTAAGGACACTGGAACTCGATCGCTCGGCCATCGGTACACTTGTAGTACCGTGTGCAGTATAGTTCGTGTTGAAGATATACCTGCAGCAAAGGGGCCGACGGGCAGAGATAGTCTGGTGGTCCAGTCACACAAGAACAACGTTGAAAATCGTTGCTAAATATACCGGTGGTACTGGCCACTATAAGCACGACTATGCCGAACCACATCCTTCGTGTCTGCATCGCTACTAACCACTATTCCTGTGAAGGTATGCAAATCTACTGGAGGTTCAAGAAAGCACTGAACGGACAGAAACGCAACGCTTTTCCTTATAAAGAATTGGATCATGACTGTCGATCATCAGCGGCAGTCAACAAAAAAGCTCGATCATCATGCGTTACTCCTTGTTACGGTAGGGTTTTTGTGTAGGTGACTCACTGCACATTTTTTGCAGTAAAACTTCAAAAAAAAGAGCAAGAACCTCTCGGAAGGTGCATTAAGTGGCGATAGTTGGCGCAGTGGAATGAAAAATTGTCACGCAATTATCGTATACAAGCACCAAAAGGACAAAAAATATAAAATATAAGGTTACATATAAAAATATGAGGGAAAAAACTGACGAAGTTGATAAGTGTAAGGTAATGTACGTTAAATAGCTGACAGAATTTCCGCAATGGGTTACAGTTGCCTGCGTGATTTGGGATTCAGTAGGTTGGAGCTAATTGAATTGCTGTATAATAAACATAACTGAGGTCATGTAGTGATTAGGAATGTTAGGAAGGTACATCGAAGAAGATTTTATTCAAATTCTTTATAACTTCCTTTGCTCGTACTATGTTCTAGTAGTACAATGCTCCGCAATGCTGCTAGAGCTGCTAGAGAATCTGCAATGCTGAACACGTGCTGAGATTGACTCCAAATGAACTGTAACGTGTCGCAGATTGTACGTTGTTAGACTCGTTGTTCCCACAGCAGTATGATGGAACAAAAGCTACGTGTCAATCATGTGTCTAGTAAGTATCTTTACATGGTAACCATGGCCTCAGATAGACATTCAAAGGTCACCCATTAGTTGACAAGTGAAGGTACTCAACTGTTATTTAATACGGACACTTTTGGAGCATACAATGGATTTATGAACCTGCTACAACAAATTCCAAGAGTATTCTTATTCATTTATGTATGTATATCCTTTACAAATACAGCAGAATATATGACCCGTACGTGTGGAAGGACAATTGAGGAGCATCACGTACAAGTTGTGTAGCGAAATAGACTTCCCAGGTTCCGGAGAAAGATACCGAACGACCGATTGGCAGATGACTGCGCTAGATCGGGAAGCGGTGTTTAGGTCCTAATAAGTAAGTATAGTTTCATATTATTGTTTACTCTTGCATACGTTGATAATTTAACATTTAACCATTCTTTATTTGTAGTTAACGAATGGAGGACTACGTGTGACAGCCAACAGGTTCAGTTCAAAGGAAATTTAAAACCACAACTACTGTGAAATGCATCATCTCACCACCAAATGAAAGGGGCAACCTCGTTTGTTCGATGGACAGCGGATAATCAAACGTGCATCATTCCATTATCTGGTTGTATGCTTCCAACTTAATTTGTGTCATTACTTAATTACCTCTTTGGTAACAGTGGGCGTTGTGGTTAATGATTTATTTATCGCTTTTTTGTTGTTGTCGCGATTCTTTCTGTTTTTTTTCAAATAATTTTAAAAATGGAACATCCGTCTCGTGGCAGTTATAGTGAGCCGAAGAATACATACGATTCATGGGGAAATAAGTATGTCATCAAGGATCAAAACAGTGATTGATTAACAGCGTGCGGTATAATTAGCTTTCAATTGATTGATGTCAATATCGCGTGGTAACGTGCTGATGGCATCAGTCACATTTGCGCGTTTAATGTTTCACAGCAGGAATAGTTTAATAATTTTATTGCCAGCTGGTTTTATTGGTTCAATCCTCACAAAAATAGTATGTAAGGGATGCGAAAATATTATGAAAAAGGTAAAACCTTATACGGAAGTTTCTGAGCCTGCTAGAACTAGTGCGTTCCTCTTATTACTAAAGACCATAATTTAAGCCCTAATGGCAAACGAGCATAATTCTTGGAATGAATAATTACAATAGCTGTGTGGTAGATAGAAAAGGAAAAAAATAGAAAATGCAAAAATTTAAACACCCACCCCCACGGCTCAGAACAACTTGCGGGAGAATATGTTACCCACCGGGACAATGTTGACTCCCGCTAATTGAATGCGAAGAAAACAATGAACCTAAAATAATAGCCCGATGGTACCGCGATAAATATGCGACAAGCATAAATCATTACCACCAATTGGCCATCCAACCCGGACGCCCGGACCAGCTCCAGGTCGTCGCACACACCAGCCGGACCAATTTGTGCACCACCAGAAGACATCCACCCTGCTCGAGTTGTGTGGCGTACCGGCGCCAAAACCGACGAAGAATTGAGTCATCGCTTTCACAGGAACTCGCACGCGCGCTCGCCAGGAGCAGCAAAACAGCAAACCGAGAAAAAAACATAGTATTTCAACCAATTACCCCAATCGTATGCATGCAAATAGGCCAACCGTAGCCATTTGATCCATTTTCCATACGGTTCTCGGGGACGCTCTGAACTGGACGCTGGTCGAAGCACCGGGAAAAAACGGGGTTAGGGGAAAGGGATACCGAGGCGGAAATTATACCTTACGTCCGAGCGGATTATGAAAATGTATGCCTTGCTGTATGTGTGATCAATGGGTTTTGCACTAATGAAAATCGTGGTGGCACGAGATGTGGGGTTGACCGGTTGGTGGGTGTTTGTTTAATTAAGCACAGAATCGACGGACCACAGCGAAGGAAGGACACGGAGAGAAGAAAGGTGTAATGTATTCCAACCCATTTCGACCTGTTTTCATTTCAACCGGTAGGAGGAACCCTTTTCTACGTAGCACGCGTGATAATTACGGGCTTAGAACTCTGCGCGCCCTACAGAAGCTAGACGAACCTGGAACCGGTGTAAGAAGCATTGATCGTGGCAGAGTTTTGTTTTGTTCTCTTTTCCCTTATGATGGATGTAAGTTATCTAAAGGATGACATTTCATCGCTTTATTTCAAAGCACCGTGTCACCCTTTGCTAGGGCCGGTTGGGTGTGTGTGTAAGTGGTGATGACATCCTGTCCACCATTCTTTACAAAACCATATTTGACTGCTAGAAGTGAAA
This sequence comes from Anopheles maculatus, assembly GCA_002091835.1. Lineage (NCBI taxonomy): Eukaryota > Metazoa > Arthropoda > Insecta > Diptera > Culicidae > Anopheles > Anopheles maculatus. The sequence goes on from KZ061559.1 coordinate 67,631, forward strand.
ATCGGAATGAAAAGAAATTCATCGTTCCTGTCTGTCGTAACGATGTGTCTGTGCGAATATGACAAGACTAGGTGTTTTAGTTGTATGAATTGTTTTGCTTCTTGCTTTTCTGTGTTAGCGAAGCCTTTTTAATGATGTACATTTGCAGAGTTTTACGAAAGGAAGATTTGTACGTGACAATTGCAGATTTTTATAATGAGTTCGGAGGGTTTTTGATATATTTTGGACTTTGTTTTCGAACAATCAAATGAATGTGTTGCATACAGAGGTCATCTATTTGCAAGGAAATTGTTGGTTCTTTTTATATCATTTTAATATTTATGTTTAGTTGTCCATTCTTTTTTTCATTTTTTTGCTAGTTTAATATTAATAATTGTTGTTGTAACTTTCTAACATAGGTTCGTCTTGGTTTTTGATTATTTGTTGACGAACGGATTGATCTTCCATTTGATCAAGTTTTTTTATTTTTTTTATCAATTATTTTACTCTAATCCCTTTTTCTTATTCTATCTTTTATAATTATTTTTTTTCATGGGATTATTGCTGTATTATATGATGTATTTATTACTTCACTAATTCATTGTTTTTATTTGTTCGCCTTTTTTTACTTATTTTCGCTATCATTATTAATTATTGTCGCTATTGTTTCTGTTTTCTCTATGTTTTCTCTTTGTTGTTATTTTTATTCTTCTTCGTCACCTTCATTATTTTCATATTCTTTTTTGATGTTTACTTCTACAATCTTAAAAGATTAAAATTATTATCAGCTAAGACCTTTCACTTCCAGCCACCTTCACCTAGTTTAACAGAAGCTTGATATAAGAGCAACTAGCTCTACACAGTCGATTCTGAGATTTGCATATTCATTGCTTGATTTGTTTGATTTCTGGTTGATTCACTGTTTATTTACTAAACTTTTAATTTTTGTTTTGTTTTTAAGTTTAAAATATTTTTATTTTGCTTCTCCTTTACCTTTTCACATAACTATTTCTTAGTTATCTTATTTGTATTTGCTTTTTTATTATTTATGTTTTGTTTTTGTTTCTTTTTTTCCATAAAAAAAATTTAACCTGATACCAAACACAAGCGGCTACCAATGCACAAGCTCATCGTAATTGGTAGGTTTATTGGAAAATAGGAAAAAAATCAAGTTTTTAAAAAGCAATTACCATCATCCGAATCGATCCAATCGTAGATACGCGTTGTCCTGCAACCTGCAATTTTCATTCATTAGACACTAGAAAGTATGCAGTTTTACAGTGGTCGATAAAATTGCACACGCACACACACAGCGTCCAAAGCGCTCAATATTCTAATACATTTTGCATGCGTACGTGCGTGCAATCGGATGTTTATTTAATTCGTTGTTTTTTGAGCACTGCGCTTTCCCGCTCTAACGTCCTGTCCACTCGCACCGCTTAGGAATGCCATCGAGCGGGATGATTTTGCCAGGCATGTTTACGGTGTTTGAGTTTGCAGGAAAATGTTCAAACGTCACACAGCGTTTAGAATAATCGAGTGCAAATAAAATAAAAAAGACACATAAGTTTAGAAAAACCCCGAGATACACAATATGAAATTGACGCCCTTCCCTTCTTTACAACACCCCCTTGCTGCATGTGTTACGGACGTCAATGCGTGTCCGCTTGCAAAGTTGGTAATGAAAAGTTCAAACGTACACACACACACGCGCGCCAGGGCAAAGGGACAAATAAAATAAATTATTCGTTTAAATAAACGTTCAGAGCAGCGTAGTGGAGGTTGTTTTTTTTCTCCTTTTAATGTCGTTGTTGTTATTTGTCGCCCCACAGCAACAGCCATAAGCACGGGAGTTTCTGTACCGAGCACGAGACATGTCCCGGTTGCTTTTGGGGGGACCAGACCGACCAATACAATACTACAAAAGCATAATTTGATTTCAAACGATTTCACTTCCCTGCACACTTTTATGCTCGTGTTGTGCGCATTAGATAGGGTGGCCAGCTGTATTGGTTTAATCGTGGTCACATTTTGTAGGTCCCTTTGCTGGAGTTTTTCTTTCACGAAGACCATTCCTGGTTAGTCGATTGAACATCGTTAATCATAGTGTTCTGTTTATGGCAAATTTTAATTTATCCTTTCTATCTCATTAAATCGTTGCCGGAATAATTTCACAAATATTTCCTTACTTTTGCTTTTAGCCTAAACCAACTATTTTATATATTTCGAATGTTTGAATTTCGAATGTTATGTTAAAGTTTATGCAATTATTTCTATTGATGTCAGTCCACAAAGCACAAACGAAAGCAGTCAAAAAAGCGGAGAAGAGAAATGATCAAAGCAAATAAAATAATGCAACCTAGTGCGAAAACGTTTAATGCATATTCATTTCCAGACGTGCGTTCTGTGATGCGTTTCAAAGTGCAGCACAACTCATGGGGCGATGGAAATACATTCAAAACGAGCAATGAAACAACAGTGCAGACAACATCAGCAGCAGCAGCAGCGACAAACCTCTGAACTCCTCCATCCGTATCCGTCGGCCTGCAACAGACTGCATCGAATTCAGTTTTCTACCGCCGTTTGTTCCTGCGTTATCCGTCCGTCGAAATGGTTTCCCACTTTTTTGTTCCTGTCGGGTCCTCTCTTAATGCTCCCGCGATTAATGCTGTTGTGCCCGCTGCAAATCGACTCTCCAAAGGAGGGGGAACACAAACCCAGGCTGGACGCTTCCGATCACTATCAACGCTCGTGGTATGCGTCATCATCATCGTCGTCGTCGCGGGCAGCCCAGTTACTGGAAAGTGCATTCAATAATTATCACTGATTAGCCCGATGAAATTGGAAAATTATGCGTTTCCACACTGTGTTGCAGGATATGCCGATGGTGGTGGTTCACTGTGTTTTTTTTTTGTTGTTGTGGGGGATCAGATCAATTAAGCCAGTCAGCCGCTCTGTCGGTCTGCCCTGCCTGTATGTATATCCCGAGTGCAGCGATTAGCCGCTTGTCTGCGGTTTGCGGTTGTTCCCGGCTCTGGCTGTTGGGTGCGAACTTTTGCAGGTGCTGGTTCGGTTTGCCCATTGCCCAAAATGCGCTACCCTAATGGGCCAATGAATGTTTCAGGTTTAGGGTTTGTGATGAGCGCACACGGACGATGACTGGGATGTGCTTTCGTAGCAAAAATGTGCTAAAGTAGCAGGAGATGCTTTTAAGAATGGAAACGAGAAAGGGAAAAAATCGTTTGATAAGCGTAACATATGCAAGGGTAACTAAAAATTAATGATTTCGATACACTGTTCTCTCTCTCTCTCTCTTCTATGCTTCTCGACGTTGTTTGAGTCCGCTTTCAGGTATTCAACGGTATCAACAGTGGGATTGAATGTGTAATCCGTGAAAAATGCGTCGATCAGTGCAGGATAACACATTTGCTTTTATTATCAACATTAGGGGTATTATTCGATTGTACTACATTGCGAGTTTTGTGGTTCATGGTGTTACTTTAATTTGCTTTTTTTCATTCTCAATTCATTAAAACAATTTTGTATTTATTTTTACTACTAGTACATTGTTTATATTTATCTAATGTCATTGTTCAATTATTATTTATGTTGTGCATTTTATATGTTTTTATAGAGTTTCATTTTTGTTTTTTTGCTTATTTGTTATTTGTTTCATTTGTTTATTTATTACTTGTTCGTTATGTCTTTTATCAATAATTAACTTGCATGATTGAATTTAGTTTTGTTTTGTTTTATGTTTTAATAGCATTTTCACGTTTTTACAAATAATAGAATGTTTTGTAGAATAGAAGCTTTTGAATAATGTTTTTTTGTTAAACTTATAGTTCAAAACCATGATTATTGTTGTTGTTTGATTACGTTTGTCTTTCCCTTTTCCTAATAGTTATTTAATTTTCAAATGTTTTATGTCTTTAGTTTTACTATTTATTTATTTATCTCATGTTTTACTGCCGATTTATTCATCTGCATATTTCTTATACATTAGTTGTCTTTTATGGCTTGTTTTGTATTTGCATGGAATATTATAATAGTTTTTGTTACTTTTTCGTTAGTTTGTATTAATTTATTAGTTATATTTTACGTGATCAAGTTTTTTTTAAGTTGAATTTTGCGTCTTCTTTGATGTACTGCAATTTTGCTTGAAGATTAGTTTTATTATTCCATTAATTTAAATAAAAATTTACAAATGTTTCATTCTATTTCAAGTTTATTTTATGCTTTAAAATATGCAACTCCATATTTTTCTTGATATAGATGCTTTTTTGAAGCGATTTTAAGGTCTTTATTGTATAAACGATAAACACTTGTTTAAACGATGGTTTGGAAGCTTGTTGAATTGTTTTCGTCAATCACTTTGTTGCAATGAATTATTGTAAAAAAAATTTAATACAACAACTGCTTGTTCAAACATCGACTCTTTTAAGTTTTTAAATAGTAAACTAGAATAGAAAAATGAAAATTCAACTGAAAACAATCGAATGAAGATATAAAGCGATGGAGAATGTCAAAAAGACAGAGAAAAACAACAAAACTATTATCATTATCACACAAAAAACACTAAAACCAACCAGAAGCTAAACGTATCGACAAACGTATCGGATAGAACAATAAGCAAAAGTATCAAAACTAATATACAACCGTGTAAACTTGTTCTCTCGCATGACGACAGCATCTGTCATTTTTTTTGGAATAAATAACCAAAACCGTGCAATGGATGTAAATAAATAATGTGTTTATTTTTTATTCACTCGCTACAACTAGCCACGGTTGTTTATGAACAACAAAAACAAACGCTTCTTTCCCCACCAAACACTTCATTTGGGGGTTAGTGTTTTCCCACTTCCAGGAATTGAGGAAATAGAGAAAAAAAAACACATCACTGCGTACAGAATAATGCGTCATACGGTTGCGCCCATATAGAGTTCACTTAACAGCCAGTAGAAATCATTCCATCCAAATAAACCATCCACTTTTATGGTGCCATATCGGGCCGAGCCCAACCCCCGGAGTGGCACGCCGCTAGGCCCGGGAAACTGTTCCCGGATCATAACCCGAGGTTCTCCCCGTCATCAAAACCAGCTGACAGCAATCAATCCGAAGTGGTGGTAACCAAGAGCTGCTATGCAGCATGAAGGAGCAACGACGAAAAAAACACCAAGTTGAAACGTTAAAAAGACAAATAAACATTACGAGACGATGACACGATGGTTGTCCGTAAACGTTCTACAAGAATGCTGCTGGTTAGAAGAGGAGCTTGACTAGCACCCAAAAATTTGCAGCAGCCGTGTTTGTAAGGCTCCGGCGGTCAGCATAAAACTGTCGTCCCGCCTTGCTGTGACGGGCAAATAAATTTCATAAACACGCGAAAAAGCATCCCGCATCCCGGGCGTGGAATTGTGAGCGGGCCCGCGTGTTCCTGCCATTCAATAGCCGAAAAAATGAAATGGTTCCACTATTCATTACACGCGGTACTGGTCGGCGCACTTACCAGAGATATCCGCATCACGAGCGACATTTAGCACCAGCTTTTGTTTGCGTTCCGGGTCTTTTTATTCCACTAAACCCTCTGGTTTGGGCCGAGGATTTCTTTCTCAAACAACAACAAAAAACCAGGACCAGGACCCTCTCGTGTTGATTTCTATTTTTATTCACCCCGAGACGCGGAGCAACCAGCCACAATCGTACGTCACGATTAGCGGTAAACAGCGAGGAGCAAAAAAAACGGGGAAAATGAAAATGAAAGGACCTAAAGAAAGCATTCGATAATAAGGAAAAGGAAGCAAGGGTCGGAACAAAACAGAAACACACACACGCACACAGAAAACACCCCTCGTGAAGCGTGACCCGGGCAAGTGTTTATGTTGGTTTCGTCGTCACTACTGAAAGCACATAATCGGCAGTAAGCAATCACCTAAACTCAACCCCTGTTGGTTCTTCGTCCCCGCCAGTCCTTTTTTGCTGCGTTAATCTTCACGATCAATCGGTCCCATGCCGCGGTCTCTCTCTCTCTCGGTGGCTGGCGGCAAGGACTTCCTTTCGGAAGAATTATGCAGGAAATGGCCACTCGTGTAAGGTCGAGGCATGGAATTTGTACCGGCCAAAGTGTTTCTAAGAGGTAAAGACGGAAATAGTTTAGATTACGAATCAGTTTGCGTTTTCGAGAGCAGTTTTTTTTCGGTTGCGCTATTTCCCGAGAAACAATCCTTCAACGTTTTGTGTCTGACGTCGTTTTAAATGATTCTCGAATTTCGACTACCTATATTAACAATAATTTATTCTATTCCAGTATGCAGACTTCTTCCCTTTTCTATGGAAAACTTTACTGATTTGTTTATCTTATCACGGGTTTTTGGGTGGCGTAAAAGTTTGTTCGCATTTTCCGTTACATTCAAATCAAAGCCAAGAGTCGCTCGATTAGATACTTTCGTTCGTGAAGCAAACATGCTTCACACTTTTTCCAGCCGTTTTACGCGAAGTATCTTTTGCCTAGTTTTTCGGAAAAGAAGAATTTCCTCTGTTCCGGTTGTGCTCACAAAACGATGATTACATTCTATTTGTTCTAGGCTGCGTAGTGGCCTACTTTCAGCCGAAAAGAGTTCGTTGCAGGAATACTAAACAGCGACCAGTTAACGATAGTCGGAAGTGACCGCTACGAAGCAGCTAGAATCCGGCAAACTCCGGATTTTTTTCCTTCGGGAAAGATTGCGTAAGAAATGTTGTTTCGATTTTTTTGTGTATTTATTGCGAACGAGTTCTCTCCCTGGTTGCGCAAGTTTGTGGTGGAAAAAGCTAATTATTCATCCGCGAAAATGCGGAGCATGTTTGTTTTTGATTCGCAATTTTGGACCTTGGTTTTGGTGGTTGATTGCAGAAAGTTTGGGTTCTTTGCCGTACGGTGAAGTAGACTTTTTGCTGCGAGAGTTGATCAATTCCGGATAAGCTAGTGGAGAAGAACTTCGTTGTTTTTTGTTGGACTAGAAACCTTAGCCTTAATAGAACAGATGGATCAACTTCGACACAAAATGAATTGTGTTCGATGGATGTGTAGGTCTCCCCAGCACCAATCACCCGGAACGAATAGTAGCATAACTTAGTTTCTTTTATCACATCATCAAAGTAGCCGACCGTCAAACGTATGATTTGGTTGAACCCCATCGTTATCAATCGTCTGCAATCGATCGATCGCGTCACACTTTGCTGCATCGCCCGTTGAGACCTTATGGCAGGCAGTTCTTGAGCCCTTGTTCCCCCACGAATTGACACAGCTGACCGTTGTTCCTGACGTAGACATGCGACGTAGGCTGGCCCGTTTTCCCTATCGGCACCTTACAAACATACGCAGCAAGTCATGCATAATTTGCAACGATTTGATACGCCACCGTTACGGATTTGGTTGAGTAATGTTGCACATTTTTATGATTGTCAGCAAACAGGGCGCTGCTAGACATCAGGGTGCCAAGGCTCTGATGCACCGAAGTCACCCGAATTGTTATTGTTTGACGAATGGCGGACTGTTTTATTTGTTTCTCCTGAAGTCATGGGTTGCGTGTTGTTTGGTGAAGCAATTTTATGCTCAGGCTCTGGTATACTGTACTTGGGGGAAGGAAAACGTTTGTGAATTCTAACACTTGCTGTTGCTGGCGCTGTGTGTTTTTTGCTTCCCTTCATTGCACGCCGTTCCAATCAAAACAAACAATAACGGTCATCACCGAACAGGAGGGAGACTTCGATTGTGCAAAAAACACTTCCGTTTTAGTTGAATCGACACATTCGGATTGTTGTTGCGTGTGTACATGTGTCTGCTAAAAGGTAGCTTCGTGTTTTTTTAGTATAGTTTTTGACCCATTAAAACTTCTTCCTAAAAAGTCCCAAAACGCACTAGGAATACGAATACATTGTTATCTAATTGAATGATTTACATTATCGCTTCTTCACTTCATCGCTAGGCGCCCTGGAATTGCGGGAATGTTAACTACCGAGCTTTATTTTCTTTGCGGGGAACAATTTCAGGCATGTTGATGAAATTAAATTAACATTTAAGAAGAGCTAAACCTGGGGAATGTGTTGGTATGTTCTTCCTACTTGGGAACGAAATTCAGTTCACACATAGTTTTGTCATACATTATTCAGAACGAAAGCGTTTGAAGTCGTTCCCAACCGTTGGATGGTTCGCCGATTTGCCAAAGGGAAAGTACTCTGGATTTGTTTTCCCTTTATTTATACATTTCTTTACCAAAAATAAGGTTAACTATATTCTTTATCTAAATAAATATCCATTAATCCAGCTCTCTTGATAGTAAAATAATTTAATGCAATGATTTCAACACTTTTCTCGCCTAGGTATTAAGATACGTTTCACAGCTCCGATTCGAATGCTTCATAAACCCTCTCAACAATTCATTCAAGGGGATAGATACAGCTGATGAAAAGTTTCACAGCAGCTGCCCTATACCAAATACCGGGCTTACCGTGGAAGGGGAATTCTAACAGCCCTATGTTCATTTCTCCTTCTCGATAGGACCATTTGTTCGGACCGTTTCGTTAAGTTACCGATGCAAGAGCGGGCGAAAAGTATATGCGAATGAACAACCAGTTTCGAACAAAACCTGCCCGGCAAAGCAAGCCATGGATGCTCTGAAGGTGCAGATTTATTCACTGCTAGCTGTGGCGAGCCATCGTGTTCATTCGTTCGAGTGAATGTTTATGCTTGGAAGCGTTGAACAAGAATTACAGGGTTGACAAGGGGAGCCTAGAGCTAGACTTCGAATGACTTGTTTCAAATTTGGAGTTTTCTTATCAGATACTTCCAAAATTTTTATTTTACTTTTATAGCAAGTTTTGCAAATTGTTTTGCATAACGATAAGGCACTTTATATCTTCTTCAATTTCTTTGTTTGAATCATACACTACCTTTTAATCCTCTTAGCATTCAAAGCGATGTAAATACATTTAAATAAACGCTCTTTAACATGTAAATAATAGTGTTTTCTCGTCGTTTGAATGTAGTTTAAAAGCAAAATTGAGAGCAATAATTGATACGTTTAGTAATAGTAAAGAAGCAATAAAAGCATTTGAACTTTACTTTAAAGATAAAACTATTGATTTTAAAGTTAATAAAGAATAAAGTTGGCAAAAAAGTTATAAACAAAAAGAAAGCAATTAAAAAGACTTCCAAAAGAAAGTAAATGTTTACAGAATAAATGAAAAATATGTGTTAAATGTAATAAAGTATTAAACTTTATCAAATACTTTCAACATAATTTAAACTGTTTGATACAACAAACAAACAGACCAAATTATTCCATATCATTCGTCGTTACCAGTGAAACGCTATCAAACGCGCATTCATTCTCGTTTGCTTGGTTCATTTCAGCTCTGTCCGCAAACCACCTTGTGATCTGCTTGCTCGGACGCACGTCTATGTGTGTGTTGGTAACACGTCAAGCGCAAACGGCGTTCGTGGACCGCATGTTTGTGTTCATTTCATTCATTTTCCTGATCTTGACGCGTACGGACGCGTGTCGCGCGTTGGTTGTTCAGCACGGCAGCCAAACTACGTATCGTTGGCAATGTTTAGCGTCGAACGGTGTGGCAAAACGAAACCGCAGAAACTATACGTTCGGAAGTGATCTTTTAAGTGGACGTGCGTTAAGAAGGTTAGTGAAGCGTTAGATAGTTGGAAGAGTTTAAATAGTAAGTTCGATCGTTGCAGTTCTGTTCTGCCGGGTTACGCGGGTCTCTATGGAACCGGAATAAGTGTTGTGTTTTTTGTTCCGTGTGTGTGCGCGCGCTCTGTTCTGGCTGGCATAGCAACGCTGCTCGTCGTAATGAAACAGATGAAGTGCAAAATCATGTACACCTGAACCCGCAAGCCCCACGCACGCCATGTGTAGTGTGAGTGTGTGTGTATGTGACCAGAAGCGATATCGGGGTAAAAATACGACAATATTTTTGGTGTGTGTTTGCTTCCCAACTTTTGCTAATGGTGTCGGTTGTTTTGTTCTTTCTCTCGTGTGCGTGTCACCTTGGTCGAGATAACAGAGGAGAAGGCCCCAAGGAACAGTGTTATTCATCAGCCTTTCACACACCGGTGTAAAACCGTTTTTGCCGGTTCATTCCTACGCCGTTATCGCCGGTATTGCCGGATCTCGGTGTCTCTCTTATCGTGCAAAACAAAAAAACGGTATTCCTTCACCCAGAATTAGTAGCAGCAGCAGCTGGGGCCACCGAAAACCGAACAGAGTGTGTGTGCCTCGAAAGAAAAGGGTTAAAGCGCGCATTGGTGGACGGATTCTTCTCGAAACGAAAGCGAACGGAACGACGGTTTCGCCGAAGGTTTTCGATTAATCAAACGGAAAAGAGAAAAATCGGTCGAACGTGATCGGTCAGCGCGCGAGCCCAGTTTTTGATTGTTTGTCCCGGCCCCTGCGGGGGCTTTCAAGAAATTGGCACTGCGTGATCAAAACCTCTGGTGTGTGTGTGTGTGTGCTCGAAGCCGTAAGTGAAGAAAATTTGCCCCAATTCCGCCCAGAACGGTGACCTTTCTTTCGTTACAAATTGGGACCCGGCTGATAGTGTGAAGGGTTCGATTGTGTGGGGTCGTCTTTCAACCGGACAAACACACACACACACATACACAAAGCAAATATAAACAAAACAAACACAAAATTGGAGCGCAGAGTCTGCACGCGTCGTTGCAGCTGATTCCGCCATTTCGCGGGTGGCCAAGGGTGGTGGCCCATTTGTCAATATATTTCTCCCGGCGAGCGCTCGCACGTTGTTGGAATTTTGGATCATATTAAATGGGTTTTTGATTTGAATAGGGGGTGACCGTTCGGAGCAGCTGCAACCCAGGAAGCTGAAGGTATGCGTTCTATTTTGTGTGTGTGTATTACAGTGTAGTGCGAGTGCTGGTGTGCTGTTATGGGTGGGGTGGTATAAGTGATTGATCTTCCACCAAGGGGAGCAAGCACGAAGATCAAAGATTACTAGAAGAAAAATCGTTTCTTGATGCCTGGCTGCTTTTCCAGGGAAGAGATCTTTGTGTCCCGTTCAAACCGCCACCGCCAGCAGTGTGAGAGTGAAAGTGATAAAGGAGAGTCTTACTTCGCTTCAATAAGAGTTGATATAGTACTGGAGGAAAATAGCGGTGCAAAAGAAAATCTTGAAGAGTGTTCAATATTGGCAAAGGAAGAAAAAAGCTTCCCCAAGTTTTTTGTTTTGTTTCGCTTATTGGGGAGCCTTCGATAGCTTGAATTTGGTGAAAGGTGAAGATCTAGCGTGTTTCGGTGCGTAAGTGCGCGATTGTGCGTGTGTATCTGTGTTTGTGCGTGTTTGTTGTGTGGAAATGAAGCGAAGGTTGACGAAATTATCCGTGTAAAAAATTGAAGCAAATAATAGCAAAAAGTGGAAATAAAAAGAAAAAGGTGAAGTGTTTGTTTATTGTAACGCCCTGTGTTTCCTAGCGAAGGGAACACAACCAAGAAAATAGGAAAAATATTCAATGTTCTTCTGACACATCAAACAACGCGTTTTGATCAAACACAACCCTGTAGAACGAACAACCCCGATACATATAGTAGGCTGGCGAGGATTCTTTTGCATCCAGCGCATAGGTATGTTGATGGGAAAATGCTTAGAAACATAGCTGTGAAACGGGGTTCCAAGAACTGATTGCTAGATTGAAATGTCTAACAACCGAAAAACAAAAACGGAAGGATTCTGTTTTGGGAATTAATTTAAGTTTCAGTTCTGGAGAGGAACGGCTTCTTGAAGATTAGTTCTTATGATTAGTTGGACATTTTTCATCTCGGCTAGGAATAAGTTTCGGTGTGACTGTGTGGGAAGCTAGTTTTCTGGCCAACAGGTGTCCAGAAATGGGTAGCAGCTTCCGGGAATCATGTAAAGCGCCCACACACACACACACGCACAGCACCTCCAAATGTGTGGAGCAACTTAATCTCGGCTGTGAATAATTGTTGCCTTAATCCGGGCGTGTGAGAGATCAACATAACTTCCCTGATCGTGTGTTGTCTAACCTAGCCGGGTTTTTGAAATGTGTGTTTGCCCAACTCGTGATGTCCAGCTACCGATTGGAGCCATTTGGGGTTGCAGAAACTTGGTCCTTCATATCTACAAGAACCTAGCGCTCTTTTTCGGTTGCTGCTCTGGGTGTTCGGAAGGCAAAACTTCCATCTCTGGGTGTGTTTCAAGTTTCGAGTGAGTGTGTCATTCAAAATTGGTCCTCAAAGCTTGGGTTCCGCATGTGTGCCGCTCAATTGATTTCAACTTAATGCTGAATTAATGGGCAGTGTGTCAGGAACTTGTGTGGTTGGGTAAGTTCTGCATACTATTCCTATTAACTGCTTCCCTCTGCTCTGGTCTTTATGGGCGTAAATTAGACACCATTGGAGAGCGGGACTAGTTGATGGGGGGAGACGGTTGTAAGTTGGAGAACTTTTAACGACAAGTTGACCCACCGCACATTGAGACTCTCGAGGCTTGGAAGGAATGATATGTTAAAGAATTTACTTTAAAGATCTATGTTAAGAAGAGTTAGTTTCCCTTGTTTTGCGACAAGGTGTCGTCACGTGTCCTCAGCGACATTTGACGCTTAAACGACCCCAAAATGAATGAGCAGTGTAGTTGATAGGGATCCTGTACTAACTTCTAGGAATGCGTATTCCGGTTGTTATATACGTTGATCTTTATTAATTGTTAACACCCACTTGCAACCTGTCACACGTTATCGGTCCTTCGCGATCATCAATTCGGTAGACATAAAGCTGATTTAATGGCCAATTTTTGATTGATTGGTTCTCTTGATTCCCATCGTATTTTGCTGTTAAATTACACTCCTTCAAATATGGCCAAAGACCGGTCCCCACGGGAAGTAGAGAAATTCATTAAAGTTCGCAAGTAAGTCCCACACAAAAAGGCAGTGCCTCCGCCAATGTTGCCACTCATTAAAAACGTGCCATTAGTGTGTTGTTGTTTAGTTTACGGTTGTGGCCAACAGATATTGTTTGCCCAGCTCTACCAGCTACCGTCCCCGGAACAGTTTTGGCAAACAACGCACACTCGTGCGAAGCTGGTAAAACAACCCATTTTTCCATCGAAATTGTTGTGTTGATTAGTTTAGCCATTCGGATGGGTGATGGGTGGGTGGTGTGGCGCATCCAGGGAGGGAACTGAGAGCTAATTGGAGCATTTCTGTCAGAAGAAGTTTCACGTGCCGGAGTGGTTGTCCATTCCTGGACCATAATCCAGCCTTTCGGACACAGTTCGTACGCGTGCGGCGGGGTTCTAAGTTTAGTTTTCCCTGTTGTTTTCAAAGGAAAAACTTTGCTCTCCTAGCCGGTGAACAACCTGCTTGGGTTGTTGCATCAAACAGTGGGGAGAGGTGAAAAGAAGGGGAACGGTGGTGAAGTTTCCACTTATCACATGCTGCTTAAACAGTTGGGCAGCTTCCGGAGATTCCGTATGTGTGTATGGTGCCGCCATGTCCAGATGTGATTCGACAGTAAAACTTCGTTCTTTAGCGCCATGCTTGAGCCTGTTAAAGATCGCTGTGAGATGCAGCGTTGCTATAACCCCCCCCATTTTTTTTCTCTTTCTTGTGTCACCAAAACTTCCCGTAGCATAGAAGTTCGTAATTTGATTCGTCCTCTATAGCGGTTGTAACCCGGCTAAACGGAAATCTGTTCGAGAGATGCAAAATCTCGGAATTCCAACAGTCATCCGAAGCTCGCCCGCTGGGGCAACCTGCTCGAAAAACGTGGGCAGCATTGTCGGTGCGAGACATCCGTTGCCTGCCAGTTCCGGTTGTTCGGTTGACTGGTTTGAAGCTGCGCATTGGTAATCGAACCGAACTCTGCTGGCTGTTGGTCCACCGGTATCGGTTTTCCTGCCTGCCGATGATGTCCATTTCGATTCGATGGAACTCATCGTCATCGTAGAGCGTCAAATGTGCGGTTTTGCATCCGTGTGGTTCGGCAATATCGTTTCTAGGCGGCACTGTTCCCGCTGCAATGCGTTTTACATTTCGTTTCACCGGAAACTCTTCTTAACCCTCTAACCCGCGCTCAAATGTTCATTCTCTGTTCCGAGTATGGGAGAAACGAGAGCCCGGCGATATTCAATGACCTGTCAACGAGTTCTTGCGTGATTGCTGTGGATGGTGATAATGTCAAGATTAATGGGAGGGATGATGTATTAGTTTCTGTGCGTTAGTTGAACGTAAGTAAAAACTCTGATATTTAAACAAATTGGATGCTGATAGTTTAGACACTGATATTGGAAACCTGCTTGATAAGAGCATACAACTGTCACAGGAGACTCTACGAGCGTCGCTGAAGCTGATAACAAGCACGCTTGAGAACGGGTATCTTCGAGTATTAAACCTCGTTAGAATTAATAAGAGAAAAACAGCACTTGAGCAGCAAAGCGGACCGAGTAAGTGCAATCATAAACAAACAATTTTTATGTAGCTACAAACCGAAAAAAAAACTCATCCTGTGAACGGCGCTGAAGATGCTTCCCTGTTTGTGTTTTTGTTTTCCACCCGGCAGACGGTTCGTTTGTGGAGATGTGTTGAAAGTATGGCATTGAGCAAAAATTAAAACCGAAGACCTATTGGCGCTGAGTAGCGCAACGTGAAACGGAACAAATATCGCCTTAATTACCCAGGCCCAGCCCGAGCCGTAGCCGAGGTAGCAGCACCATCATCAGCACTGTTTAAGAAGCTATCTGTTTAAAGATTTTTAATGACCTTTTAGCATGACATCGCGCGCCTCCTTCAAACGTTCCCTCGCCCATGCCGAGGTGAGACACGGCGAGGAAGACTCAGCTTATCACACATTTGCTCCGGTCCCCGATCCACGCTCAACTTCGTTCGGTTCGGTTAGCATTATGCCCTGTTTGTGGCGCGCCACCACCATAGCCACCAGTGTGTTCAATGTGTTGCAAGGGAGTATGGGTTTTTTTTTGCTTTCGATGTTTCTTTAACGCTTAAATTTGGCTTCCTTTTCCTCCCGCGAGCGACCAGTGTCTGGGTCGCGATTGCGCCGCTACCGAAGTCAATTTCTTTAAAAGGTCGCATCTGTTTTACTGCTGGTACTGTGCGCGCTGGTGGAAGAGAAGTAGCGACCATATTTAAGACTAGCCAGACTGGAGCGAGCGAAATACATCGGGTGGAAAAAGCGTGATATGGATTTTTTTTCTCTACTTACTCAAGAGATCATCTACCCTGGAGGAGGGATGACGTGTAAGCAAAAAAAAAAAACAAGAACTTACAATTCTTCTTTACTCTATTTCGCGTTTTTTGTTCAACTTCAAGCGCAAATGTGTGTTGAGAGAGGCCGGTAGCACTAACTATGCTCCATGTCCCGTCGTGTATTCTTGTCTTGTTGGGGTTGTAAGATTTATTTGAGAAAAAAAAATGTTTCTGTTCCTTATCGCGCGCGTCTTCTTGAAACTGTGGAACGAGTAACGGAGGCGGGAGGGTTTTTATTAGGGTCGTAAAAAGAAAACAAAAACCGAGAGGGAACCTTAAGCAAATGAAGTCGCCGATGCTGTGGTATCGATGTACATTTAATTACATCGCCATTTGTCACTGGGCCGATTATTGCTTTTGCGGTTTTTAGTTATTGCTTTGTTGGTTGCAGGCTGGGCGAAAGAGTGAGCGGAGATCCAAATTTTAAGCCGATTTAATTGCCTCGAGTAGATCTAGAAGAATCGGAATTTTGATGCTCAATCGAGTTTGGTAGGCATTTTCGTGTTTTGGTAAATATTTTGCTCCACTTTCGACAGCTCTGTTTTGAAGGTGGAGAAAAACATCTATCTGGTAAATTATCTGGTCCAAAGTCGAACTGCAGGAAATCGGATGCATCTACCAGTACCAGAGCATATAATTCTCAATTTCGTTGAGTTCTGAGTATTCCTGGAGCCGCTTTGTAGCTTCACAGTACCTGTTTCACTGGCTGGAAGCACAACGTATAGTATTAAATGTTAGACAGCTTAGTTCTCGTGTGTTCCTTTCTTTCAAGGACTCTCGGATATTATCCATTCTTGGTAACAAATCACAGAAACAATTTCCGACGTGTTCCGAAGTTTCAGTTCCAATGGAACCGCTTTTTCCTGGCGTAGAAATTATTCAGAACTTTTCAATACACCGGAATACAGATTGTGAAATGAAAACTAATCAAACATGTCAACTGTTGATGTATTTATCAGTCAGTTATTTTAAAGATATAGCTTAGAGTTTCTGAATCCTTAATATGTGTTTTTTTATGTTTCCAATATTGTTATCAAATTTAAAACAGTTTAAAGGGTTTGTAAGCTTTTGATTATTAATTAAAATAGACCGTAAATACATGCAAATAAGGCAACCAGTCAGATTAACGTGGTAGAATTAAAATTGCAAACGTTATTTATCGATTTGGAGCTGATTGAGAGTGAGTCAGTGCGATAGAGCGAGGGCTATGTTTAGCTTACCAGATTGCATCCATTCCGGTCAGTGAAGTTGGTTACGTTTTTGCGGACCAGATTTTCTAAGCAGATGCTCGGCAGACCCTCTCTATGCGTACCGCTCGCATGAAAATACAGAGCCTGCACCGGGTAAACAACCATGCGCACAGTTGCACAAGCGCCGCTACCCCAGGTGTGTCTCGCCAGTCTAGCCGACATTTGCTCCAACTGTAAGCAGGGCACGGGTTAATTATTCATCAGTTTATGGGAATTACCTAACCCTTTCCGGCTTAAAGCATGGCATTTTCAAGCCAAACCAAGGCACCCGCCGCTCTGTGCTCTGTGTGAATATGGAGCCTAGCCGTTTTCCCTGAGGTTTCCCATTCGCTACGAAGGCTACGTACCGTTGGCCTGTGGTCAAACGGATTTGGGCTTGAGTAAGGCTCGCACCGGGATGTAGAAGAGATGGCTTGGCTCTGGTAGGAAAAGCTTTTTCGCCATGATGTTCTTCGGCATTGGTTAATATTTGAGAATGTTTGTGTTTCTTTGCCTGGGAAGCAACAACTCTCGTTCAGCAGTTGTTCGAGAAGTTGCGTGTGCCGTTCTTTGTACAGCTTTCTTGCTGTAGCCGTATCCTAGCTAGAAAGCCTGAAGCATTGATTATATTTTTGTTGCTGAGTGTTTTTGCTCCTTTCTATGCTGGGCTATGATTACAGTTCCAGCTTGGCCAAGAATTGCATAATCCTTCGTTACCCTGCAACGCAACGTACCGGTGTTGCTTGGTGAAGGTAAAAATATGCTCACGCAGCGCTCTTTGTGTGTGTATGAGTGGATTAACCCAAACCATAGTTTGTTTGCTGAACGGAATCGGGATGGTTGTAGCGTGTTTTACCAATTTTTTTGTTCGTTTCGTTAGTAACAGTTACAATTCACCTGCTTTTCTCAGCCCTCGGGGGATGTACGGTGTTATGCGATACGGTTCTACCGAACTCCCGAGCCGGAAATGAATTCTAGGCTTCCCGAAATGGTATATCGATCGGGATTGGTGTTCGCTCCAGGGTTTTGCTTGCCGTATCGGAGAAACCGATACATTCCGGAGACCATGCGTCCACCATGCGACCGGCCCGGCCTTATTGTACCACGTTTGGGCAATCCGTTTGGGCAATGATATCGTTTAGCAGCGGGATTTTAAAATGCTTTCCAATTATTAGGCGTCGTTTATTGGTGCTTTTGCAGCTTCATGATGATGGTTGTTGCGAGGTTTCTGTTGCTCGACAATCGTGTAATTCGCATTTGCCATTTTATTGCTTAAAGGAGAGCTTAAGTTCTTTGGTTTAATTACATTCATGTTGTAAGGATCGTACGGTGGTATTCGGTACACCTAGCTCTACATAGCTGCTTATGTCCTGGGAATTAAGGGTCAGGATTAAACATGGCTTTCAATGGTTTTAGATTCCGATTTAAAATCGAATATCAGTTTTAGAATCAATTTGTATTTGTTGTGTTTCGTTATGTCACACTCTTAGTATGATTCTTTTTAAAATATTATTTTATTAATAACTTTCTTTATTTGTTTTGATTTTTTTAAATTTTATTACTTTTTTCTAATGTTTTTCATCTTTTATATTGTGCTATTTAGTATCTTTTCTTTCTTGTTTGAAATGTGTTTAAGATTCTGTGCTAAAACCTTAAGTTTTGACTAGAAACATCATTCTTTTTTAATTGGTTTTAATAAGTTTTATGTTTTCTTGTTTTATTCGCTATCTTTTTATCAGTTTTTGTTTTGCTATAATATGGTTACGTTTTTCCAGCATTGATTTGTGTAAGTTTCTCGTTTTTGTTTATTTCTTTTTTGTTTTTTTTATTTATCTTTTTTTAGTGAATTTGATCTAATTTTTCTAATTTTTTATTTGACATTTGTTGTTTTTGTAATTTTGAGATTTATCTATATTAATTTTCTTTTTAAGACGTTTTTGTATTCTGTTTATTGTTCATTTGTTTTTTTATTGTTTATTCATTTAGTATTATTTGCTAGTTTTATTTATTTTTCTGTCTTTATTCAAAGCTTTTCTTAATTCACTTTAAGGTCAGTATGTGCTATGTTAAAATATAAAATTTTTAATCTCTTTTGAATATTATTAACCAATTTTTGTTATTGAAAGCGATGAAGAGTAAAGATGATGAAGGAAAAACGTGGAAGATAAATGGCAAGAATTATAAAATAAGAAAAGAAGAAGAAGTAGAAGAAAAACAAGAAGAGTTAGAAGAAGAATAAGAAAAATAAGAAGAGATAGAAGAAGAAGAAGAAGAAGAAGAAGAAGAAGAAGAAGACGACGAAGAATAAGAAAAAGTCGTATTGGGAGAATACGACAATGAAGAAGTAAATAAGGAAAAAAAGTATTGTGTTAAAAATATCAGTAAATAGTTGCATAAATCAAACATGTTTTTATACTGTTTTTGACTTCAATCGTCAGTTCAATTGCCAATTCCAAACAATTGAACCGTTCAATTTCAACCACTTTAAAAATGGCTCTGGTTCAAACCCGAACCAAAACAAAACCAACAACCGTACCGTAAAAATCCTAAATTGTCCGGATGTCAATCGGAATCGGATCGAACTCGTCGGGTCGGTAAACATACAAAACGAAACAAACACGGTTTCGGAACCGTAGCTGGCAAAGAAAATAAACTGACGGCGCCTCATTCACCCCTTGTCGAGGGATGCCTGCTGGTGGTGGTGGAGTTCGGAACCCCGGAGAGGGTGCCACAGGACGATTGGCTTGTTGACAGATATGGCTGAGTGAGAAGGGAATTTTTTGTTGGGACCCCGTAGGTTGCGTGTGTTTGTTTGCTGAGTTTTCCATTTATTTTTTTCTCCGGCCAACTTTAACTTCACATTCAGCATCTTCCTTCTGTGACTCCGATGCTTAGCTTGATCGCTGAAGACATCGGTTTTGAATTCTTCCAAACCATTGGCCCCTTGGAAGCTGGGTAACGACGCGATTTTGATAACCCCTCCATAGACTCGCCCCTGCTGCCGAGAGCCTTCCACGGACGTCTGACGGCTTACGATGCACTGATTGACACCGAACAATTGACCACACTTTTAAACTTCTTCGAAATCCAATCCCAACTCGCCGCCCTCCGTTCGGGGTTTCCTTTTCCGTCGCCCGGTGACCTCACTAAATCCCGGGAGGATTCGATTACATTCTCTCAATCTCCTCCTGCCCGAGAGCGTTGATATGATTCGCGCGCTGATTCGATAGTACCGATAGCGGGCTGCGAGCTTTTTTTTCTCATCTCGCTGCTTGGTGTGGTGATGGCCTAGCGCGCGGGCCCCGACTTCCCGCTCGATGATTTTGTCCATCAGTCAGGGCAATGTTGTGCCGCCGTCACCGCCCTGGTGCCGCTGTGTGTGATCGTTAGCCGTGGCTGAGAAACGTGCACGAAGATATCATTAATCAAAATTAAATTGTTTCGGCCCGAGCACTCGGCGATGTTGTGTTGCCTTTATATGTTTTTTGGTCCGCTTTGCTTTTCGAGAAGAATTGGACAAGATTTTTTTTTTTGTTGTTGTTGTGGGCCTTCTCCAGTAGATTTCGGTCTGCTGTCAACCACCTGCCTGCCTGTCTGCCTGCCCCTTCATCCAGCCTCTTTTTATCCATATTTTGAGCCAGAGAAATGGTTGGCCATCAGACCGTTATGATGCGGGTCAGTGGCGGGAGCGATTTTCGATCGACTTTTCTGGGCAAGTTTTTGTAGTGTGTGTGTGTGTGTGTATGGCAGCACAGGATTTTGTTTCTTTCCCATACCGTGCGGTAAAGCGTAAAAATGGCTCATCCAACCAGCAGATGGATGACGGGTGTTGTTGGAGATCAATCGCGGTGACACGGCAGTGCCCGAATCTATCGATATGCCCTTCGATTATGGCGTATTTTTGTGCCATTTCGGCCCAACTTCCTATTCTGTGTTCTGTTTATCGATGTTTTCCCGCGGTCCGAACACCGTCCGGTAAAACAATATCCCTTGCGCTGTTTATCCATCCTCCGAGCACGACGGTAGCGTGAGTGGAACAATGTTTTTCCCTGATCCTTCCACTCGAATCCTCGCATCCAGTAGTACCCCTAGTGTTGAGGGTATTCAATCAAGGGAAAGCCGACGTGGAGCGGGCGTAAATGACAAGATACACTTCCGTTGTTATTGTTTTTCTTTCATCAAGCAGCTTGCGAGAGTGTGCGACGACCCGCATTGTTCAATTATGTTGGTCCGCCTCGTTGTGCGGCTGCTGGCTTTGGGCACTATCACTTTGTTGGCCGAGACCGTACAGTAGTAGTACACACATGTGTGTGACGGCAAGGTGGTGATGTTTATTATCGTTGGTCTATTTGTCAAATTGTAGCTTCGGTTTCGGGGTTTTTGGGGTTTGACTGCGTGTGGGAGAACCAACACCAGAGAAAACATGCTCACTCGATCATTGGTTTCGAAGTTGCGCGACATTGTTGCGGTCACTTTCGAACTGTTGAAATGAGATGTGTAAGGTTTAAGAGAAAATTCGACAAATTGTCTGCAGGTTTCGTCAAGGAAGTGCTGAGTTTGTAATTATATCTTGAAGTTCGGGAACCATGTAGTTGTGTATCTGCAGTAAGACTGCAACCGGATATCTCTGGAAAATAGTCTATTATCTATGAGAATTGATAATACAGGGCTTGACAACTTCTTCGGAATTAATCTAAGTGATGAGTGAGAATGAGCAATAGTTAGTAATTTTAAGTAATCCAGATTGTTTCGTATTACGCAGAACCTGTGGCTGATCATAGTACAAACTATAAGGCCCCGTGCTTTCATAGGGTACATACATGTCGATGTATCCTACATATCCTATAAACAGGCTTTGCAGTTCACGATCCGTCAGTTTTTTTTTCGTTTATTTATAGAGGCTTTGGGTCTTAGAGACCTCATTCGCCTCATACGATCCGTCAGTGATTAGAGGGCTTCGTATATAGCTATCATGAGCTGCGGTATTCGTTTGACCTCTTCTCTCTCTCTAATTCCGTCAAAGGAGTCGATATGTTAGGGTTCAACTACTTCAATTCTGCTTAAGATCTTGAGAAAGTCTTGATTCGGCACTGCTCAGCACTGCTTGATATTACTTCAAAGATTTTTCTACCAAACTATGCAGAACTCTTTCCAATATCTCTGAATTACTCCGAACAATCCGGAACGACACAAACTTACTCCATAAAAGGAGCTCCGAGTTGTCCTGGACTACAACAGATTGCTTCAAACCTGTTAAATACTCTTTTCTGTCTGTTCTAAACTATACTCGATTCTTCAAATCACTCAGGACTACTTAGAACTATGCCAGATTGCTTCGAACTACTTTCGATTGATCTAAGCAACACTAGTGGACATCTTCTAGCTACTGTGGCCTGGGCTGAAATTATAGGTTTTGTTACAGACTCTGAGCTACCATTACTCTATCTTGGTCTTTTTACTTGCATGAGGATCATTCGCATTTAAGAATATCTTCAGCATTTCCCAAAGTTTTTGTGTAAGCAGTCTTCTTCCAAGCGTATATCTTGCTGATTTAAGTTAAAAATTTATTTTCCACGTTGAGTTCGTCTGATTGAGGATAGAGAAGATTTTTATATTCATTTTTTCAATCTAACAAGCTGGTACAAACATCTTGCATCACTAAGTACCTCAGTATCACAAATAATTGTGCTTGTACCTTTAGCAACATCTGTCCTCTTTCGAAATCATGCTCACGCTTAGATTGTCAAACTACAATGTGCCGCCTAATAAAGAAAAACCTTCACCAGTGTAACAGATGGTTGAATTTCCTCCCATTTTGCATTTAAACTTTAACTGGAAAAGGTCAACCAAGGCGCGCGCTCGGCAACGATCCCTAATTGCAGCATGTTTTGTGTCGAGAAATGCGTCGGAGCAGCAGCAGCAGCAGCAGCTTACATTTCCTTTCCATTCATACCGGATTGATAAGTTCAAAGTAAAATTCCTGGTGCGCGCGCTTGTGCTGTTAAATAGTTGGCGGATCGCTTTCAAAACGTTCGCGAGTGGATCGATCCGAACCGACGGCCGGAACCACGGTGCAGGAAAGACAACAAAGGGACCCGCCGAATGCCACCAAAAATGATGATGGAAGGCATGCTAGATCTCGTGCAGGCGATGGTTGGTAAGGGACCATCCGAAAACGGGAATGGAAATTCAACATAGTTCCGTCCATTCTTGTTCAATATCTTTTGTTGAGGTTTTATTTTTCTGAAGCGAGGGCCGTCTCGCGCTTCCTTCGCCCTTCGCCTCCGCTGTCCGCTGTCCGATTTAATTTGATTTGATTTGAGCAGTGTTGTTGTCATTGTTCGGTTCGGATTAATGCGCACGCTTTTGGAGTGAACGAGCGAAAGAGGGTGGCCCTGGGTTGCGCTGATGTTGTTGAGGAGTGGGTGGCACTTGACAGGAAGGCATGTTTTAACGGCTGGCACTCGCTCGAACGGCTAGACGGTGTTCGATAATTAGCGGCCAAGTTTTATTAGACGAATCATATTCCTTCGACGGCAAAGGAGACTGCAATTTTGGCTAGACACAAAGGCTGAGGTGATTCGAAAAAGTCGGCTGGAATCGATACACCGACCCCATCATTCCGCACGCAAGTTTTTTGGGCGAGGGCGAATGAGCAGCGAGGTGAGCATAACAAGTCAAAAGGGGGCGCATATAACGGCAATGGAATGGATTTCTTCCAAAAAGATATAAATCAACGAAACTCGACGAAAGGATGCCGTCAAGATGATACCGGCGTGATAACGTCTTTCGGCTCTCTCTCTCTCTCTCGTTCGAACATCATGATTTCGCCGATTACCCGTACCGGAATGGTCAACTCTGGCTGACCCCCGATGCTGTTGATCGATCGAACCGAAAGAACTTGCGCGACGACTCCACCCGGTGTCACGGCACCTCACATCTCCAGCATCCGCTGTAACAGCTATAGGCAGTTGGACAACAGAATCGATGAAGTGTCCGAGATATGGCCGGCGGGCATTTCAACAGTGCTCGGATCTCTCGTGTACCGCCATCCGATCGACTATGAGTCAACAAATTTTCGCTTCATTTCGCCTGTCTTCCAGTTATAAAGCCAATCGTCTTTTTTTCCCCCATTTCATCGGTCTGGCTGAGTTTAAGGCAAGCGATACGGGGAGAAAAGTTCGCGGTTATCTTCTTTGGAGCATAAGCTAAGGGTTTGTCTTTATATATCAGATTAACCATCGGGATCGTGAGGGTCTTCAAGCGTGTGGTGGCCGGTCAAGTCACTGAGTGGTTTTTTTTTTTGTTTTGGAGGAAAACGTGCCGACTTTCATCCAGCGCAATAACACAGCCAGAAGGGCCGCTTCAGCCGTTCGTGATCTTGAGATGGAGTGTTTTATTCTTCTTTTCCAGGGCCTATTTGCCCCGGATGAGGGCGTCAAAGTAATTGAGGGTTTTTGGTTAAACCATTTTAGGGCGAGAGCAAGTGTTTGGGGAAGTTGGCATTTTTCGCTTACTGATATCGAACTAAATTTGGAGGTTTTTTACCAGAATTGAGGTTAGGTTTGATCTAGAATTTAAAGATCAATAAATTTTTTGACATTTTTGTGAAGTTCAAGTGAATTCGACGAAATCAGAAGACTGCTAGTTAAGTTTCAAATTTAACGATGCCAACAATTGCAGCCAAATCTGCTATAAAAAGACGATGTTTCAGGATTCTCTTCCTTCTCAATTCTCAGCTAGATTTAATCCAGATTTTTACAGATCTTTTATACTTTGAAGCTGTCAGAATCTGAAGTAATTGCAAGATGATAATCTCTTTGCTATAAAAGCCCCATCTTCCAATAGTTTTGGTTAGCAACCAAATGGATCACCTGTCGCACCGAAAGAGGGAGCATGTATCAAATTGGAACACAGATGTTCCGACGCTAATTTAAAAGATTTATAACAGCTCCTTTACAGTACATGACCAAACAAGCTAATGAAGCATAAAATAAGTTTCCAGCACTCCCCACTTGCTTCATACCGGCAGCTCCATTGTCAGGGCCCCATCAAGCGTTGCATTGAAGCTCATTTAATCTCTATAATTACCGATTATGGAGAACACTGGCACGGCTATTGTGTGTACTCTAGGGTTGATTAGTTTGTCCTTACGCTGGAGGTAATCGACAGGATGGCGGCCCTACTGTGAGGACTTGGAGCTCCAAGAGGCAGTGAGGTAAACAACATAACACAATGAACATGCCAGATTTTCTATTTTTCCGGTTTTGTCCTGCCCTCTTGTTCTGTGCTCGAAAGAACACCGATTTATCGATTATCGATTGCTGCAGGGGTGAATGGTTGGCTACAGGTTGTCCACGAGTACCCGGGGGGATATTCAACTTCAACTCCCGCGCCTGCACTCCATTATAAAGCGGGTTCCGGTTGCCGTTTGCATAATGATATGTGCGATACGGTGCTTGTGTGTGACATATTTTGTTAGTAAATTTAAGTTGTATAAATATTTATTTACTTACGCGTGGGGAAGTGTAGTCTCTAGCACGCACACACGCCCACCTATACGCTATTTGAAGTAAAATTGTGTGATTTCGTCGCCTGTCCCGATAACGATACATCTTCCCGCGGCTGGGGCTCCCCCTGAAAAACTAACAAACGACGACTAAAGTCGTAAAATCTGTGAACGCGCTCACCACACCTTCGCACGGCTAGGGGGACACCTTATCCCGTGTATTGCCCGGAATTTTAATGGGGCGCACTAGGTAAACTGAGGTGCAGTTGTGGAGAGCAGGAGAGTGGCGTGAGCCCACCACCTACGATTTTATCACCCCGTCATATTATTTCGGGGGGAGGCGGGAAGGTTTTGTCAGATTGCCGAATGTGTCTCGCTCTCTTTGTACCCACGAACCTTCGGCGGGAACCTTATGCTCTGATGGTGGTTGCGACCGCAACCACCGGTATAGCAATAAAAACCTTATTAATTACAGATTGCTCTGGTGTTGGGATGTTGTTTCGTCTTGCGGAATTTCTCCCTCCCCCGTCACATCTCTTCCCGCCACTTTCCTGAACCATCAAGACGAGGTGTCGTAAATCGCGAGAACTGCCGAGCGCGCGCCTGTGGGCTTGGTATAAGAAGATGCTTTTATTTTCCTAACCAACGCTCTGCCAGCCAGCCAGCACCAATCGTATAAGTTTTGTGCGGTTAAGGTAGAAGAACACTCCAAGAGGCTGCGATGGTTTTGCTGAGCGTGATTTTGAACGTGTCTCGGCCACGCCACTTCTGGAAGGTGAAGCACAAAACACCACAGGTTGCGCTTGGCGATGAGCGAGCGTTTTGGCCCACAGCCGAAAGTGGCCACAAAGGCGCGATTAATAATTTATCGTAATTGCTGAAAATTAATTCGAATCAATATTTCATCATTAGATCGGTTGTTTCCGAACTGTTGAGGCACTCTCTCTCTCTCTCTCCCTCTCGGTGTTGCTTTTGAGTGCCGCGGACTCCTCTTCAAGGTGTGTTCCTTTCCATCTTGTTAACGCTTAATTGAATGACGGATTGGAATTGTTTTGGGTTGCTGAGGTAGCCCGCTGAAATTTTGACGTACAGCACGCGGCGCCGCTCTAAAACGGGGGAAAATGAAGCAATTGGCCACTTGTTCCGTGCTGCACCGTCCGCACCGCCAGCATAAGAAATCATAGCCAATCATCATTAGCCGTTCTTGTGGGGTTGGTTGGTTGGTAGGTTCAATTGCTGCATTGGTACTGGTAGTACGCCAGCTGCCTCTTCTGCTCTGTGCACTCGTATCAACATAACATTCCAGAACTAGAATT
The DNA here is from genome assembly GCA_002091835.1 of Anopheles maculatus. Classification (NCBI taxonomy): domain Eukaryota; kingdom Metazoa; phylum Arthropoda; class Insecta; order Diptera; family Culicidae; genus Anopheles; species Anopheles maculatus. The sequence continues at coordinate 93,959 of KZ061559.1, forward strand.
GAAGGGAACCGTAAGCATAAAACATGAGCAAGGAAATAAATTCTTTAGCTACCGCGCACTGTTGGAGGAATGTGGTCAAAAAATTTAATAATGAAAATGAACTGGATGATTATTGCGCTGTAATACCAGTAAGAGACCTTACAGAACATAAGCAATTAACTATGCCATAAAAAGAGTAATTCAGGTTTCAAGCCTGAACTTTGAAGATACTTTAAACTCTCTAACAGTAAAACATCAAATTCAAAATATTAACTTCAAGTTGAGGACTCTTCATATGATCTAATGCGATTTCATGCTTACAGAATCAATAGAACTCTTTTGTTTAGCTCTGTGCAAATATAAAATAAATAAAATGTGGGTCCATCTGGATCTCGAAGTCTTGAAGTTAGTTCAATTACTTATAAATAATAGGAAACATTTCCTGCATCCAATGCTATACTAAATATTTTTGACCTCAGTTAATTCTAAATAGATCCCATAGTGCACCTCCGATCATCCTCGGTGTATTCTAGACAACAGGAGCCATAATGTGGCGCTCGTTCGCTTCCCGGACACCCTCCATCGGGATAAGCTGATTAATCAAGTTCAATTGAAACAAAGTCTCAAAGCTCGCGGCAGCAATTTGATTGAGTGAACGCTGGATGAAGATGTAAACGCGTTTTGAAGAAGGCTATTATTAAGACACCAGAACCGACCGAGCAGTAATCCTAGGTGGAAAAGGGGTTTACACTAAAAAAACAAGGACGAATGCCCGAAAGCTTTTCGGTTGGTAGGTTCTTTACTGGAAAGCGCAGTGTCATCGGTACGATAAAAGTTAGAACCGCTGTTCGTTAGACCAAGGGGATCTTCGGGCGATAGAATTTCGTCGTCCCCTAAGGCCGAGCAATCGATCGCGCGATGATTGATCGATAAAATTTATGAAAACCACCATCACCACCACTCAAAATCTGCCTTGGATTTACTTTACCGTCCGAAGGTATACACACTCGCCCGTAGCTAAGGGTAATTCGACTATTAATTTGAAGTGGTCATTTACAGTGTTGCATATATATAAAGCGCGCGCGTCCAGTTGCACGAGCGACCGTGTGAGTGGTCTGGCGGTCTCGCTGAAGTATGCTCGCTGCGTGCTCGCAATTATTTTCTACATTTCAATTATTTCCATTTATTGATCCCTTGTGCGCGGCGGCAGTGGTTTTAGACGGGGCTATAGGGCCTCGGCACGAGCTGGTTTGGCGTACGAACATAATTGGAACCGGGTTTGGAGAGTTGGAACCGGGTGCGTTTGTCTGGCAAGTGGGTAGGGGGTTGGGAGAATGGAGGGGGGAGCTGAGCGGAGTGCAATCACAAATGCCATTAGAGAGTCATGTAGTAGTTAGGTTTTCAAGTTGGGCTCATCAACGGGATGGTGGCGCTGTCCTCTGGGGAGGTGGTTTTGTGGACTCCAGAGTAATTTAACAGTGTTTAGCAGACATTTTGCACCTTAAAATGGGCAGTTTTAGTGGGAATAGGACCTCTAATGTATGCGTTATAAATCGATTTTTGTGTATTAGTTTTTAAGAAGAGCTTCAGGAGATTTACTTGAAGCTTTTTAGTTAATAAAATTAAAATCGTTTGTTAAATTTTACTTTTAAAATGAAGTTTTTATAAAACAGTCAAATTATTCTTAATAACGCCTCAATCAGGTAGCATAAACATAGACTCAAAATGAATTATAGCAAATGAATTAATTATAGCAACTGCAACGTTCTTGTCGTTCCTCGATCAGTGCACATTCTACACACAACCTAGGAAACAGCGATCCATGTGAGCTATTTTAACAATTTTAAAACGAACACACCTTTCCCAATTTTACTGCAGCGTTAGTTACATGATTTACTACAGCGTATGTACCTGACTGAATTCCTGTTTTTCGTTGGAATGTTTTTGGCGCGTGTAATTGAAATCGATTATTTTACCTCGTTACGTTCGGCCGACAAAGGGCATGACATGCGTGTGTGTGTGTGAGTGGTTTGTCCTGGTGGCGGGTAGTTGCAGAAATAATGTTGTCGCTGTCCATTCGGACCAGACTTTCGGGCGTGCTTTGGTCGTGGGTATTGGATGGTGGATCGAGAGAGATATGTCATGTGGACTAGATGAATAATTAGAACCTCGGAACATAACCACCGGTTACGGGGCGTGGAGTTTTTGGAGATAACGGCAACAAAAAAACGGGAACGAATTTCCCGAAAGAGTTTAGCCGTACTAATTACTACAAGAATGAGATGTCAACGAGCATTTTAATCGGTTTAGAACGTGTCGGTTAGTGGTATTGTACTTAGGAGTGACCTATTACGCTTGTAAAACATGTTGATAAATGCGAGAGATGCATACCCCTGTATGTCGCTTTATGGAGTTCCGGTAAAAAAAAACTTGAAACCTAAAGTGTATTGTAAAGCAAGGTACAGCTGACCATGGGATCTGGATACGTACTAATCAATTCTTGCTGTCATACACCTTTTAATTTACTGACCAAGTATCGTGCCGACATGGGCACGAAGTAATTGTAGGTCCTTGCTCTCCAACATTGCGGTTAGGTTGCGTTCCTTTGCCAACGACTCGGCGCACACTACCAAACAGGGCCCGAGAGTCGAGAAGTTGAAACGATTGAATATACAACGAAAAAAAAATGGCTATAAAACTGTCCTCGTCGTCGTCGTCGTCGTCGTTGAAGGGTTCGAGCATTCCACCTGTATGTGTGTACCGTTTGGCGTGGTTCTGCAAGATTCTTTCCCTTTTGTGCTGACTTCCTTGACTCTCGCTCTCTCTGGCGGTTCTCCTCCACAACGCCTCAGTAGTACGATATTAAATGAAGCGTTGAAATTATAATGATCCCAACACCGACCGCCTGGAGTGTCCGGGTACGACAAAAAAGTTAGAAACAAGTTTTCCCGGTTTCCTGACGATGGTGTGTAGAACCCCGCGTTCTGCGGCCTTTTTGCGTCCAATGTTTGCTCGCTCGCTTGCTACTTGGCCTGTGCGCTAATGATGGCCACTAGTGCCAAGGGGTTTGGAACCGAGAACCGAGGTTGGGGAGGTTCTTTCTCTACATGTTCGCCCCGGTGGTTGTTCGACCCTAGATCTCTCGATATCCCAGATGCCGCCAGTAAAGACCACTGCTGCCCTCCCCACCACTACACCACCTGCATCTATACACCTGCAAATCTACGATCTCGCGCAAGAACCAGAACACCGACCCAGCAAAGTTAGTGAGCTGTAGTTTTTCTTTTGCCAACCCAGAGAAAGAACCGATGCAGAGACGTTAGAGACGTTCAGGTTGTTGTTTTGTGCTTTCCATCACGAAAGCATGTGTTGTTCGCGTTCCGAACCGACCAAGTCAAAGGGCAGCAGCAGCATTTTTTGCTAACCCTGTTTGAACCCGGAATTTAATCCCGAAAATAAATGAGGGTTTTTGGGGGACGACGCACTGCGCAGTCAACAGCAGTGAGCGTAGTGCCCTATGCTATCCTGGGGCAGCGCGCCATATAGAAAACTATTTAAAAGTACGGACAAAAAGCGCCATCCCGAGGTTTGAAAGTAATGTCAATTAATGTTACCCCGATGCTGCTCCAGATAGCGCAAGGTAAACGGGACCAGCGTCTGTGGACGAAGGAATGCAAAAGACTTTATTTAACTCGTGCACTCGTCGACACTTCCGCTTCGTTCTAGCTGCTGCCAACGCTGTGGATGGGATGCTCCTGGTGATGCGATCTGATTCTCAGGTTCTCCCCGTTTTTTTTTGCGCTGCTGATTACTGCTGCAAAAGCAAACAACACTCGACTCCAAAGTAGACGGACGGACGCAACGGAAAAAAGTGATCTCACATTTTTTCGTTCCTGGTGCTCTTTTTTTATCCTTTATTACGTCCAGCACTGTCAGTATCTTGCGCCCCTGTAGTTTGCTGGAGACAGTCGGATGCTAAAAGCGTATAGCCTTGAGCGTGTTGGCGCGTTTTTTTTTTTTTGTTGGGCTGTCTGTATATGCAATCTCCATCGCAATATCAAGCTTTTTGGCTTCCCTTAGAGCGTCCGAGTAGTGTGTGTTTAAGTCTTACCGCATCCGCCGTATATCGTCGAAACATCGAATTCCCCGATTGCCTTGCATTACTCTCTGGTGCACTTCTTTTGCCCCAGCCGAGATCTGGTGCTGTTCGGAAGGCTGAAGTTTTGCTTTATTTTTCCCACCTTTGATTTTTTGCACATGCACACACACACACATTCGCTTGCCGGTTGGGGCTTCTATATTGAGAGTCGAGTCCGCATTGCCTAACCGCAGTGTGCGCCCGGGGTTCGTTTTACGAGGCTTGAAACCACAGCCGGAGTCGTCGCCATCGCCGCTGCCGGTATCCATTTCAGCCGTTTCGTTCGATCCGTTCGTTGCGCTCTCTGTTTTCATCTTCTATTTTATCGTGTGCTATCTTTCGGCTGCTACGTTGCGAAGAAGCTTTGGTATCATTTTATTTTTCTCGTTCGGAGTGCGGTTTTCTTTTCTTGTTTCAGGTTTTGCAATCACTTGATGTGTTGTTTTAATTTTGTTTTATTTGCTTTTATAGTAGTGCAGGCTTCTTTAGCTATCACTTTGTTGTTTTTCGTATTTTCTTTATTCATTTTCATAGTAGTTTTGCTTAGAGTTTGTATTTCTTGTGAAAGATATAAGTAAAGTTAAAGTTTTTTATAATTTTTAAAAACTTTTCCAATGAATGTACCCACTCATCTTCGCAGTCTGATGGTTGATTTTTTAATGCCCAATAATTTCTGCCTTCTGGTGCAGCAAAATTTATAGCACATTCTTGAAAAAAGAATATTTGTATCAAAAAAGAGTCAGAGAAGTATAAATTTTTGGAGGCTTTTCACGATAATTTTAATTTATGGCTCGTTGGTTAGTTGCCTTTTTGTTCCCCCCTGTGCTCCAAAGCAAGCAAAAACTTCTGTCCAGTGAACCGTGTGAACGTTAATTTATTATATTCGGTTATTTGCGTTTTTCCACCGTACTCAAATCCTCATGACGAATGGCCTGTTTTTGACAAACAACTCCATAAAGCAAAGCATAAATTTAACACACGGACAAGAGGGCCGCCAGCCCGCGGTTTACAATCGATCCGACGATGGTGTGTTGTTGTGGATGATTGCAGGATGAGATCCGACAGCAAGAAGCAGAAGCAGCAACCAACAACCAGCGAGAGATCTGGCTGACTTTGAACCACTTGTTTCACGTGGTTGTGTTCGCTGTGCGCCGGTTCGGGTTGGCTGTCTGTGAGGTCGCTTGTCTCTCGGGGGCTTGTAGTCACCGCCACGCCAAAGGAAGAGTTAGTGCAAGGTGCGATCTCGAGCCGGTACACGAGACACAGACCTAACCGGACGAGCAGAAGACGATATCAGCCCGGTAGATCCGGTCGTGGTCGCAGCCCCGAGGGCAAGAATTATACTTCTGATACGGTCCGGAGCGCTTGGAGCCAAAGCGCTGGCCAGCGCACGCCCATTGCGTATGGGTGGTGTTTTTACTGCTAATATGTTAATTAATTCTTATTTCTTGTGGTTGTGTGGTTCGTTGTCGGGGATTGAAAAAGAACAGTCTTGCGCCAAGCATTAGCTCGTCGTGCTCCCGAGAACTCGTTGCCGTATTTATTTGATTTGGTTGTGTCCTGAGAAGAGATGTACGTTACGGTGTCTGGATGCAACTTTTTTTTTTCCTTGCGCTATTTGCCCTGCGATCGTGAGCATTAGAAAGGGCACGTTTCAGGTTCTGCTCTGGAAGAAAATTGCACCGGCTTAACATAACCACAGATGTGATGAGGCGTGGTGGCTGTGTACAGGTTGTTTTTTGTTGTTGCTTCCTCCAAAACTCTGATGGTAAACCTGGTGCGATGGTGCCTCATTTAAGGAATTCTGGCAAAACATTCCACATGATACGGACGCTGTTTGGGATTTGTGTTATTCTGTCTTTCCCTGGTTCTCGCATCTCCTGTCACGGTGTGTCCACCTTGCACATTAAAATCTCAACCCTGCGCTCACAAAACACAGCAGAAATTCATCGCCTCGACGACAAGTTCACGATCGAATGACCGAAAAGAATGGCAACACGAAAACACGAACGAATGCCTGGAACCGTTCATTAGAGGGCATCGGGAGTTTTGCTGCTGCTGCTGCTGCTGCAACAACCACACCCGTTCGGAACTGGGTGATTATCATCTTGTTGCGACGGTAGGGTTTTTCATGTTCCGCTACCGAGAACTCCTGGCCAGATCTCGAGGCATCGGTGATGAAGAAGGAACGGACGAGATGTCTACGGTATGAATTCTCATGATGCGCTTTGGCTGGAGGTGTTTTTTTTTTGCGTTCTTCATTCTCCGGACGCAGTATCAATAAACACTCGCTCGTACGGGGTAGGAATGCTATGGTGCAGATAACGACTAACAAGTCACGTCTCCGCATCTAGATAGAGCAACGGGCTTTGGTTAGTTGTTTGCCATTTCCAATTGCCAAGGGTTTCGGTCGAAATCTTATCCCATGGACATACTTTCGGGTCTGCTCCTGCCGGCACATTTCCATCCGGTAGAGTAGTTAGTTTTCTTGCTTTGTATTGTTTGTGTTTGTGTCACCCGGATGTCAAGTAGTTCAGGCGATCCGGTGCTGCTCGATCCAGGAAGAACAAACTTGTTCATGGACATTTCAAGTAAAGTGTTGTAGTGTACTTAATTCTTCATTTAATTGCTTGCTTTTTAATCTGGTTTGCTCCATTGCACTCACGCTGATAGTTGATGGTTTTGAATATTTAGTTGCTGATACTGTGTTGAGTTTATGCGTTTGCCTTCTTATAATCTCATTTCTCCTTGATTAGGTCTCTTCCTGCGTTCGCATTCAATATATGTTGAATTTAAAATACTTCTCACGGTGTCAAAATCGCCACAAATATAACTGTCAGTGTGCTTCAATATTCATCCTCACTCACGTCACCGGCTTTACAAAAGCCCAAAACGCTCACTATCCCTCTATCAGGCCGTCATCATCAACTAACGTCATCATCATCGTCGGATCTCCGAAAAGTGGAAATTCTCGCGTGTCATTTGCTATGATCCGCTCAGCAGCGTCAGAAAGCGCTGTTGACGTACGCGTTTTCGAGCCTTTCTTCTTATTCCCCAATGTGACTTGAAACTCCGAGACTGAGGCCGTTTTTGAGTCGTGTCATTTTTTTTTGCTTTCATTGTTGCTAGACGTTCGATGTTTCGAGACGAGGTTTGTCGGTGTGCGTTTTTGTACAATTGCAATCCAATGGACATGATTGTCGTTGAAGAAAAGCACTATTGTTCACCTTCAGCTGAGCAATGCCAGGATTTCCTGATGCACGCGCGCACGCATATGTTCGATCTGAAGTGTATCGGGCCCTCTTCAGAATCGATGGTCGATGATGCGTCAGCAACATTCGTCGACTCGGTGCTCGGATTAATTCGAGTGCGTTCGCTGAAAGTCGACAGTATGCGTGAGCTTGAATGGAATCAATTTACGACCGATGAAGACTCCAGCCCAGTTGAAGAGCAAAGAAAACATTGATCTCAACTGTCACCGATTCCGGGCGATGATGCCTTAATACCTTAACAACCTGCTCTGACTTGCTTTCCGGACCGAGAGCGTACCGAAGAATCGTGATTCGGGATTGGGAGAACAAAACTGTATGCCGCAGGGCATCAAGACTTGGTGCTCAGTGACCGAACGAAGCAAAAAAAAGCAACCCGAAACACATGTTAACCTGCGCTAAACGGTCGGTTCCTGTTCGTTGAGTAGTGTGTACCAACGTGCACCTCTTACACGTAAGAGACACCGATCGATCATTTCACTCGCAAAGGGTGCCATGAAGCTATGCGACCGTGACATCGAACTCTTGTCTCGCTTTATGCGTGTAACCTACCAGACAACCACAAAACACGTGGAACATACATAAATTAATCAGCTTTCCAAAACAAACGCGAAGCAACTGGACCACGCCCGTGGTCTTTCTACCTCGACGCTGACGAATGTGACTTATAGAGCGGCCGAAAAAAAAGACGGGTTTAATAAATAATGAGGATGGATTAAAGTTACTTCCCACTGCTGTTGGTGGTCGGCTTTCTGTTTCTATTTCCCTTTTTTGTTAAGAAGACTTCGCTTTTCGTACAACATAGAACTCTTGTTTTGTCCCATTCTTGATGTTCCCTTGGAGCGGTTACAGTCCCAAATGTGGTGTGGAGAGAACAACAAAACAGAGGCCCCAATATTGATCGAAAAAAAAATTGTAGTATCGAATAAATGATGAAAGGTTACATGTCGGACGTGCGTGTCCTCCGATAGGTATGGTATGCATTCGTGCATAATTGATCGAACAGACAGTGACGTGCGTCGTGCTCGATTTACTTACCCTTTGCATCGGAATCGATGATGAAAGGGACATTTTGTGTACACATTGTGTTCGGGAAACACATTGCGTGGTAGAATTTCGTTAACTGGGAGCGTGTCGTGTTGCGTTAACGTATCTGACGGCTAGATAAAGCTGGGGAGACATTAGAACTGGTGAGTGAGGTTAATTTCACCTTACAGTTTCGTTAAAAGTTGGTTGATTCTGTCATCAAGTGATCGAATTTCTGCTTCTGACTAGCAGCGAAACGCTAAAGAAGCAATATCGCATCACGCTACTTGAATAAGTTCTACATTTTAAATTATTATCATTGATGTAGGTAATGGTTATTGTTTGTTCAAGTAGGTGCCCACCCATCAAAAATCCGACACGATATCCATGTTACCAAAAATCGAATCAGCTTAACCACTTTAAGCTACCAAAGTCCCAAGCGAACCCGCCCTCAGATTGACCTTATAAAAAGGAATAGAAACCCCAAAACAGAAATTTCGTGCACTCCGTCAAGTATGTTTCTCGATAATCACGGCTAGTCACGCATACCCCGCAGAGGCCAAACCAAAACAACCGTGTTTTGATGCAGCAATTTGCCATAGCGTTTTAGCATCCATTTACTCATCATTCTTGGGCCCCTGTGTGCTGTTTTGACATCGACATGGGACCGTGGCTGCCGTCCGTGGCTAGACATGATACAGATCCTTTACGATCGTAATCTATCGACGATAAAGCGGAACTTAATCAAATTTACCCGTCATGCAAACCCATTCGCATCAAAGCCCTCTCAAACTGGTTCGTTCTGTCTCTCTAGGGTCGAAAGTTGGAACAATTTTCGGTGCGTGCGTTTTGGTTGTTGTGTTTTTTAGGGGGGCAAAAAAAAAAGACACGACGAAAGAGGTTCTGTGTTATAGAAGTTTTGTGGTAAATGTCTTCGGCGAATCGTTTCCCTTTGCTCGATATATGGCACATTATGGATGTTTTTGAGCCTCGTTTTTTTCGTTTGGAATTGGGAAGATACGCCTTTAAGTGGGAAATTATTTAGTTTTCTTTAATAAAAATTATTTTATAGTGTGGGGATGGGTCAATCGTAGCTTAATTTTATCCTTCAATTTAATTTATCGTTTATTGTTCTCTATTCTCAATTTTACCTCTTTTCTTCAAGTTATATAAGGGCGTATAACTTTTAAACCTTTTGTTTTGGATTTTTGTTTGTTTTAACCATGTTTGTATTGTCTTCTTTAGATTGCTTTCTTTTTATAGCGTTTATATTTTATTTTATGTTTTCTAAAGCTTTTTTTTGTACTTTTCCCTTTCTTGTCTATTATTTTTGCTTTAGTTTTGCTGTTTTTTACTCGATTTTCTTGTTTGATGTACCTTTTTTATATTTTTCCTAACTTGGTTTTTTTATTTAATGTTTTATTTTTCATGACCTTTCTTCGCAAATTCTTTTTTTATTTATTCTAAGCAAGAACCCAAATATCATAAATTCCGTTCACTGAAATTGTATAAAGGCCAATAATTTAACAGTCATAAATAATGTAAAAACTAGATCACGGAAACGAATCTCACGTCAGGTCCTGAACGCATTTTTACCATCGCTTCCTAGAGGGAGGTCAGGCTTGATTATCACTTGCGTTTGAGACGAACGCTTCAAATGTGAGCAACTACAGGCATCGCGCTTTGGACAGTTTATTTGAAGATGTAATTAGATGTATTTAGCACGTCCACAGCCTGACCGCAACCTGAGCCGTGTATTATGACGTGTTTTGACTAATGTTTATTTTGCTTGCGTTTCTATCTCGTTTCAGATAAGGTATTAAACAACTTAAGATGTTCGCTTGGTGTACGGGTACGGTTGGGTTGGCCCCTGGCGTTAGGTTCCGGCTTTTCCAGTGGAGTAATGCGTCTATTTTTATGGTGAATGATGGAAGTGGTACTGCAAGCAAAAACATCGCGAATCGAAATAAAGTGTCAGCAAGAATCGGTTTTACACGTGCTTTGTGGAGTAATGGCAGCCGCCCCAACACCGTCTGTGAGCAGAGAGTGACCATAAAAAAGCGTCCCGTCCCCGTTTTGCTTATCATTATCATCTTCGGACGAGCTAATTTCCTTTCGGAATGTGAATGTTGTCTTCAAACGAACACCGAACGCTGAGGTTTTGACCGGTATGCGGAATGCAACCCCCGAAACGAGAAGAACCGAGATGCTTTTATTTCGCTTGGAGTTTAAGTTTAATTTTTCATCCCATCAAACAGGCATCAAAACGACACAACCAAAGCCCAAGATCGTAAACTGTTCCCGAGACGTCTTTCGGTCGTCGCTCCCTTTGTGGTGATTGCGCTGGCTGCAGCGGCTGCTCTAGACACGCAAGAGTGTATGACGAATATCTGCGACCACCGTTGGTCATAAAACAAAACCTTCTCGAGCGAGCCTTTACTGCGCTTTTCACTGCTGGCCACAAAACAAATCTGCGGATCCGTGTGGGGGGGATCCCGAATCGGTGGAGCATTAAAAACAAAGACTTTCCGACATTCCGACAGTGCGTGTGGAGATGGATGGTGGAAGCGATACACCTTTCGGGTGACATCATTTAATGATGATTTCTTCGGGGTAGGATTGTTTGGCTTTGGCTGCTTAAAATAAACAATATTAATGTGTGTAAAGTCACAACACTCACGGCAAACGCTATAAGGTAGATGGTTGGTTGGCCGCGTCTGTGCTCCAAAAGTTCGTCCGCTTTGTCACCTTCTTCACGGTGCGCCGAAGAACTGAGCGCTGGAGGGACAAATATTTGTCGAACAGATTTAACATAGTTTGTTTATTAAAATTATTGATCCTGTTTATTTTGTTGCCTGGCTGTCGGAGAGCGCGATGGCGGTGGCTTCTCCGAATGCTTTCTGCTTTGGCTTATGCGTTGCATTATGCGATTATCGAAGCGTAACACTGTAACGTATAGTGCACGGTACGGTACGTGTTTGTGTGTTGCAGGTGATAAATTTAACCATCACACTGTCATAAATTTCATCAACCCGTCATGGAGCGGATTTATGGGACGGTTGTTGTGTTCACGAAGCTTTCTATCGATGCTAGGTGCCCCCGATACCAAAAGCCTGGTGACGATGCATGCAAAGTGTCAGTAAATCTTATCATTTCAGCAACCTTGTATCTGATAGCATTTGTGGATGGAAAAGATGCGGTGCGTGTAGGATTTATGTTTATACGGTTGGATGGTTGATGTATGCAAAAGCCTTTCGAAAAATGCATCTTTAGTTTTAATGAATGGAAATTGAATTACATGAAGATACGATTAAGTCATTTAGGAAGTTTATGTAAAAAGGCGTAATAGTTTGTACAATTAGCAAGGCAAAAATATCGCAAACTTAGCAGAGGATATCACAACAGATGTATGTAGATAGAAACACGATAAAAGCGTCTAAATCTTGGTCGAATTTACATGTAGGAGAGCATTCTCCAAAAGCAGCTGCTTGTTGTGACGCTATATTGATATCATCTGCGGCATTTGGGATATCATCTGATGTCCTTGTATAGGGAACTTATGACAGTTTGTGCCATTGCGCGTATAATATGAGATGGCAATATCTCCTCTCAAGAAATTGAGAAATTAATAGTAATTGCTGCAATCTTACTTAAGTTATGAAAGCATGCATGTCCAGCAATTATTATAATATAGGAAAAATATTCTCTGCATAACCAATGCATTTATTACAATGACAATACACGGTATACAATCTTCGTACGCAAAACGGAATGGCATACAGTTGCACCTTCACTTTAACAACCGTCACTTGTGCGCCTTTAATGACCGTATGGGCTAATCGCGCCCCGGAGGTTCTCACTATCAATCATTTCCTATTCCGGTAAGCTGCCCGCCACGCAAATGCTCCGCGCGACGTATTATCGCTAATTGACAATTAACTCCAAGAGCCATGCGCTCGTTTGTGCCAATTGGATGCACTTGATGCGAAATGTGCAAGCCGTCGGCGCACAACTGACACACACACACACACACACTCATCAACCACACCACCGTTGACCATATAAAGACGTGAAGGGTAGAAAAAGGGAGACACAGGAACCCAGCGATTCGATGGCCTTTTTGATGCTTGTTGCTTTCTTCTCGGCTGCGTGACGAAACTGGTCGGTGGCGCATTGCGGATCGCATCTGGACGACTAAGATCGCCATTCATCATCATGCAGCGTGTATGGTGGGTTGCGCACACTGTCTAAGTGTAGAACGTGACCGACGACATCGTTACAATATGCTGTGCGCCAAGTGCGGTCTGAGTCTTTTGCTCTCTTCACGTTCTTTACAATTAACTTCCAATCGTGCCTCGTCTCACCGTGGTGTGGTATGTCGTGACAACGCATAACATGCTCTAGCGCCTGGCGCGGGCTTTGCAGTGTTATGTGGCTTTCCCGCAGGGCACGTCGGCAGCGACGCGTAGCCGTTGCGCAAATCTAGACAAACAGATTAATCATTCCGCCGGTGGTCTGTGCGATGCACTATTGATCTTGTGTATGGAATGCGCGCGCGCACTGTCTCCGTCGCAAAGGTGGTATGCAAATTTGTGTGTGTGTGTGATGGGTCTTTTGTGGATGGTTGGATGCGTCGTGTTTGCGCTGATTGGAGCTAGAAGTGGACGACGCGTCTTGAAAAGAAGGTCATATGACACATGTGTTTGCCTCAGCTGGGCTCAGTGTAATGGACACATGGGAAATGGTTATTTTTAGCACTGATGTCAGATCTATGGAAGCAAGAGGCTAGAATAAACAGGGAAAAAGGGCGAATTCAAGGGGGAATTTCCTGCATTTTGGGGCTGATGCGTCAGGGATGCAGTGAAATTCCATTAGCGTCTTAGACTTCTCGTCTTCGGAGTCCTACATTTGCAAGAAACCCTGGTAATATATCTGAAGATCATGATCATCATATACAATCCATTGTCTGTAGTGCATCAGATGAAATAAACTGATTTCGCTGGAGCAAAGCGAGACCAATTTAGAGTCTGAAACAATTTCTCAACGCCGCAAGTGACCTGACATGTGATCGTGATAATGCTGACAGATTTTCGATATAGTACGCTACAATTTCTTACCTACCATTGTCACCATTATTAGCAAGAGCTGTCATTAAACGCTTAGTTTTTTGTTACGCCACATTTAATATCGCACAACACCCCACAAGTTATGCCACGGGGATCCATTGCAATTGAGTGGAATAAGCAATAGTTAGGCAGCCGGAAAATAATTACCTGAAATGGAAAATTGAAAGCTTTAGGGCGCGCCACGTAAGCTTCATGATGGTACACAGATACACCTGATGATGAACTTGATGATGAAGATGAGTAGGAAGGGCATCATTCAAAGCTGCTGATGTAATCACAATTCTCGTGGCAAGTGTCCCGCCTTTCAGCGCTATTAGTCACGTGGAAGAAAGCAAAGCAGTGCTTAATGTACCGTAACTCTTCCTGTTGTACTTCGTCTATATAAGCTATTCGTTACCAGCGTTTGCTTCGTAAGGCTTTTGAAACTTTTGCATGCGGCATGATATCACGAGTGCGAACAAGATATGGGTGGTAAGCATTTACCCAGAATTGAAGCTCTTGGACGATTAGACACACATTGCGCCGTGTGCAGTCAATCGGGTGTGACATGTTCGGTAATTCTATTTCCGGAAATGTGCGCTTTAAAGAGAAGTTGTAGACATTAATCTCCTGGGAATCTGCTGCTGAATACGATTGACCTTACTTCTTAGAATCTCTGTACAGGGAACAGTCTTGGAGTGCACATCCAAACATAGTCATATGATATACTTCGTTGGGTGTAAAAGTATACTTGAGTTTGCCTTCCTTGTTACTTAATACTAAGTCATTTTACCATTGCTATAAACGGAGCAGAAATTCTATTTTTTAGCATCTTTTAGCTATAAAAAAATAGTTCCGCTGAAGAAAAACGTGACCATAATATACAACCGTGTGCCATCGTTGCGCTGCAGATGGTGGTCCGATTGCAAAATGATTTGCCTTCAAATTCTGCACCCATTAAGCAACGCAGCCACTTACACAAGGCCCGCGAAACAGGAAGGAGTTGTTATTGTGCACCTTATCTTCATCTCGTGTACGAAACCAAGGGAAGCGCTCAATCAAATTACCGCCGTCGCCGTCGACTGAAAGGAGAAAGAACGAAATGAAATCTACCGAATCACCGTCACCATCTCTTGCGCTGCTACTTTTCTGGTGCTGGTCCGGCACGCGAAGATTGCAGCATAAATAATTCAAACCCATCCTCTCCCCGAGCGTGTGGCGTTAATGCTCTGCCGCCCAATGTTTGCCGTAGCCGGGCCAGATGGATGACACGGGGGCGATCGTCCATCTGCTGGTAGCTTCGCTAATCAGATCTGAAATATGATGAAGCGCAGGGTCCATCCGCGTCCGTCCGATGTGTAGTGAAGCGAACAAGCGGAGGTTGCCGCTCGGCTAAAGTGGTGCAGAAAATAAGTTATTTTGATCGCGAAAAAGCCGTACCAAGCCGCCACACTGTGGAAGCTTCGGTTTTTCGATGGCGATATGTATAGTGTCTGTTGCTTTTTTTCGTTCCTTGTAGCTCCTAATGAATAGATAAAACCTGCTTGCGCGTCAAATCAGCGAAGCATGCGCTTGTTTTCATTTACAATTCAAACTAGAAACCATCCCATTCGCCCCCAGCTTTTAGCTGTACTTTTCAAATTGTACCAGTAGCGTTGGAGTTGGGGGTCTCCAAAACTAAAGTTTGAAGAAAAAATTATACCCCAACACGACGGTACAGCCTGTCTCGGGTGGAGCTTTTTTGTTTCTGTTAAGCTTGAACGAGAAAAATTGAGCAAATGGAACTGGGCAGCCAGGCCCAGAATAGCGCGAAAAACTTGCCGTACGAGGTAGGGAAATGGCACGATTTTCCACGAAAGTGTCTTAATTCGAAAAATGGTCCGTTCATTACCACTCCCGCGGTCGGTTTTGCTTCTCTCTTTCTCTCGGCTGCCAGAGCTGCCGGTTTGCTCAAACGTCGGAAGTAGGAACTCTGGAAATCTGTGCACGCGCCTTATCGAGTTGGTTGGGCTGCAAATGAGACGATGCAAGTTTTCGGCAGGACTCTGTGCGTTGCTTTTTTTGTTCACTCGCTCCTTTCTGTGTGTTCGTTTTATCTTTCCCCGCCGGTCACCATCTTTCACATGCAAGCCGAGTTTTGCTGTAAGCTTTTCTATCTTTCACCCAATATTTCCTTGCGCACCCCTCCCTCTGTGTGCATTTTCCACCGTGCCACCGTGCAAGGAGTACGGATCCTATTTACCTATTTTTGCTTTCGCTAACGTTTTGAGGAGGTGGGTAAAATTTATTCATTAAAAAGTTAAATGATTTTCATCAGTCGTGCTTTTACACTGCACGGGTAGCGGTCGTCGGCTGCTTCCGCCTGTCCGGTACAAGTCTCTGTTGGTCCTAGGCGGTTTTTTGTTGGTTGATAAAGCTACAGGAAGAACTTTTGCACCCAGAACGATCCAGCACGGAACTATCTTTAAGGATGGAGCTTTTTGTTTTTTGTTTTGGGAGATTGTCTGGTGTATTTCCAGTGCTACTGCCTGTGTGGATTAAGCGCCAGCACTTGATGATTGTTTTAATGGAATTTTCGATGTTTATTACAATTAAGCGTTTTGTACGTGCAAGCGTAGTTTATTGATTGTTGACTATCTTTACATTTATTAAAATAAAAGTGTAGAGTAAGAACGTAGATGCAGTAAGTAGGAAGTGGAAAGATCGAGTTTTGAGCTCAATATGCTATTCAACAAGATCTCTATGAGTTTAATTATATGAGTCCTTGTTCAAGAATTTCAGCCTTTATTGTCTTGATTACTAGATGGACTGGATTGGCGGATAGAGACAACCTATGCGATACCACATCTAAACCTAATGTCCTCAAAACGGATCTCAACTGGAACTCTATAGTTCATCTGGATGAGGCATTTTCCAAGAATTCAGAACTTGCATAGACGAGAAGTTGACGATAAGGTTGCAGATCACCGGTCTTTATAGTCTTAATTACTGGATAGGCTGGACGCTATATCGGTAAAGACAGGCATCTTCGAAATTAATGACAGCTTGTCACCTAAAACGTGGAACACCTGTCTTGAAAAGAGCATATTCAGAATCAAAATATGAATTCTTTAGGCGAAGACGAGTTGTGTGTTAGAGAGATTGTTCCAGAATCTTTTACTATGTTGTTTTGGTACTGCGAGTTTAAGCTGCATGAAGTCTCACTATGAGAATCCGGTCTCAAGAAAGCCTAGACGCTAGACTTGATCACGAGTTTGAAGGCTACTAGCTCGAATTTACCGTGACGAATCTTTTGTCTCAAATTGCATAACCTCGCTGAACTTGTTCAAGTTGTTCAAAGCTCCTTTAAAGCTCTGGGTCACTTATGGAAGGCATCAACTCGATAGGTGCAGGATCTCCTACTAATTCCGCTCTTCTCGCATCATTCAGTTTAAGAAAAACCTTTCATTCTTCCGTTTCCATCGAGCCATAACCAAATTTAGCGCTCATTTCCATTCGTCCGTTACTGAATTCTCGCCTTTCAATGTCACGTCTTTGGGAGAAGACATGTGCAGGCTCTTGGAAAAAAACCGCTCATCTAACAAAAAAAGAAGAAGCACTCCAGAAAAACGACAACCGCGCATCGGTTCGGTGGTGGGGTAATGTAATCAAAATATTTTCCGCTTTCTACCGAGCGAGCACCATAATTTATGATGGGAAAAATGGGCGACATTCGACAACGACACCAAGGAATGAATACGATCAGGCGGTACGCGCTCTCGGTACCAGAAAACGATGCGACTTCAATTGATGCTTCGGGTTCTTAGAAAGTGGGAAGTGAAAGCTGGTAGAAGCTTTATTTTCCACCATGTGTACGGCTGATGCTTTATTTTGACTACTTACCCTCCGCTTTAGCACAAACCTTCTATCCATTTGCCTGGCAGCTTTCGCAGGCTAAGAGGCATACTGTTTTAATGTGTTTTTAATATTCCTACGGTAACGTAACGCCACAACCTTTCGCTTGGCGTGTGCGTGTGTGTGCGGTTGGCTGTGGTAAAGGAAATCTTTCGAAAACCTGGTGGTGGTGGTGGTAGAAAATATTTATACGCCTTGGTGCGTGGTGCCATGATGGCAGTACGGACGGAAAATAGACCAGCCGATCGACGCCGCGATAAGTTTCCGGCCGGAAGGTTTTGTTGGAGCGATTTCTTCGGGGCCTGCGGTACCCCGGCTTTACGTTATTTGATTATTGTTAACGAAGAATAAATTATGCCACCGTGGCACAGAGCGTGGTGTGCCTTAAGGTTTTGCCGGATAGGGAGCGTACGAGGATCGCTTCTTAGCCTGACTGACTGGTGGTGGTTTTCTAAGCGAACCTAACTCTTTCACCCAGCGTGAGAATGGATGGACAAAAAGGGCTTCGGTTTAGAGGCCCTGACAGTGGGTTCGCGTTGCGTAACGATAAAAGATTTTCGGCAGGTTGCGCTGTGGAAAAAAGAAGCATGTCCGGGAATTTCTGCTAGGACTTCTTCCCGTAACTTCTCGCAACTCCTCCCCCTAAAAAATGGAGCCTCTGGAGCTGTGTAGTTCGCTTTCTTTCTTCCTACTTGCAGGCTCTTAATAAGCGGGAGTCTCGATGTAAAGGAACCGCGGCCTTACTGTAGTCGAAGAGGGCTTGAAAATGAGAATTCGGTTTTATGTAAATGACTTTTGGCTTTCTGGATGCTCTCGCACGTCTCCTCAAACGCGCGCACCCTAGACGAAGGGCTTTCGCGTTCTGGAAGCATCTTTCGCCGCGAAAGTCGAAGAAGCGTTTTGGGTTTGGGAAAATGTGTCGGTCAAATTTAGGGAAGTTATTTAACCAAACACATTACGAAGCAGGGCGCTATCAAAAGCGTTGCTACGGGAAGAGATGGCTAAATAATGGAGTGAAAAACGATCCTCCTGTAGCGGTGAGGAACAAACGCTACTACTAAGGCTGCTAACATCACCTTCATCACAACGGTGGGCTTAGACTTTTTGGTGTGCGAAAATAGAAAAAAAAAACCCCCATCAATATTAATGAATATTGAAGATTTCAGTCCGATTACACAAGATTAGGCTGCTGTCTTGTTGTTGGTAGCCTTCGCATCCTTTTGCAACCGAAATCGATAAAAAATGGCTTAGTTAAATGATTGCAAATAACACGATAAATATTGATCGCCACCCATCGTCGGCCTTTAAGTTTAAGGATCGCTTCCCCATTTACAGGCCATTCTTTTCGTATTGTTGGACGCTGTCCATGATCGAGCGGCAAGAGATTCTACGCGCAACAGAACAACAACGGTTCGCGCCCGGTGTAACTTTCCCAGCGCAGCAGCATAAGTTTATCGTGGTTAATTAATCAGTCGCTATTTTAATCAACCGCTTTTGAAGGCTATTAATTAATTTAACACTCTATTAAGAGCAAATAGACGGTTTCACCCTCCCGAAGCCCCCCGGTTCATGGCCGGCGCAGACTGCTATCGTGCGATATTGGACCTAGGTTTAGAGGGATGAGGTGAGAGAACGCTGTGGTAGAAAAGGATGGACAGATAGAGAATTAAAAAAAAGAGCATGCTATCATCCACCACCATCAACAACCGCCGGTTGGACGACAGCGTGTTAGTGGCCTATCATCATCCCCGGTGGCGCGTTTCGTGTCACCCCAGCAAAACTTTGTTGATTTGATAAGTTGAGCGACAATCAACTCCAAATAAATCAAGATGCAAATTATACTCGACAAACCGCCCGATAATGGGACAGCGCTCTCTAGCCATTTGTGCGAAACCGAAACGATGGCGCGCGCGCTCCGGTCTCCGTTGGGCTACTGAAATTTAAATACGGGAACTCACACACACAGCACAGTGACGGCAGCAGACCCTTGTGTGTCAGGTCTGGGGCCGAGCTGTCGGTCGGTTGGTTCGCGGACATTCCTGGTGCTGTTCGGGGGCTAAGGAGCGTAGCAGCTTCGGGTGTACGGTAATGTTTCCCAAAACGCCATTTGCCATTGCGGTGACTCCCTTGCTGGATGGAAGCACGTTGCATCTTGCAAGGAACACACGGACAGCTCAACTTCCCAATTATGTTCGCGCCCGAGCCTCGCTCTCGGAAAAGGGGTTTTGCGCTCGGGGTCTAGAGGGCTCAGTGTGCTCTGGCCGCTGATTAATGCGGTGACAAATTGAGTCGACGCTGGACCTCGTCATAAATCACACTGTGTGGCTGGCCCCCGGTGTACTTCCCGGTTAGCTTTTGGGAGACCCGGTTTGGTACGACCCCGTTTGGGATATCGTGGGTACGGGTTTGTGCATCAGTCGCTTGACTTTGTGCCAAATTGTTGGACACTAGCCAGCAGGTCGCGCACGCCACTCACCGGTTTGCGTTTTGCAGACGAAAGTTTTGCAAGTTTGTTCTAAGCATGGCTGGCTTGTGCTTCAACGTGTGTGTGTGTGTGTTGAATGTGACAAAACCCATTAGCGCAACACAGAAGCCAAAAGCAGTGCAAAGAGAAGAGTCATGAGAAGAAGACAACAAAAAAAAACACGAAAGACTCTAAAATGTAGATTCAAGGTTAGAGCAACGGAATGATGATTAACAAGGAGCGGAGCAAGGTGAACCCATTAATTGCTACGAGATAAGTTAAGAAGAGACCTCCGAACCGTGTCGCTGGCTACTGATCGATTTATTTTGTTGCATAATTAATTTACCTTAAATAGATATCCCGTTAGCGGAAGATGTTTCCTAATGGAATATATTATGATAAGGCGTCTAATGTGAGAAAAAGGGGTTATTTATGGTAAGTGAACGAGATTAGAGCTTTGTATGTGAAGTTTGTGCTTAAAAAAGGCCTGTTTTTTGGGTTGTATTGGCTTTGTAATTAAAAGACTCTAAGAAAGCGTTTCGTTTTATACGGGGTTTTGCATCATACATCGAAGCTGGGTAAAATAGCCGAGATCGGTAAGGCACTCGACATTATCACGCTGTATGTTGGGGTCTTGGGTTCAAACCCCGATTAGAGAACGCATAGATCAACTTTATTCCGATATTGGTAGTTCATGTCACGTATGGGTTAGAGAAGGATCATCAAGATTTAAAAGTCAAATGGAAGGATTAAGAAGAAGGAGAAGAAACCAACGAGTTTTCTCTTCTAAGAATAGATGTCGAAGGAGTCCCAGATGACATGAAGATTAAGCTCTTATGCACTTTTTGTAAGTCTTATTCTTAGTCTTTAAAATTTAAATATCAATTTATTATCTGCTCGGTTTAAACATCTTTGTTATTCGTGTTAATTTAATATTTACTTTAAGCCTTTTTTGAAGAGCTCACACGTAATGTCTGCTTCTATATTTTAAGTACATTTTCTAAGAATTATACAATTCTCAATCAAAACATGAAATCAAAACATAATCCACATATAGACACACACACCAATCACATTCGTTTCGTTACACCTTGATTGGCAGCGACTGGACAGCGTTCTCCATCCCGACCATATCCCCGTACTTAATCATGCTCTCCGGAATGATGCCGTTGGGCGAATTTTTATCGCTTTGTTTCGTTCGGAAATTAAATTTATGGACGGCAACAAATATCTCGAACGATTTAAATCAACCCAGCTTTTCGCCGCTTGAAATGGATCCCCGAATGACAGCCGAACGATAGCACCAATAAATCTGTATCGAATAACATGGATCATCTGCCGGTGGCGTTGAGTCCCGAGGGTCCCGGAGAGAGGGAACAGTCGGCCGTGTGTGTAATAAAAGTAAATCCTTCACTCTGTTTCAGTTACGGTTCTGGACAGTGTTTTGAATCGCGTTTTCAAGTGCGCTTAGTGCTGGAGTGCTGGAGCTTTGAAACTTTGGACAACCAAATCTCAGAATTCCAACATCTGACCACTGGCAATCCCATAGTTGGCTACAGTTTCACGCACTGTAATAAACCTTTTTTTCGGCGATCGAATGAACTTCTCGTCGCTGTGGAAACGTTAAGCCGAGCCACCGTGTGCGCGTATCAGAGTCTCTCTGCCACTTTCATATTCTCCAAAACTCCCGCCGTGGGCTAATCCAATTAAGCTGAATTTGTTTCTTCTCGATTGGGGTTCGTTTGCCGGGTGTGGCGAGTGGTTTTTGGACGATGGTAAATAAATAAAGTTAACGAAAAAAAACAAAACCCCACACCAACAACAATCCTTCGGTGGTTGCAAAGAACGCAAAGATATGTCGCACGAAAGGGGTTGCGTCGTTTGCCGTTTTCTCTTTCCAAGAACATCGATAATCTGCCGATTCGGTTTTATTTTGCGTGCGTTCGTGGCTCGCTAAATCCATCCGCCGTCCAGTTCGCGGTGGTTGATCTTATTTTTGTCCGTTCCGGCACCTTTTTCTGTTCGTTTTTTCTCGAGAGGACGGGTTTCGCTCGGTTTGCAAACTCCACTCGAAAGCTTTATTTTTCGGCTGACGGGTTTGGTTGGCTAGGGCAATAAATATATCTTGAAGAGACGCATCGACTGGCAAAAAATGCTTTCGAACGCAAATCGAGAGAGAGCGAAAAGGTTTGGACGACAGGACGCGCACGTCTTTCTTAGTTTTACAATCATACATATATTTTATTTAACTCTTGAATCGTCTTGACTACTTCGCTGCGTTTCAAAGCTACTAAAACCTTCGTCGAGAAAGGCTAACCATTTCCTTGATATGCTTCCTTCGCGAGTGATATACGTATGGGACGGTCCACGGTACGATTATCTTTTGGACGCTTCTAGTGGTGGATGCTCGTTTAAGGATGGACCGGCTGTGTCTGTGTGATACGATCGAAGGAATTTTACGTTATTTGAACTCTCGCCGTTGACCCTGTAAAATCGATTTACCCCACAAAAAAACGAGAGGATGAGTTGCAAACACTTATCCACAAAATGCATTGCAGTGGATGAAAATTAAGAAGCCAAACAAAACAAGAATACCAGAATTAACGGCTCTGTTTTCGAAACAGTTTTTAAGCAATAAAGTTTAAAATCAAGAAAAACAAAAACTGCTAAGAAAAAGAAAGCTTAAAATCCATCCGAACGCTGGAAGATGCAACCGCGCGAACACCAAAAAAAACCCCATGAGGGGAAAAGATATGTCGGATTAACGAATCGGCCAAATATTGGGTCGTTTGCCGCAGGCAAAATTATTGCTAATTAAAAGCCATCAAATTAGAGGCGCACACATTTTGGTGCGTCTTTTAGCAAATGGTTTTGGTCGTTTCTTCCCATCCTTTACCGGGTGCGCGGGGCTAATCAAATAATCGACCGGAGATCAAATGAAACCACTAAAATGTGTGCTTTGGAGTTGGTGAAGTTGCGACGGTTTTTTTTTTGCTGCCTTTATTACGTTGCGCGCATCGTTTCTGCTGCATTTGTACGCGAAGTGCATTTGTGCAAATGCGAGAAGGGAAAAAAATCAATTCAACTCTAGCCGTTGGAATGCTGTTGTGCCCGCTGTTGGTGTTTTTTTCCAAGCGGCTGATGCAAATCATTGGTGTTGCCGTTAACGATTATTAACGGCAGCGGAGCTAATGCACGGTGGTACAGCAGCGGACATTTTGTTGATTTTTTTCCTCGCAGAATAGAGATAAGATTTTATAACGAAACAAATAAGCGTATGTCTAAGGTATACAAATTCAGTTAAAAATTGAATTTATTGAAATATTTTAGTTATTTAGATCCCTAAGCGGTTGTCCGGGAATAGCCTTTTGTCCTCAAAAATGGCAGCCCGAGATCATTTAGGTTGAATTACCAATACCAAACTTAGAAGAAGATAATGTGTAAGATTCTCTATCAAAACATCCTATAGTTTTATATCTATCAGGTCTTTAAATAAGTTTTGATCTATGCGTCGTTTACTTAAAATTTTTACTTTAGTAAAATCTTGTCAAGTTTGAAGTGTCATCTTCAAGGTTTGTTTTCCCCTAGCAGCCATTTGATCAATTAGTAATACGGTCCAGAAAAAGTGTTTTTGGCGGGGAATTCTAGCTTCATTACTTTGTGATGAAAACTTCGTCCACCGAGACCCATCGTATAATGAGGGAATACCACGGTGATCGCTTTATCGGGCTTTATCGGAAACGTTCCAGAGGTGGTTTCAACTGTTTACAAGTGGAAATTTTAGTATGGAAGACGAAGAACACTCATGTGGTGCATTTGGTGGGACCAGCTGGGTGTGGTGTACCACGAAGTGCTGGAACCAAACGAAACCATCACGGGTGACGTTTAACGACGACAACCTAAGCTTTTTCAGTCGCACATTGAAGGACAAAAGGCCCCAGGCATGACAAGTTATTTCTGCTGTACGACAACGCTTGGCCACATGTAGCGGCACCTGCTCGCACTTATCTGTAGACACTAAAATGGGATGTTTTACCCCACCCGCCATATAGCTCAGATATTGCGCCTTGCGACTACCATCTGTTCCGGTCTATAGCGTGGCTTTACCGCGCAGCACTTCCAGAATTGCGCCGAACATGGATTGCGTCTATACCGGATATCTTTTTCTGTGAAGGAATCCACAATCTACCCAAAAGATGGGAAAAGGCTGTACAATGTGACGGAAATTTCTTTTCTGAATAAAATCGATACCCATTCGGGCTTACGAGGCTTGAAACTCGGTAAAAAATCCGTCAAAACTTATTTATAGACCTGATATGTATGAACAGAACTGTTAAAATGATCCTAATTTTGATTTCGTTGTGACGTTTGGCCTCTGGACTGCTGCAACTTGTGTTCTTCTTTCTAGGCCTAACGACCTATTAGGTCATGCCTGCCATTTCTGGCGTACTAGACTTATTATTACCGCACAGTTGGATAGTCAGTCCTCACTATGGGGGAACGGTCCAGATGAGACTTGAACCCCGGTAATGCCGTGTGAATTCCGACGGCGCTGTTGCATCTACCACCGGGCCGTCCCCAACTTGTACAATCTGCAATAAAACAAGTGCTGCAACTGAAGTTGTCTAAGAGCACAACAGTAGAACGTTTAGGGTTTGGAGATGTATTTATGTTCTACAATTTTATGTCAGACAAATTTGGATGTATATTGCAAATTTTGTTTTATCTTTTAGTTACAGTTTACACAATATATTCTACGTTTTGAGCTATCTCCCTCTGAAATATAGGATTTTTTCATTTCCTAGTTTAGATGTAAAATTGGTCTAAAATATTTGTAAATCTAATCCGTTTCTAAATGACTTTAGTGACTTAATTTCTACTTTATTTATAGAATTCTATTTCGAAGCTGCTAATGTTAATGAAACTATGTACGAAATAGTAAGCTCATTGTTGTGTTTAATTCGAACCCTGAATGTCCACCCGATTGACCTGTATAATACCACTGTGCAGAACTGCACTCGCCGGTCGATAGCAATTGCGGAAAGGAAGCGAAGAAAAATGGCTTGCGCTAATTGAATGGCACAACTCGATGGCATTGATAATATTTCCCGCGGATGCCTTTCCGCGATCCCAATCTCGTCCCAGCGCCTCTCTATCGCTATCAAAATAATGATGGTCAGTGGTGTGTCCGCGATTGTCGGTTTGGAATGTGCGCAGCGCGCCCACCATCGTTCGGTGGGAAAACACCATTTTCATCGACTCACTCTCAGCCCACTGAGCACTTTATTGCAGGCCCAACACGTGGAGTGTATGATGATTTATTCGCTAACTGTGCCCCTTTTTCGCGCTGTTTATTGTTTTGTGCATGAAATAATAACTCCCGTCATCCGTTGGTTTGCTGCTGGTGCTGCTTAAAGTGCACTTGCTGTTGTTGTTGCTGCTGCTGCTGCTGGCGAAGTTGAGTCTCCCGTGTTGACAGGTGCCGGAACTATGACACGTCCGTCGTCAGTGTAATGTGTGGGGGGGCGCAATGTGGTGTGGCACCGAAGCGCGAAACGTGCGCCCGTCGTGTATCGGAAACACAGACTTAACACGCTTTGCAGTGGACAGCCCATTACGACTCATGTGTAATTAATGAGCCGCGCACTATTCTCCGGATGAGTTCTCAACACACGGGACGGGAGTGTGTGGAAAAGGCACACACACACAGTCAGTCGACACCTATCTAGGGTGGTAACAAAAGGGGGCTTTAGCTATGCGGCAAACTATTGAAATGCAATTACGCTTAAAATGCATCATTATGCACACTCGGCTGGCAGCGTGAGGTTATTCGTGCGGCCTACCATAACACACCTTCGCCTGTCGGGCAAGCGTAGTTCTTTTAATTGTGACAAAACGATGCCAAGATGCACCGCTGATAGTATTGTTGTGCGCCCAGACGGAATGCTTCGCTGCATCGTAATGAGAGCGACCGTTTTGACACTGGTTTTTGATGTCTCTGTTAGTCGTTCTTTGGTGCTTTAACGCGTTCTGGATTTGCAAGTAGGGTTTGTGGTGCATTCTTTTTCGGCTTTCGAAAGTCAGTTTGCTTTTGATGTCCGGAAGTCCTGCTTTTGTTTAGGATTCATAATATAAACGAAGTTGTTTGAGGTTTGAAACGAGATATCATGGAGGAATATAATCGAGTCAAGAAGACTCGTCATTGCATTCGTGGTTGAAGTACTAAACGATGATTCTAGGGTATTAGATTAGGGTAAACTGTATCCCAACAACATTTCGGTTGTTATCAATTGACTCTTCTCAACGGTTTGCTGTTTATTCCCTATTTTGAATGCCACAAAGTAATTTTAATTTGCAACGAATTCGGCACTAGGATATCTTCAAATCTTCAATTTTAAGGGTGTCTAGCGATAATGAAATCCTTTTAAATTGGAGGATATTGCTTTTAGTTTCCAGCGAATTACGACTCTGGTCCTCTTGCTCTAGCCTCTTAAGGATTTGCTATAAGACTTGGAACTTCGCTGTTATATGTCCTAGATGTTCTAGGAATTCCTTACAGAAATTGAAAGCAATGTAAAGCTCTAGTCGGCTTATCACATTCTCTGTTATTTCTAATGAGGTCTTATTTCGGCTAATTATATATCTTTTTATCCCACAATTTTAACAACGAATTTACATCATCAGCTCCATTATCCGTCCAATAGCTTCTCGGTGTGCTATATAGCTTAGCGCAACATCCTTCTGTCGTCTGTAAGCTAGCAAGCGTACCGTCAAACCACACCAACACACAAAAAAGGTGTCTCCAGTTGACGCGCTTACCGTCACACCACATCAATCAGCGTATACAGCAGTATCAGTAAATCTAGTGTCAAACCACATTGGGTTGGTGTGGACCGCACTACTCATCATCGTCTCCCCTCTCGTGATGCTGCCCTGCGAATCTCAAACCCATCATCAATACAGATCAACATCAAAAGCTGCTTGGTCGGGTGGGTGATGGAAAGTTAATTTTCCTCTCCGAGAAGTTATCGCGGTTGTCTGGAAAGTTCCCGACCAAGAAGCGTGCCTTCTTGACGTGGATGGATACATCTGGGAAAATGCTTACCTTCCGTAATCACGTTTGAACGAGCAGTGTTAGGTGCTGCTTACCTTCAGCTACTTCCGGGTATTGCGTTTACGCTCGCAGTATGCGCATCGCGACTCCTCTCATAAACAATATTCCTTTGATGTGTTAGACGGGAGTGTGAGTAGCGCCGTATACTTACCGGAAAGTACCTGTCGGCCACTTTTGCTTTTCCCGTCTAAGGTAACACAAGAGCTGCGTCTTCGGCTGAGTGATTCGATTCGGAAGTAACACGAACCACACCGGCAGCTGGTGCCTGCTGCTTACCTTTCGGCGGAGGTTACCGTCCAGGATGCTGCTGCCACTGTTACGAGAAGCGCAGGCAAATGAGAAAACTTTCCCCAACCTTTTGCAGCAAAATTCTCGGTACACAACACCGGTACACACAGCCGGCTGTTTGTCGCACCCGGTTTTGGGATAATGCCTTTAAATTTCTAATGCAAAATTAATTTAGCATTTTAAGTTTTAATTATTTATGTGCATGGGAGACGCAGGATTTATCGTCGAGCTGTGTCGTCGACAGTGCTCCTGGTTTTTTTCGCTGTGGAGCCCAGGGTTGAGTTTCGAAATGCTAAATGGTGTACCGATGGGTTGGGCCGAAAATCGGGAACAGTTGGCAATGATTGGTGAATAAATAATTTAATCAAACTCTCTCCTCTCCGTGTACACTTCTCTGGCGGCTTTGTTGCACCTGGTAACCCGTCTAAAGAACCATGCGCAAGCATAAATTTAAAATATATACTCGCACCCGAAAGAACGAAAAAACGACCTATGGAAGATAAATAAGATTATACTAAAAGCTTACCTGGTTTAGCGTTCGTTAGCAGCACATTATCGTGCAATTAATAATGCACGTACAGAAAATGCTCACTTCGCTTCTTTTGCCCGCTGCTCTTGTGACGATTTGTTGGCTAGATTGATATTTTTCTAGGCCTCCAACGGTATGACTATATACGTACAAGCGGCAGGTGGTATTGCTGGTGACGGTGATGCAAGGTGCAATACGTGTGGAACGTATTGACGGTTGTGATTAATTTGCATACCAGTTCGTTCGTTAGCAGAGGTGCCGAGTGATTAGCGGATTGACCTTTAGCAGCGCTCGTGTGTGTCTATGTCTATGTATATTGGGTGGCTCACGCGGCGAAAGGAGGTTATCACGAAAACCCAATCTGGCACAGTAACAATTTATTCTGTACGTCCGAATCGACACCTTATGTCGTCTTGGGTGTACTGATTAGAAACGTTGCATCGTTGGCTAAGCCCCGGTTTAATGCGATGCGGGTGTTGTTATGGTAGCAAATTAATTGAATGCATCAAACGTGTGTCCGTGTGCTGTGTGGTATAGTGGATTAAACTGTTTGAAAGGGATTTTAGACCATGATGGTGTAACACCAACCGCTCTGGGGACATGAAAATCTCCTGGGAACATTATTAAACGATGTCGCCAGTGTGTGATGGTTTCGAAGGTGTTTTGTGTTCGTAAATGGATAGTTGGAGATGTAAGGCAAGCGCTGCTTCTAACTCTGTTATTTCAAACATACAGAATGTCAAATGAATTGATTCAAAACTTTCAATAAATTTACTGTTGCAATGAAGTCTAGGAAATCATTATTTTAGCGACAATATTTTAGTGAGTTAAGTAGGAGAACCTTCCAGGTAATCAACCTGTAATCCAGAACATATCTGAAGCATTAACTTTTTTAAGTTCAAATGTTTCTCACCAGATTTCTGATCCATTCAAACGTTACAATATAATGAGCGCTTCTAGAATACCCGATATGCTTATCGATCTTTTCCGAATGGCCCTAACCAATGTCAGGTGCCAGCAGATGATCCCAACTCGAAGAGACCTTTGCTACTTCCAAGAATATGCGTCAAATATACGAGCTCACATGTCAATAACTTTACGCTAGAGAGGAGCTGGAGACGGGACCTGACTGATATCATTCGAGCTCATTTTATACATCCTTCAGATCCTGGAATTAGCTGATGATATATATAGATGAAGCAATCGGGAATACTACATCAATGAGAAGGTATTCTGGTGTACGCTGATATGATGTTCTAAGAAGTCGTTTAAGCTTCCATCGATGTTATATCATCACAATTGTTTATATGGTGATAGTATCACTAATGTCTCCAAACGAAAAATAGTACAAGGTTTGATAACTCTGACAAGTATACTTTGCTCCAGAAGCTTTATGGCTCTTAAAGTCCGGAACCACTGTCCTTCGGTTTCGGTTAGAACGATCATCATCAAAAGCTGGTAAATAGCCTATACTGATAGCCCAACTACATTAAGCTATGCTTCTAGATTGAAGACTTCCTCCTAAGAATCTCTCTTGGGCAATTCTCGTCATTATTGTGACGACCTAGTCGGTCCAGTTTATTTTTAAGCCCGTTTTGATGGATCGAGCCACAATATCTTTAGACGGAATATATCTTCATCAGGATACTCCAACTTGACAATTGGAAAATTATTTCTTATGGCTCGATGCAGAACTTCTTTTCCATTTTGTTCACTAGCTTCGTGTAATAAACGGCTTCATTAACCAAAAAGAATATTCGAAACATTTGAACTTAAAAAAAATGTACTCAATAAAAATAAAAGATCCTCCCGTCGTCCGGCTGTTTAATGATTGACCTCGCTTCATTATTTAACTATAACGCGGTAGCATCTTTATCACTGCTAATTTTTCAATGTGCGAACCGCAGTCATTTAATTCCTCACACACAACTGCAGAGAGTTGTTTAGGACGTACGAAAATCGCTGCTAGACACGCCGGCAAATATTTGATAATGCGCTTCACCGTACGCGCGCACCGTGTGGTGGCTGCTGTCGGCAAGTCGGCAAGAAGCTACCTTTTTGCGCCATAAATCTTCGCCCGTCCACTGTAGGCTTTTGCTTATTTTGTTTTCCCTAACTGACTTCTAACCTCAGCGTGCCCGTGTGTGTGTGTGCTGATGATTATGCCGTGCCTGTGGAACTTCAAATTTATTCCAAAAGCGTTTAGATATTTGCTTCTCCACCTCATCCCGCTTTCACCTACGCTCCCCCTCGCCAAACTTATAACTTTATCAGTCCTGGTAGGGAGGAGCTATACGCTAAAAGCGAAAGAAAAATGCGATTTAAAATACAAAACGCAACGAAACATCGCAGACATTAGGACATTAGGTGGGTTGGTAGAAGTTTGTGAACCCGTTTTTTTCCGGTGGCTGCTACCACACAGTACGGGAGACAAGATAAATAGCGGGCGACGATTATTTGTTGCATGGGTCTTTTCGGGCGAATGCGGCCTCATTTAGAATTCATTCGTACGCTCATCTACATTAATTAGTGCGCGTGAAGTGGAAATTGGCAAATGCTTTTAAAATTCGAAACATAAAGGCCCTGCTGCTTCCAGGGTCCAGTCTGGGTTTTTGGTGAGTGTCTGCGATGCATTAGGATTCGGGGTCCGATCGAAATCTTGGTTGAGGGTGTGTATGATTTATACTCCCCCGAAGGACACCTCGGTACCGATAGAGGGGACAGTCTCGGTTGGGTGGTTAAGAATAATCCAATGATTTTACGGCACCATTATCCGGCATCGGAAGGAACGGAGCAGAACGCTTTTGGGCAGGGGTTGAAAATGGGCAGCAACGTAAGGGAAGATATATGTAGATTTGTTTTCTTTATTCCCAAACGCAAATTCCTCTTTCCAACAGCGGTTCTCCGTCAGCAGAAGAGGGTTCGTTTGGAAGCGCCATTCAATATACGGTGGAGATAGAGAGAGAGAGAGAGAGAACAAGAATAAATGTATCCTTTCATCGGCGCCTTGATTTAAGTTATGCAAATTACAGCAAAAAAGAAAGGCAACTCCATTTTTCAACCCCTTCAACTTCGCAGGAAGCTTAAGCGTATCGATTCGCCCTAACCCGGCTGATCGGTATGAATTCTGATTTTCTTTGGCGTAAAGCTACAAATTAGATTTTGGCGGAACGCGTTTCAAACACAAACAAAAGTTAAAGAACAAATACACATATACAAGCGAAGAGAGAGAGAGAGAGAGAGAGAGAAAGAGAGGGAGTGAGAGACGGAGACCGCAAATTCCGATTCACTTGCAAAGTTTTGACCCAAAGTGATAAAATTTGATTTTTTAGTGTGCGGTGGTGTCGTAATCTCATAATTCCCATTTAATAACTTCGTTCTACTGCTCTACCCAGGAAGTCACGATGATGGCGACGCTGTCTTCAAATTCTTGCTTCAACATTTTGCTCCATTTAGAAGGGAGGGGGAGTCTTAGCTCATTCATCCTTGTCCAAGAAGGATGTGATGCGGTGCACAGTTTTGTTATTAATTTATTCGCGTAGCAATTGCTCCTCGAATTGCTCGTGTGTTGATGACCACGAACGAACAGGGCATTTATGTTGCTACTGCTGTCCGTTTTGGGTAGAAAAATTGTTTATTTGATTGTTTCTTACGACCCGTGGTAATCTTTCTTTTTATTTCCATTGCTTATTAGACGACAAACCAGCAAATGTCGAACGGGGACGCCGGTTTGTTGGCGAAAGCTCGGCGAATTGAGGTGGAAAAGCGTTGGAAAAACTTCCTCACGAACCTTCACTTACAATAGCGACGGCAAAGAGGAACAAGAAGGTGTCGAATCCTCGAGAAATCCGAGATTTTTACACTTCACCATCGCATCATCGTCCCCTCCATGGCGGATCGTCCTTCTGTTTCAGGGAAAAACTTTGTTTTTTATTCTCGATTTTTTCCTTCGAAAACCGTTTGAAAACTTGCCCCAGTCTCCGTGTTTTGCGACTGTCAGAGAGAGAGCAAGTTTTAAAGCGCACAAGCAGTCAGAACCAGCTTGGAATGAGAGGTCGAAGCAGAAGAAACAACTTTTGCTGAACAACTCCCCGCTGTAGTTGCGATTTTGTTTTTGGTTCACTAGTTTTTCACCGACTTCAATTGCCATAGACAGGGCGAACCACACCGTACTCGGCGATTGATGGTTCGAATGGGACCTTTCTACGGCCAACTAGCATCCCCGTGTCGGCTTCCCGCGCACAGGTCGAACACAATTTGATAGCAGTTGGTACGGACTTTTGCGGACGGACAGATTCTACCGCGCAACGAAACTTCTTGACGAGAATATGGTCCAACAGCCATGAGGATGAGAGTCGCTAGTGAGGGAAGTTTTCGATTGCTTTTTGGCACGACGAGCACGGTGAAGACCGGCATCGGTCAAGCCACTTGTGACCTTATTAGTGTGTACTACTTGTACTTGAGAAGTAGCGTACACACGATGACCACACGGAGAACTTCCGAGAAATTGGAATGAGAAGAAATGAGAGCAAAAAATCGTCTTAAGTTTATTATTAAAATCCAGCGCTTTTTTTATACCGTCAGTTAAGTCATATTTCTGGGTATTTCGATCTCGTACGAAGCACGCTACAATTCAGGTCAATTATTGAGGCGGTATAGTGTCCATGGCTCCGAGTCCGAGCTCCGAAGTGACAAGTGAACGTCATGTCGACGGGCACCGTGATTGATCGATATGGCACCCACATTCTTGTGTAAATGTGTCCGTTCCAGTTGCCTTCCGGGTAGTAGCAGCAGTAGTAGTACATCATCTTGGTGTGGTGCCCTGCGAGTAAATGCTCGGCTAATGGATTTTGAAGGTTTCGACAAGGGAAATTAGAGCACCAGATGGATGCGTGTTGTTGGTTGGTTGACCGGAGCAATACAGAATCCCTTCGTGTGTGTGTGTGTGTGTCGTTGAGTAAATGAAGGCAAATTGAAATCATCCCTGCTAGCTGTTAAATGAGTTGGTCAATCTTTTCCTGAGATGTTGGAGTGATGCTGCGGCCTTGTTGTCAGTTCAATTGATTGCAATTTCTGCACTGCTACTGATCGGACACTGCGGAGTCACGGAGTCAGTCAGTCTGGGCACCAACGGGAATTGATATGGCAGAAAAAGGGCATCCTCTTGGCTTCAAGTGGTGGTTGCTCTTCGCGCTATGATAACTCATTGCTGGGAGGATGTTTTGGTTCGTGCTCTGCAAATGATTGATGGAGTGTGCTAAATTGTTCTAATTTATATTTATCCGTGTCCGGTGGCTGGGAGATGCATTTTATTGGAAGACCAGCCAGTGATTTGTTTGCTGTGATTTAGTAGGGGTCATCATCGTCAATGACGTCCTTTATGAAGAACTTCATTTTTAGTGTAATTATTTGATTATATCCAGCTATGGTAGTCAAGCCAAGGAAGCCAGTGATGGCAGACCAAGAGGTTGTAGAACCTAAATTTTTTTAGATTTTTAGCTGAACTTGCAATACTTACTTACTTACCAGGCGATACAACTGCTTTGCGTTCTTGGTATGTTGTAACAAACCTCGATACTCGTCTTCCAATTCAGTAATCCTGGTCGTTGTGGCGTATGCATCAACACCATCGCTCCATCATGATTTGGGCATATCACGCCTATCTCCATGAAGATGAGCTAAAAGACTTTACCTACTGGGACGTTCGGTGCCATTCTCATTAAATGATCAATCTCCCGAAGCCTGAGGAGTCTAATTTGGTGTACAATGGTGAGGTTCTCCTTTGTTCTTGGTCCTAAAATCTTTCTGAGCATCTTCATCACGCGGCTTAGAGGGTTTCGTCAGTTTTGGACCGAATCCATGTCTCCGAGGTGTATATGGGTATTGGGACTCACATGTTCCCGTAAACTGAGAGTCTAGATGAGATCTTCCTCATCCTCAACTCTGGATGTACGAGACCTAACGCCTACCCATTGTACCTGTATAGCTCCTTCAATAGAATGGCACGTTCAAGTGGCCACTTAAAGCGACCAATCTCCTTTATTTCGCACATTAATTTATTTCTCAATCGAATTTTTACGTTACAACGAACCTCCGATAACATCCCGGTTTGCTTCTGTCGCTCGACCACTTGTAAATCATGCCATGAAAATAATATACAACACGCACTAATGGTTTTCGTTTGCAATACACTTCAACCCAAACCAAAACAGATGGGATTGGAAGACTGGCCGAGCGAAAAAAAAAGAACACAGCAATGATGCTCGTTCCAGCTCATAATTGTGAAAATTAATTTTACATTCACACCATTCACCTCCCCCTCAAGTAGTGGAAAACGACGCCACTCGGGAGATGCACAATTTCGAGTGCCTCTCTCTCTCTGCTCCTTCTGTGCGTGTGCATGAATCGTGCATGAATCAACGCGCCAACACGACAGCACGAAATGGCTATCATCCACGGTCATTGCACAGCCCGCGTTTGCAGTTGCAGTACGCGAAACTCATTAATTTTCGGGCCCACCTCCACTCCGCTGGCCATTTTTCTGATCCTTCCCGATGGCGCTACACATTTTCAAGACAATAAATTTTAAAAATCAATTTTCCTACCCCACTCTAGGGAAGCGAAAGGACCACTACAATGAGTTTTCCTTTGCTGTACGCTCGTTTAACAATCGGCCTAGTGGGTCTGTGTGTGTGTGTGTCTCCCATTAATGCATTTTTATTGCAATAATAATAATAATGCACATTTTGCTTCGGTCTCGGTTGTTCGGTAGTTTTGTACGGGAAATTAAAATTTCCTTTTGGCTACTGTACAAATTGCACCTATAGCATCAAGAAGAGGATACAAATTGAAGGGAATGAGATGAAGCTGGAGGCGAAGTGAATGTGTGTGTGTGTTTTTAGCCTCCCCCAAAAACCGTTCGTTATATGCATAACCGTAATGTCATAAGCGAAAACTCCCGGGGAAAGGAAAAAATCACCAAGGCACATACTGGTTAGTAACTCTGCCAGGGCTCTGTCTGTTGGTTTGGTTTCTTTTGCACTCGCAATTATTGGGCCTTTAGCATATAGATAGAAACATACAGGAGACCGACAAAATACCCACCCCAGCAGTGTCCAGTGTGAATAGCATTTATTTTTATGGCTCCTGAAGCCGTTTTGTGCTCGTCCGCCGTATATGTGTTTGGAGGTTCAATGAAATTCGATTGAATATTTTATGGGTGAACATTATTAGCCTCCCGGTCATCGGCCGATATCGATCGCGAGCACATATACGCGCGAGAAATAATTGGGAAAATGTATGCATCAACAATTTTGACCTCTCTATTGGACGATGATTCACTTGCTGGTTTTTTTTTCGTTTTCCTACTAGCAAAACGGATGTGATTGAGTTTATTTAAGAGTGCGTGTGCGTGGAAGCTGTGATGGAAAACTGGAAAGCTCGGTGATAACGATCGGACATCAAAAAGGAAGTCAGTTTGTGTTCGTTGGATCTCCTAGTTGGAATAGCCTGTAGCGTGTACACTGGAGCACGGTTTACGGTTTTTATTTTTGTCACAGGTTTGAAGCTTGAAAGGAAGGTGATAATTAAATCGAGCTGATATTTGCAATGACCGAACAGAGGACACATTTGAATGGTGAATGTTTAATAGGACCTGCCCAACGCTCTGTCAATCCTTTTATGTCACTTCGAACATCGATCAATATAAAAATTGCAACATAAATTCATGTCGCTTTAAAAAAGCCTTTTGACGGATCGTTATTTATTTGACGAATTACAGTGATGGCCAGTTGAGTAAGTTCGGTTGGATGAAATGGCATTCCTAATATTGCTATAAATAAGATGTAATATGAATAAATTAAACGAGTGGATGAATAATTTATTATCGTCCTTTTTTATACAAAATGCTTTTATTTTACACATAATTTGAACAGGATTTAAATGATTTTAGTTTTTCTCTCAGAACTCCTTAAAACATAGGCAAAATAATGGTTTGTTTGGATATATTTCTTTCTATTTCTTCATCATTTAAACCATTCGCCCGTGTAAATATTTTCCTTAAACTTTATTGCCTCGTTGAAAAATTTTCGAGTTAATTTTGTGATCCTTTTAATAATGCATTAAAGGTCACGTTAAGGTATAATTAATTTAATATAAAACCCTTTTTATTTTGTTTCGCATTAGGAATTTAGAACTAGTTGAAGGTATTTTTGTAAAGTAATTGAAGCCTTTAATGTTTAAAGAAATTAATCAAGGACCTTTAATTTGTTAATAGCAAGAAAATGCAGCAAATAATTTTTGTAATAATTTTGCAAATAATTAAATTATAAAATATTAAAAGTACGGATGTGATGCTTAACGATAGGTTGTTCGTAAAATTCCAATTGTTTTATTGAGAAGCAATATAAATAATTATTAATTAAAATGTGAATTTTGTGTGGCAGTATTAGTTATGAAACAGCGTTACAAAATGCAAGTTTATTAAAATTGCAATTTATTTTAAAAAAAACTTAATTTAATGGCCATCACTGTGTTAATGTTCTTTTTGAATTAATATCGTTTAAGAAACGTATTTTGTTAAGCGACTGTTGTTAGATTGACCCTTATATAAATTCACTAATCAATTTCATTTAAAAACAGGTGAACCAATTTACAAATAGTGCCATTTCTAGGGCTCAGGGCACCTTAAGCTGTAACGCTCAATAGGATAAAATTAATTTGCTGTTTATTTCACGACCTTTTGCCAATCCAGAAGCCGAAGCGAAGCCAAACCCTTAAATCGCTTTCCATTGCATTAAGATAACGCTTTAACTAGCACAAGAGCAGCAGTAGTTAAGACAAGCAATGGTCGGATCAAACGTGCACCAACAGCACCATGCATTCGTTTGCCCAATCGATTGGCGAGCATCGCAAAAAGGTTAAATTGAATTCAATTGATTGTGCACCACCCTCGGCATGCAATGCACCGTGTGCAGCACATGATGGCGGCGGGGTTTTCGGTTCTGCCGGCTATATTTTTCCATCGTGCAACGTTTTGCTCACGTTTTTGTAACGCCACACACATTCGCACCAAGCCTTTGTCGAATGGGTGTGTGGTTGTTTGTGAGTGGCTGAATGGAAACAGTTTTCATTTTCTTAAGATCAACAACGCTTTAGGGTGGGGGAAAGAAAAACGAAACATAAACTGGAACTTTCTTCATTTCGAGTTGCCGGAGAATTTTCTCGTTTCTGCCGAGTGCATTAGGTGCGCACGATAAGCGCACAGGAACAGGTCGCTGCAACGGGCAGGATCTCTCGGAAAAGTGGAGCACTGTGCATCCGGTCGGGCGTCCCGAATCAACGTCCCGAAGAAATATCCACGCCCGTCCACACCCGTTCAATGGAAAACTAATTGAATAATAGACAAGTAAATGATTGCTCCACGCTAACGGTGGTTCGGGTTTGTGCAAGCGAAAAGAATGGAGGCACACACACGCTGCTGAAAAGCGGCAATCATTCAGCAGGCTGCTCCTCCGGATCGGCTCTAGCGCAAGGGATCGGCAGCAATCCGGTCGTCCGTTTACTGTGGGCACGATCGTGCCCGGGTTCCGGTTTTCGTACGGGATGTGCCCGACAAGGGTCCGCAGGGTTGACTTTGTTTTGCCGCGTTGCAATGCTGTTTTTCCTTCCCTGGTGTGCATCAAGTTTACTCCGGCGCTTAAATTGTATCATTTCTCTTTGCGCGCGAGATGCAATTTCGTTTTTCGATTCAGCGGGATTGATTGGAAGCGTTTTCGGACGAAAATTGGGTGCTCTATTTATTCGCGCACTCGTGGATTCGTGTTGCGGAAGATCAATATTTTATTTCCAATCAATGACAAAGTTTTTTTTTGTGGGCAAAGTTTGGTGCTGTTGCATGCTTCGGAGGTGTTGTTTTTCTTTCACTGTGCCAGTGGTGTTTATAATGGTGGGCAAGAACTGAAAGGTGTATATTTATAATAATATAAATTATTTAAATAATCATAAATTGAAATTATATGACCACAAATGATACCCTTTAAATTCAAATGGATTCCAACAGCTTTTTTATTTATGAAATACTTTGTTGATGTATAAAGAGAAAGACAATTGCTTCTATGGTTATACTTATTATTTAGAAATTTGTTTTTAAATATTGTAGACATTTATCGGAAGTTCAAATGAATTGATAAATCGATTTTCCTTATTGATCACTAGAAAGAGAAGTTCATTGGGGTCCGGTCATTTTATACTCAGCTTCATAAAACTTGAGCTTCCTAAAAATTAAAACTATTTTGAATGATAGACCTCCAAAATATATCTAAGAATATATTAATGACCTACTACACGGAATGGCATCTAAGAATAAACATCTGCGAACTGAACTTAGATTTTCTTGATGCTCTCTTTTCAATT
Source organism: Anopheles maculatus (assembly GCA_002091835.1). Classification (NCBI taxonomy): domain Eukaryota; kingdom Metazoa; phylum Arthropoda; class Insecta; order Diptera; family Culicidae; genus Anopheles; species Anopheles maculatus. The sequence goes on from KZ061559.1 coordinate 132,178, forward strand.
AAAGACTTTAGCTACCCAGTGTGCATCGAGATCCTTTAATATAGCCTTGGGCGTTCCATGATCGAATTCGGAGTAGTTATCTTGCATCCACGCATTGATTATTGTATCAAACAGCTGGAATTATTGTTTCAATTGAAGAGTCGAAAGTGGATCACAAAATCCTAAAGATAATTGGTTAGAAATACACCGTTTTCGAGCCCAAGTAAACACCTTCCAGCTGCATCTGAACACTGTTCAACCGTAGGTAAACACTTGACGTACAACTAAACAGCTGCTGCCTAACTAAACTTCGTTCAAACGAAACTCAACATCGTTCAACCCCAACTAAACATTTTGTATCCCAGACGTCATTGCACGTTTATATTCCACGGACTCGTTTCTTGTAACATCGTTGTCTTCCGCGTTCATAGCAAATTCGCGGTCATCATGAAGAAAATGTTTTTTAAATTGTATGCAGTTTATTATAAAATTTTCTTGTGCCTGAATTAAAAAAATTAGTCTATTTTTAATCTATTAATCTTTGCAAATGAAAGGAACATAAAGAAGCTAAATCTATGTCATGTAAACATATCAGCTTGGAGGTGCCAAATGTTTAGTTGGGGTTGGACGATGTTGAGTTTCATTTGAACGAAGTTCAGTTAGGCAGCAGCTGTTTAGTTGGACGTCAAGTGTTTACCTACGGTTGAACAGTGTTCAGATGCAGCTGGAAGGTGTTTACTTGGGCTCGAAAACGGTGTAAATAAATAAATGAGTTTTGTCTTTCTGATTTACTGAAACTTCGCGATTCGACAGCAGATTATCTCTTCGAATTTTTGTTTTATAAATGCTTAAAAATATGCTTTATAAATTGTTGAAGCATTAAAAACAACGTTAAACGGTCAGTACAAACCCCGGTGTACGCATTCTAACAGAAACATCGTAAATGGTTGTCCCTACAAAACCGACTAAATAGTAGAAACCCGTTACTGTTTAATTGGTTTCCAAAATTTAGTAAACCTTGATATTTGTAAAAAAGAAACTTCAAGCCTACAAGAAACAATGAAAGAAACAAGCCTAGCTTGAGATATTCAAACAAAGAACCGCAACGATTTCTCTCTTAGTAATTAAAGATGTTTCAATTTTGTAAAATATCGCTGCAAACGAAATCTCCGTTCCAACAACTACCAGAATGTAACATAAATCAGAATTAAAAAAGGAAAGCAAAAAACAACACAAGTGTAATCGCTATCGCTATACCCCGTTTTTCGCATTGCAACATTTTTGCGCATTATATCCGAACCTTCTGTAGCTAGTAGTAAGCTGTCAATTTTAATTAACGATTCACCGATATTCTCCCATTTCGAATCTTTCTTCCCGGGGTTCGGTGTTCCACTACGGTGTAAATATTGCTGCCCACCACCAACTCTCCAGCTCGATGCGTCGAAGGTTACGTCGAACGAGACGAAGAAAAAGGGCATCCCGTTCCGAGATGAATCGTGCGTACGAAAAAGCTCGGGACAAAAAGGCAAAACGTGTAGTAGCTCGGGTGTGTCTGTGTCCTTTCCATGTTTTGCCAGGTTGCAGTGGAATTTGCGTTCGACTTACCATAAATTAATATTCATAAAAACATTGAATTTCTCTCACTAACCACACGAGAGAGCACGCTGGAGGGCCGAAGTTGTTGCGAATGTGTAATGTGTGGCCGTTGCGTTAATAAATCACTGCGACATCGTCGACTAGCCCCTAATTGATCGCATAATTCTTTCGCGCGCCGTGCAGTGTGTTACGCTGGAAAACCCCGTTCGAAACATATTCTGTGTGTGTGTACTTTTATGCTACCCTTTTGCCAACTTGTTTCGTGCAATGTGTTTAATCGAGTTCGTTTTTTCTCTTCTCTTTGTAGGTAAATTGGCGAGTACCAACCTTGGAGGGCAGCAACAGCAAGCGTGTGCATAAGTTCTGCAACTATTAATCGTGTCCTCGTATCTCGTGGATCGCCCAGAACAATCAATAGTTGCGTGTTGCCGATGGTACGCCTGAGATGATCTCGCCCGATACACGTACAGGTGGGCCACTAAGGAAGATGGCTCACGTGATTGTTTTTGTTTACATTGTATCCAACTTCCAACCATTCCCCTCGGTGGGTGGTTGAGTTCCCACGTGTGATCGAACGTAAAACTTGTACCAGCCGCTCCGTTTGTTTAAACACAATTTTAACGGATCGGATCAAATTTGTTTGGCTAAGACCTTTCTCCTGGACACAACACGGCCCCGTCCGCCATCCGAGAACGGACCAACTTTTGCACCGAGCCGAGGGCTTTTGTTTCTGGCAGCACTGATTCCGTGGCACATACCTCTTCGGCTGCATCCAACGCCACATTCCTTCGCAACAGAAGTTTGTGCACAACTTTTAAACGCTTTCGCTTGAAGTTTTCGCTTCTTGAAGGTAGGATCCTTCGTCCCCGCGATGCGACTCCTCACCGCCCGAAGGATATGCTGCTTAGCCGCGCACCGTAGCCATGTGTGCAAATGCTACTTCTACACCCTGAATGGGCAAGTTTTGTGCCTGGCAAGTTTCCGAATAATTTGACAGCATTACGGAATCTTGTACGTCGTATCCCGTGTTCCGGGCGTAACATTGTGCGAAAGTTGGCCGCGAACCGGCGTGGCGCTTCAGCTATGTGTGGGGATGCCCTGAAGGGAAGCCCGCAAATACACATACACCTACCGTCGGTGCTAATGGCGTGCATGCATCCGTGCTTCGGTTTGGGACGGGCAGTGTGTGGGCCCATGTGCCGTCCGAGCGTGTCGTGCTTCGGTTGCGGTACACGGTTTGAAGAGGCGTCCCTTGAAGCAGTCAGATTGTTTACCTTTTAAAGCGTAATAACATGTTTTTTGGCGAATGAAATGCTTCCGGTGTGTGTGCGTGTTTTCTTTTTGGTGAATATTTTTAATGGATTTTATTTGTTTTTTGTTTCAATTACTGTTTGCTTTACTGTTGTGTAACTTTTGGTGGTGAGCGTTATGAAACAATTGAAGAATTCCAATGTTTTGTGTTAGGTTGAACGTTTGCTGTTAACGCGGATGTCGCAATAATTGTATAAAGTTGTTTTAAAATGTATTCGAATGCCGTTTGCGCATTTAATAAACTTATTATTTTATTTAGTTGTCACTCTCCGTCTAACACGTGCAACCACTCGTTTTGATTTGAATGGATTTTTTGTTCCAATTTTGTTGATTGTATTTAAATGTTTAAATTAATTGTTAAGAATACACTTGGAACAAGCTCTAAATTGCTTTGCTATTATTGTTTGCCTGTTATTAAAATAATTTCTTAGTGTACATATTCGTCCAAAAAATTTCTTCGAGCCTAAAATGGAAATTTCTATAATTTTAAGAATGGTCTCTGCCAATTCTTGGGACTTTTCTGTTTGCACATTGAATGGTCAGTACGCATTCGCTTCACTTTTCAAGTGAAATTACCTACATAAAGCTAATTATAGAACGTGCCTGAAATTACACATTCGCAACACGCAAATTAAACGCTTCCCAGAACAATTATCGTTCCGAATATTTCGCACGTCATCGTTCGCATCGGTGTCCCAAGATGTCCACGCACACAAAAACACTCGAACGTTGTTTGTGGTCAGCTGTACATCGTTTTTTGCTTGTGTGTCTTATTGGCCAAAGAAAAAAATTACACAACCTCATTAACACCTCTCCCGGGTACGCACGCACGCCCTTTATATAGCGAGAGGCGTAAACATTTATCGGCTTCCCAGTATCGGTGAGTCGCAAACACACAGGACCAAAGCTAATTGACAATTTTCTGGCCTCTGCTGTGTAAGGCGTACAGTAGCGCACAGTTCCTTGGGGTGGTGCCTAGTAAAGGTAATTGGGAAAAATGTAATTATCGATTCGGTCCCCGAAAATCTTAGTATTTGGAGCCCGAGGAGGGTGAGTAGAAGGCTCTGCTGGTAGGCATAAAATAGTAGCCTAGACAATCCTGCCCGGCCAGCCATCCCGAGCGATCCAGCAGACGACACAATGTTGATAATCTGATTAAGCGTGATTTGGAAAGAGGGAAGACACCGAAGCTGCTGGAACGGTTGGGAAAGCGAAAGCAAAATTATGATTAGTCCCAGAGCCTACCGCGGTAGTGTCGTTATCCTTGAGCACTTCAGTCCACAATCTTATCTTCCTTCCTTGACCAACCGACGTGGCAGCGTGGGGTGTGCAGACTTAGTTTTTATGTTGTCCTGTCTATTTCGTTGTACTTGCCCATCCTTTCTAGTGTCTCTTGGTCGGGTGCTTTCCGTATAATGTTACACAAGACCAACAGGGAAAAGATTGGGATGCTTGGTAAAAAAAAAATATTGGACAGTACTTTGTTGTAGTACTTTCACGTGGAGGAAATTCACATTCACACAAGAATCAGCAGGAACACTGGGAGAGCTAAAAACATGAGTGCGGTGTTGTAGCTACAGCACGTAAGAGAGCCATGCTTGTTGAACTCCGCGGAGAAGTTCTAACGGCACCGAAATTGCACTCGCGCTCTGGGTATAACCTTTTCAGCTGTCCCTTTGGGGTTATAAAGTAGATTGCGAACGAACGGGGGAAAATACGTTGCACACGGACAGCCACGGGCCCTGTTTCCTGGCGCGCGCGCGCACACACACACATATTCCTGCAGACAGCATCGAAGTCAGATCACGAGTTTTTCATGTATTGCTCCGTGTGCTGCCTGCCAGCAACTCTACTGCACCCTTCTGTTCGGCTCGGCGTGGTGTGTCATCTTGGCTTGCAGCTGGCGAAGGGAATGTGCAAACGAAATAAAATCCGAGCAGAGTTTCCAAATGATAAAATGTGTGTTTCTGTGTGTTTCGAGAAGCAGGATGAAGCACGGAAAACCTGCCCCGGAACGGTTGAGTTGTGTGCCTGGTTTGTGTGCGGCGCGGCCCAACGATTTCAATAAGTCTGCAAATAATGGCAATGATAAAGAACAATTTCTGGCTCCGTTGTGTGTTTTCTTTCTTTCCCGCTTCTGCATCACGACTTTTGCGAACAAAAAAGTTAGGCAGTGCCTGACTGACTGACTGACGTTTTGGACGCGCCAAGATGGTGGCGTTAGTTGGGGGTGTAGAATATTTCAATGAGCCCGTAGCACGAAAAGCGGGCACATTTGTAGTTGAAAATCTTTTTTTTCCCACTTGGAATGGCAAAGGAACGGCACCGTTCCGGGAACAACGACAGCAACCCCCTGCTGCTGATCGTGGATCGTGATAGTTCGGGCCGTTTTTGCTTATTTGTGTGAATTGTTCGATGGGATGGGACTCGTAGATTAGTTTTCGGTTTTGAAAGAGCATCTTCAGTGGTAATGTTATTTCGCTAGCTGACAGTTTATAAGCGTGCAGATCAAAAGCAGCGTAGCGGGGATTCGCCAATGTTGTTGGGTTTATTAAATTTCTTTGCAGTTTGTTGATGGTCAATATTTTTGCGTTGTCGTGATGTAGAGTGGTGATGGGTGGGTAAAATCCCTATCCATCGGGTCAAAGCCATCACAGCAGTGTGATCCGGAGCTTTTGAAGTACAGTTCACGATTTTCTAGCCTGAGGTACCTGTGTCTATTCAAGGAATTAAAGTTCCTGTTAGATAACGTTGAAGTCATTTCTCCTAAGAAATTGCATTCGAACTAGCTTCACCAAGGAGTTGAAGATTTCTGTCTCTCTCAAGTTATCACACGATGTGGTCTCGATGAATCAACCAAATCGCTGCTCCTACACTATTGAGTTCTTCAATGTCGGAGACTTGCCGCAGAACTTAAACCATATCATTACCCAAGAACGCCTCAAATGTAATGTCTCAATAATTTTCAATGCCATATCGTTTGTAAGGAATGTTGCTTTTCCTCATTACATTAATTAAATTAAATCCCGAATGTGCTCGGAGTAGATTCGAATTAAAAAAGCAGGCCTTTTAAGGTAATTCAGTTAACGTTTACTTCCCCATTCCTATGGCGAACGGTTGTAACAATTGCCGAATCTCTTAAGCTGAACCAACTATCATTACATGAACCGAGGATATGCCCTCACCCAGCTTCCGACTCTGAAGTTGCTCAGTTAACATCCTCACACTCAAACACCCAGACCAGCCCTCATCAGACTCATCAGCGGCGTCTCACATTAAGCGATTCTAAAGTGCTACAGGTTGACTTTATTTTTATGGATATTAAAGCCCACCGAGTACACACACACAACCGGCAACTGGCTTCCGGGCGTCGTGTGGGCGCGTGCTCGCTCCCCGATTACTACTACTAGCGTTGGTGATGAGATGGTGGAAAGTAAAAGCATTATAAACGCGGTTAAAACTCGACACTGGGGTAGTCAGAAAAAGCTCGCTGAGAACAGAACCATCAAATGGTTGAGAAAATGAAGGCATTAAACGATTGCGCACGGTTCCCGGTTTGGGTCCCGGGGAAAGGCGAGAATATTTATGAGCGATGGTTAGTAGAGCGCGCGATACGATGACGAAACACATTCGCTGTCCATCATCAGCGACCCGTGGCCAGAACCGTGAAGGGAGGACGGTCGTCGGCAACCGCGCTCATGCACAAAAGACGGCGCGCGAGTGGCGAATATGGTAGTAGCCTCGTGGCTCTTATCTTAATAATGATTTAATATCGTTTTATTATAAATAATGTTCTACATATTTTTCGTCTGCCGCCATATATTTTATGGCTCCCTTGGAGCGTTACATCGAGATGCCGTCCCAAACCACTGGGACGTCCAGGAGGTCCATTTTCGAAATTTGGTAGTAGCGGAAGGTCATCAAGCACAGCGTTGCATCTACACTCAGTCACCAGATTTTCCATAAATTTCTTTCAGGGCAAGACAGACTTCCCCAAACCAAGGATGGAGAAAGCTTTCCGGTGCGAAAACTGTTGTTGCACAGTGTTGGGATTTGAAGGGAACTCCGCACTTCTTCAGAAGACATCTCTATGCGGCGCAAAACTTTGCAACTTGCCCTCTCGGCAGCTTTTTTTTTCTTGCTGTTGCTGCTGCTGCTGCTGCAGGTGATATTTGGACGCGATGCGTGCGAAACTTTTCCCTTCAATCATGATTCTGTCCACCCGTAAGCTATTAGATCAGAGCATTCTCTGAACCTTCCGGCTGAACCTCGTAGACTTGGCTTTGTGCGTTATATGGCAGTGTTTTGTTTGCCTTTATTTCTTTACCAGTTTCTTAATGTTTCTTTGGAATAAGCTTCACACCGGGTGGGATGGAGTGCTCGGCAGTAGCATCTACATCACCGGATACATATCCACCTGAGACTTCGTGGAGGAACCGTGAAGGCCAGCTATGCGGCTTTAAATCATCTCGAAGAAAGTAAAGTTCCCGTTTCTTGCAGCTCTTGTAGCTTTTCAGTTCCTTATACCTGCACGACTTGCCGAGTGGGAAATGTTGGATTTTCTCAGGTATCGCTTGCACGCTAAGTACCACGCGTACCAGCCACCTTACCACAGTTTCTCCAGAGCAGCAGGTCGTGTGTGTGTGTGCGTCCTCGAGATAATAATATTTCATAATAAAGCATTTCGGTCGAGCTCACACACAGATGCATGTGGGGCTCCGAAAGGAAAGCAAAAGGGGTCAATAATCGCTTGTGCCCAAGATAATGCTCTGCTGAATCTGTATGGGGAAGAAATTATTTATCGTGCACCTCGGTAGTAGTAGAGCACAAGTGCGCACGGGCTTACGAGGTTCTTTATGGCGGCTTTAGTAACACACACACACACACACACACGCCGGATCGTGTATCAAACGTCGGCATAAATAAATGTAAAGATTTCGTTGCAAATGTACTTAAAGTTGCACAAACACACATAAAAGTGGAACAAAGGAGATTTTTATAGTTGTCATGTAACAGTTACTCACAGCACAAGGAAGCAAGCAAACAAAAAAAATCAACACAGAAAGTATAAAGCACGAGACAAATGGGTGTTTCAGCTCCAGATGTTACACCGGGCCGGTCGGTCGAGCTCACACACAGATGCATGTGGGGCTCCGAAAGGAAAGCAAAAGGGGTCAATAATCGCTTGTGCCCAAGATAATGCTCTGCTGAATCTGTATGGGGAAGAAATTATTTATCGTGCACCTCGGTAGTAGTAGGGCACAAGTGCGCACGGGCTTACGAGGTTCTTTATGGCGGCTTTAGTAACACACACACATACACGCCGGATCGTGTATCAAACGTCGGCATAAATAAATGTAAAGATTTCGTTGCAAATGTACTTAAAGTTGCACAAACACACATAAAAGTGGAACAAAGGAGATTTTTATAGTTCCCCAGGCCGAGGAAGAGGCGTCGTCTTATCTTGAAGTATCGATCGGAATCGGAGTTCTCAGGGTTCGTTTTCCGGCTTGTACTGCCGTTCCTTGCGTGAAGAACAGCAAACCGAAGTCCGTCGTGCCAAATCCATTTAACATTTTCACTCCAGACGTTTTTCGGCAAGACGCGCTCTGCGTGACTTTTGCACTTTTCTCACCCACCGGGTTCGCAAAAAACCAACCGGGAACTTGGAACCCTTTTTCCGAGGTGTGGTATGTTTGGACGTCTGTGCCAAGGCCAAGGGCTTGCCGTCAATGCCGTTGGTTTATAAATAATTTATAAAGCAAACCGAGAAAGAACACAACTATTTCACATTTAGGCACATGCCACGCAGATGTCGTCTACCCCATGCAAAGGGAGCAGTTCCTGAAGAAAAGCAGAGGTTTTTCAGCTGGTTTGGCCAGCATCATCCCAAAATATATCTTGGGGAGAGTGCGAAACCCAAGAATCGAACTGGTCAGTTGCTGCAAGCCGTTGGGAGGAAGACTCAACCAAACACAGCGTCAAATCTGTGAGCTGATGTTGTGTGTGTGTGTTTTTTGGGGTAGGTTTTCTTTTTATTACGATTTAACGAGAAAAGGATTCGCCCTCAGAATGGTGGCGGAGTTCTCCTCCCACAGCGGGGCCTCTTACCGACCCGATGGGCAATATGTCGCTCGCTGTGTGAAGATCGTTTGCGGTTTGTTCGCGTCGGGTTGGAGGTTTTTCTCGGGGATGTGTCTTATCCGACCGAAAAATCAAGTTAACAAATTCGACCGACCGAGTACGCTAGGAAACAGTGGCGCATATTTACATATTTATAAGGCCATTTGGCCTATAGCAAATGGTCGCAAACGATTGGGTGGTGTGTGTGTGTGTGCGCCATTCGTGCATAACGGGCAGCAGAACGGGAGGCGTGGACACGGCACTTGACCAGTTGTTACCACAGTGTTGTGCATTTAATTCTGTAGAATTGGTTTATGTCCTGCTTGAAGTAGACACACAAAGTGGCTAGCAAGTGGTAGTAAAATATGAACGATTTTTGTTTCACAGTAAATATTTATTAATGATGATCATTCTGTGAAGAAAGTAGCAGCTAGGATTTATGTAGAGAGATGCCTATCTTTGGATTGTTTTATTGGTAGTCAATGTAGACTGCTTGCCAATGATATTAGGTTGAGTTGGAAGAAGTCTGTTCTGCATTCTGCAGCAGGCAGTTTCTTGTGAAGCATCCTTAAACTTATTTCGGATTTGTTTAAATTGTTAAATGAATTTTATTGTCACGATAATATGTCATGTCATTACATACAATGTTTTCGTGTATTCGAGTTCAGGTTCTTTCAGAATGCATCTGCTACAGATGACAGTTTTGATAAAATAAAGGCAGAATCGGAGTTGCTGGGAGATTCCAGTGCTCGTTAAATCTGAGGCTTTGAGACTTGAGATGAACCAAACAAGAACTTGTGGTCTGTCTGCGAGATTGGAAATAAATTGTTGACCAAAAACTTCGTCATTCGCCCAAAAAAAGTGATTTTATGAAACTCTCAGTTGTCCAGGAGAGATCAGCATTGTTCAACAGAAGAGATATTTTGTTACATTAGGACATCTCCACGTCTTAAGATAATCACTAGAATTCGTTTGTTTGGGATGTTTTAATATTTTATAACCGATTCCCGATTGATTAATTGGACCAATAAGGACGCTGAGTAGGACCAAGGAGAAACATCATATGAAACAAAGCTGTATATACATATTTTGCTCAAGAAGGCTATTGAAGTTAACTCCAAAGAAAGGTATGTTTTATCTCAGATCATACATTGTTTTGAAGTTGTCTACGAAAAATGTAGCTCCATTTCAAGCAATCGTTCCCGTGAACGTCATGAGATGTGTTCGTACCTTCAACGTGCATCGGTCAAAGCGATTCGAACTCATTTAATCTGTTCACCGTGTGCGATCTGTGCTCCATCCATCAGCGGCATTATAATTAAGTTCCATCAGTATCTCGGCGTAGTTCGGCAAACCCCGACCGGGCTGTGCAATCGAGTCCGGGCCATTCCAAAAACCAACCGGTAAGTCCACCACACACACCGGCTAAAGGAACACTTCAAATGAACGTAACGGAAGTCCGTATTAATTAACTTTATCCGTTTTGCAATCCCGCCTTGCTTGACCGGCCAGTGCCGCCGGGTAAGCCTACCGCGGGTGGAGGGACAGTCGGTCGACAGTCTGTCTCCTGTGTCTTTGCTTTGGATTGTAGAAAATAATCCCACTCGATCCTGCCCGATTACGAGCGACAAGAGCTCTTCGAGAAGGGTGTGTGCCTGCGTGCTTGTATGTACATTGGGGCAATGTGTTGTCGGACCCGTACGCGAACATTCCGTTCCAATGCTGCTTCCGTTTTCCCGGCGGTCAAACGTTCGAGATGCTCATCGAGTCATCGAGCTCGGGCAAACAGCAGCAGCTGCTGCCTCTTAGCATATTTCGTATCGAAAAGCAATTGCATTTTCGGGCCCGCAAATTAATTTACGCCTGTTTGACTTTAAGACCGAAGACTGTCGTTGCGCAAACCGCAACGCTTGCTCGTCCAGTTTGTGCCAACGTGTACCGGGTTTCGCCGGGCGGCTTTTCGGAAGCGGAAAAACAAAGCTTTGCTGTCACATCGAACCGAACCGAACCCCCCAGTTCTTGGGATGATGGCGGTGCGTCCAGTCGTCGAGAGCTTAATCGAATTCCCGTGGAGGAAATTCACAAGTTCACAAGTGTTGGGAGTAGTGCTCGCGTATCTTCGTACCGTTAAACGTGCGGCTTCATAGTCTTTGGACGTTGGTACTCGCCGGTGACCTAATAGAATTTTAGCTCAACCAACACAGCACCTCAGCACCTTGGAAACACACACACACGGCTTTACCCGGAGTGATCAATCGATAAAATGCATTATCGAGCTTTGCGTACAGAGTGTCCGTTGCCCGGGTTTGCGTTAGTGTGAATCGGTTTAGCAAGCGATTCCACTTCTGGTGATGGCATGCGAGCGCAGATTCAATTCTGGATCGCAAATCAGTTTCAATTTTTGGCGTTAATGCGAATTTATGGATATCGAGAGTAGAATGGAAAGAATTGGGAACATTGCTGGAAGCTGGAGCTTGTGGACATAGAGACATCAAGTGTTCAACTGAAATGGCTAAATCCTTGGAAGTAGACATCTCTAGTGGTAAGAAACAAACCAAGAACCTACCATATCTCGCAATTTCAGTCCGATCAGACAGTTACAACACTTAAAGCAAGACTCAGCATCATTGACCATACTGAGTTCAAATCTCCGGGATGTCCTCTCCAAATCCAGGATGTTATCGTCGTCCTATATTATATGTTCGCCGAATGTCTGTTGCTGGGTCTGGGAAATTTATGTCAGAAATCGTCAGAAGACCTGATAGAGAAGAAAAAGAGCAAAGCAGTGTAAAACACCAATGTCACCATGGTCTCTCACCGGAACAAAAGAAAAAAAAAACCCATTCAATAGCCGAAAACCGGGAAACAAAACGAATAAAGTGTCAAAAAAAGTCCCTCTCTCCATTTTGTATGTACCAAACCAAACTCGGTATCGATTTTCCGTACCCGAATGTATCTTTCCAACATCCATTTGCAGCTGGGTTGGCAGCATCACCGCCACGGTGTTTCTATTTCACCCTACAATACGTGACTTTTTTCTCCCGCGCAAAAGGCCTTGACCGTTGGTCATAAAAAAACACGGCAAGGAACAACTACTGCTCCAAATGGCACACTCGTCTATAACCAAATTTCCTTTCCAAATGGTACAGCCGTGCGCGACTTCAACGGAACAGGAAGGACAGTAGGTACTTCGCTGCCATTTAGGTAGGCTGCCTGTATTTCTGCTGACTGTGGGGATATGGTTCTTTAAACCGAAAACGGGGGTGAAAAAAATGGGAAACCCCTTTAACACAAACGACCCACAAAAAAGGGATGAAGAAGGATCGCTTTTGTGGAACGCCTCGGTTTGAAGAGTTATAGGATTAGGTTTTATGAAAACAATAAACACCAGTATAATGATTTTATTTTTCACTCAAAACCGCTTCACACACACACGCTGAGGATGTGTGTTACTGTTGTGTTGTGGATGCTGCTCCGAAATGCTGATTCTATCCACTTTTTGTATGCCCCCGTGCCGGATGAAGTTGTAAGTGTGTGGTTTTGCCTTGTACGATGAAAAGTAATTTTATTTCCTTGCTGCTTGTGTGTATGTGCTCTGGTTCTCTGTATGCATTATGTGTTCTAGCTATCTGTGCCAGCTCGAAGAGTTACGAGGCACCTTTCGTTTCAGTCGGGTACGTGTCTTCTGACAGCATCAAATTTGCGGCTAGTGCGAGTGTACTATGGTGCTTTTTTTTTGTTGAAGTCCAACGCTCGGAAAAGCTCGGATGGGGCGAGAGATATTGCGACGGGCACCAAACCGGTAACGGAACCGATTGGCCACTATCTCCGGTTCGTAATCGTATGAAAAAAAGCCGGACCATCGTGTTTCCTAGTTTCCTGGTCCTGCTTTTTGTAACTTTGACCACTTTCATACTACTCCCTCTGTTTTTCTCTTCCCTTTTTTCTGTAACCCGGAGCTTTCCGGACCGTACTATGGAATTACCATTTGGGTACGTTTTGTTCTCGTTTCTGTGTGAGTGTGAACCTTCTTTTTTGTCGTTTGCTTCTTCTTCATGGGAGGAAAATTGTAGCGCGGACGGATCCGGACCAAAGCAAACCAGACCGATATGAAGATTGGTTAGCTTTTGCTGAAAGCATGGCTTAGCTTTTCGTCTGGATTACACTTTTTCATGCAGCTAGCTTTTTTTTCGCCATGCTCGTTAAAGGATTTTTTGTTTGCTGCAGGTTAGATGCTAAAGGTGAGGTGAAAATAGGACGATATATCCGCATAGTTCCAGTCAAATGATTTCTGTTTTTTATGCTTAAGCTCTGGATATGTTTCATCCGTTTTTCCTTTAAGATTTAGATTTAAAAATCAGAAAAGAATAGTTAGATAACTTTGAAATGGATATTAACGTACAAAGGAAGCTTGGCAAGATACACAAATATTAGCATAAATTCATCCCAATGCCATTCACCAACAACAAGTAGCTGTTTTGAACCTATTTGCATGCGGATCCTGGTCACGGCACCAATTACTTTTCATGCCCGCAGTTGCATAATTGAAGTGACATTAAATTCTTATTTTTTTTTTTCACAGGGAAAACCGTTTAAACGAGAGTTGACTGTTAAGAAAGGATTTTTTATTATGTTTTTGGCACTGACTTTGTTGTCGCACTGACTTGTCACAGTGAATTTACTGCTCCAATAAACAAGAAATTGTACCCAATTGCTAGCTAGCGATTGATTTACGGTTGGCCGAGTTTTTGGGGACGCAAAATTTGTAAACTAAGTGACATTTAGAGGATAAATGAATTGCTTCCAGCTGTATAAATCTTCTCCGTTCGCGCGCTAGTGATGTAAGCTGAATCTACTAGGAACAAACTATTTTATTAAATTTATGATGCGAGCTGGTTTTCTTGCCTAACCAGATTATCCTACAATTGTAGGGTTTTGTGCCCTCTTCCTGATTAATTCTCTCGCTTTTCAGAGATGCGTCTGATTGCTTTTCTTTCCGACCACAACAAACCGCGCGAAGGTGCCCGAAGGGGTGCAATAATGTGATCTCGAGTTGTTGAGGCGGCGGCATCCTTCTTTGTTGCACACAGCGTTGGATCATTATGCCGCCACACGAAAGCAGTTGTGCGAGGGGCCAAATACCGAGGAAGTATGGCACGGGTGAGGCATTTTCCTCAACTGCACGACCCCGTACTACAGATGATCATTTAGCACGGCTTCATAAGCCGAGAAATCAGCAAGCAGGAAGGATGGGGCACACGATTCGATCGGGGGCCACTACTACTACAGAATGCAAACAAAACGAGCACCCAACCAAAAAAAAAAAGCTCCCTCCTTAGATCGACCTCCGTTGTTCGAAGTTGAACTCGAAATCACGATTCGGGAGCGTCCCTTCGGAGAAGGAGCCAGGGGTGGGCCAAACCCAACCCAATCCACCACATCGTGATGGACAGTGGATTGTAAAGCAATGACCGCGCTGTGTACGTTGCACTGGAGCATTCTTGAACACTCACTCTTCCTTTGGGTAGTCACAACAGTTTTCACAATAATGGCAGTGATTACCGGGTCAAAAATATGAAAAAAATGCAATATTTCGGAGCAAAAAACGATGAAAAACGCAGGCAGATACTTAAAGAGGTTGATTGACCATTTCATCATACAGCACATTTTGTGCTGCTTTTGGATAGACCGGATCCGTGCCGGGGATACTTGGGATGAAAAGTAAGTAACTTTGGAGCACGGAGTCACCGTTATTTGGCAGAATTTAGTATTTCGATGAGGTTGCGCAGAAAAAATATTGTGCGGAAATGCATGACCCAGCTCAATTCGTTTCGTAGTAAAGTATGAAGCAGCAGTTTTAAATCCTTCAATATTTTGCTTTTCAACGATGTTATGTCATTTTCCGCAAGGTTGTAATGGGGTTTCTTTTTGATATAAGAATAACATTATACATAAATTAAAGTTCTAAATTTAAACGATGTAATGCAATGTTTTTTACGTTTTTGTTTATTTGTTTGGAAAGGATAAGGAATAAGCGACACAGACGGATATTCCTATATGCTTCCTGATCCTAGGGTTCTACGGACCTTGTGTATCTAGAGAAGAGTGGACTTATTGTTTTATGCTTGTAATTAAACAAATTTAAAAGCGTATATTCTCAACAATAAATTGAGATTTCATCTGTACCTTTTTTGACTCTAGAGCTTCTAGAGCCTTCCTAGACTAAGTTTGTCCATAGCTGGATAGGCAGTCCTGCGTATGAATAGAATAAACTTGAAGATAAACTCTTTTTTTCTTCATGGTGCATCCTATCACTTCGTTAGTCTCTGGTCTGGTCGTTCTTACTGGAATATTGATGGATAACGTTGATCATCCTATGGCTTCAATAATTGAAGCAAGCTAAATTGCTGTAATTTGGCCTGTAATACCTGAAACTTAAACGGGAACGATCGCTACAAAGTTTATAATTTCGTTTTGCATACAACGTTTTTGTAGTCAACGAATGCTCCCGAAACTATCAACTCCAATGATAAATCTTAATTTCTAATGCTCATCCAGCTGCTTGCATATTGTTTCAACATTATTTACAATATCGGGTCTTTAATGCACACTGTACAAAGGACCTAAATAAATCGTGATATTATTATCCCTGCTCCAATCGACGGACGATATAAAATATCCCATTTCTTTCGGCTGTATATGGGTCATATGTAATACCTTTTTTCTCCCCCCCCGGGAGGCATGATGCCTGTGTATGTTGGCGTTCTTCAGGTATTTCAGCAGCTTACCGGAATAAAGGAACATCCCTGTAGCTTCTGGAATGTTGTCGATCAAACACCAACACACATACACGCTTCCAGAAGCAATGAAAGTAAAATTATTGGACAATTTCTTCCCACGTGGCGTGGAGCTAGTGAGCGCGCCACCATATCTCGGGTGGAATGGTGGAATTTGGGAAATTAAATTTTTCCCTTGCTCGCTCGTTTGCTACCGGTACCACGGGACTTCGCTTCGGGTGTTTGTGTACCCTTTTCCGGTCTTGTGTTGGTGGTGGTAGTTGTGGGTGGCGTGCTGGAAAACTAAACGTGTCCTCGGGGCAGGGAATTGTGGTCGCCGCGATGGTGCAGTTGTTGTTGTTGAAACCCTTTGAATAGCGGAAAGTGCGCATCACTGTGGGCGCACACTGCCGTTAGCGGATGCTGTGGCAGTTTTATTAAATTGCATGATTCGTGGAAAAGCGGAAAACAGTGTGGAAAATAACATCCTCGAGAAAAAAGAAGAGGGCATAAGCGTCCAGCCGTTTCGTTACTATTTTTCCCACAATTTTAAAATGCCAGGTACCCGGTGAAAAAGCTAAACTTTACCTAGAGCGATTCAAAGACTTGGTGGTGGTGGTGGTAGTAGTACTGCGGAATTGCTTGCAGTGGTTGGCTGTTGGCACTAGGAACTTCTGGCAGTGCAACTGTGTTGCAATCTAATGATGTCATTGCGCCATGACTTGGTGCAAGGTTTCCTTTTTTCGTTGGCGCTTCTACCAACCGGGAAGCGTGTGTTTTGCAACATTATGACATTCATGGTTGGAGGTTCTGAGTAAGTTTGACCTCCGGAAGCAGTACTAAGTTAGGTGTTAAGGTCGACTGGTCCAGTATTAGTATCCCGGGAATCTGAGGGTGTAAAAGATGGCAGAAAAAGAGACATCAGAAGAAGATGCCAATGTCGATGCCAGTTTCAGGATGTCATTTGCTGTAGGTTTTTTTTTCCTGTTGGTCCTGAGAGCAATCAACTGCTGTGGTAGAGTCTTTTATATACGGCATTTTTTTTTGCAGTGCCATCTCGTCCACCACCATCCAACAACTCATCTCGCTGATGGAGATTTAATTATGAGTTCATTAATAGACGCGTTGATGGAGTTGGGCTAAGTTTGTGGCTGGAGTGTGTGTGTGTGTATTTACGCTCGTTGTCGTTGGCTATTCTCCCAACGGGTTGCAAAACTGAGCCACTCTCGACTGGAGGGAGCTGATGTATAACGCTTTGATCCTGTGAAATACAGTAAAATTCCAAGCATATCTGGCGCCCCTGCTCAGGACACGGCGACCAGCGTTAATAAGCGAAGCGCAACCACGATGAACCACACCACGAATGATGGAGAAAGGACGCACACTGCCACCGGTTGGGTGGTATGTGTGGGCTTTCCTGTCATTACCGTTCAAAAACACTGCCCGAAAGGACACCCGAGGTTCGGGAGCGCGCGCACCCGGTACCGCCAGAGTTGCAAAGTTTAATGAAGCTTCAGTGGTTGGTTGTGTGTGTGTGAGTGACGCGCACCTTGTTGTTCCCTCCGTTCGCCTCACCCAGCACTCCTTAAGCTTCTCATCGATATTGAGGATCATTAATTATCCCAGCCTGTCCCACATTCCGGCTATTTCGCCGAGTGTGCGCCTTTACTAACCCCGGGGCCAGCGAAACGTGGTTTGACGTGTGACGCGTTTGGACTGGTCCTGACATGGGCGGCACTCAACGCTCAAGCGATTTCCCGCTGAAAGAAAGGTGCACCCGTATGGTTGTAGCCCTCTAATGGATGGCTTCAAGAAATATTCTACCTCTATGGCCCTGATGCGAATCTAATTTGGGTTGAATTTTTCTCACAGCTCGCTTAGGGGACCACCAAGACTGACCCCGGTTGATGAATGCACTTTCCTCACTTCGATTTGAGTGGGAAAAGAAACAAAAAAAGCAGAATAGATGAATGAAAGGTTCCGCTGGACTGGTCAAACGCAATTTATAACGTATCGGAAATTAGTTACAATGTGAGAACTAATTGCTTTCGGCGCGATGGAGAGTTGGAGGTAAAGGAAGCAAATGAGTAGGGAAGAATCAGGGAATTCTAAAGCCCTTAACTTGTCTCTTCCTGAACAAAAACGACCTCCGCGAAGCTGTTCCGTCCGTCGAATGTGTCTGACAAGCCACGAAAGAACTGACAGGGGTTTTCGAAAAAAAAAACGGAAACAACTGACACGTGATGACATCCGGAAATAGCAGCGAATAGCTCACATGTTTTTCGGTCTCGTCTCGTTTTGTGTGCAAAGGTTATGCCCACCGAACACCGTTCTTACATACTTAACTGTCTGTTAGGGTTCTGTTCGATAGGTTTTTTTATGTTTGACTAATTTTATAATTTCTAACTCAATCAGCTGTCTAATGACTTGATGATAGGATCGTTCGATTGACGACCGATGGCTGTTAGGGGTAGACATTTACGTAGGTTTATGACGCAGATGGTTCTTCAATACGGTGAAGAATTCTTTTTTAATTTTTTTACCGGTTTTAGCTTGGTTTTACGTACTTTTATATTTTTTGTGTTTGTATGGTAAATTAGTTTTTTTTATCTTCTTTGCAGTTTTTTTTTATAATGTAAGCTTTTTATTTATTTATTTATTTATTTAAGTAAATTTAAATAATGTAAGCTGTATCATGTAGAAAAAACTCATTTGAATGTGAAATCTGCACATTATCGAGTTTTATGGTTTATTTATGATCTATCTTAATTCAATTTACTGTTCAATTAAAATTTTAGTTTATATTGGTCTTTTGTTCAACGAAGTATTGAAATTATTGTTAGTTCCTTATTTATTATTTGTTTATTAATATGCTTTTAATTTTTTTTCTTGTTATGTTATTTTTTAACTATGTGTATTATTTGTTTTAATTATTTTGTTTGATTGTTTGTTTCGTTCTTTCATTTTTAATTGTAATATCCACATTGAATAGCAATGTTTCTCAATAAGATTTAATCTGATCTGTTAGTTTACATAATTTCCCCAACGTTTGTGACATTTTTAATGTTCCTTCCCACTCGTTCTAAACATTACTGCACCAAGCGAGACACACACACCGCAAGTGTTAATTAGCCTAATTTTGAAAACATTATCAAAACCTACGACGACCACTTCATCTTCATCATTCGCTCGTTTTCGGCAGGAAATAAAGATCCAATTTTCGAAGTGATACATCGTCCCATAATTAGGCGCGATTTGATGTTGGAGAGTGAAGGCAGCACGCTCAATTCAAGTCCAGATAATGGATCTGGAGCAAAATCCCCAACCGGCAGGAGAGAGAGAGAGCTGGCAGCATCGTCCAGCATCATGCTATTCAAAGATGCTGCTAATGTCTAAGAAATCCCCCCCAATTGCCCCAAAAGGTTCTCCATTTCACGCTCCTTACGCCACAATTACGGAAATCGTTAGGGAGGAATCGTTGGGTAGCAAAGAGCAAAACATATCACCTGCCAGCAGATGGGAAGGCCCACCACACCTATACACATACGCACCCGTGGACACACGATTAGAACGGACTCTGGTTCGGCTGATGAATGGTGGTTTTTTAGGAAGCGTAAAATTTGTTGCGGCTACAGCGCGGGAAACAAACGG
>KZ061559.1:152193-211208 GCA_002091835.1 Anopheles maculatus
TTTTTATTTATTTATTTATTTATTTAAGTAAATTTAAATAATGTAAGCTGTATCATGTAGAAAAAACTCATTTGAATGTGAAATCTGCACATTATCGAGTTTTATGGTTTATTTATGATCTATCTTAATTCAATTTACTGTTCAATTAAAATTTTAGTTTATATTGGTCTTTTGTTCAACGAAGTATTGAAATTATTGTTAGTTCCTTATTTATTATTTGTTTATTAATATGCTTTTAATTTTTTTTCTTGTTATGTTATTTTTTAACTATGTGTATTATTTGTTTTAATTATTTTGTTTGATTGTTTGTTTCGTTCTTTCATTTTTAATTGTAATATCCACATTGAATAGCAATGTTTCTCAATAAGATTTAATCTGATCAGTTAGTTTACATAATTTCCCCAATGTTTGTGACATTTTTAATGTTCCTTCCTACTCGTTCTAAACATTACTGCACCCAGCGAGACACACACACCGCAAGTGTTAATTAGCCTAATTTTGAAAACATTATCAAAACCTACGACGACCACTTCATCTTCATCATTCGCTCGTTTTCGGCAGGAAATAAAGATCCAATTTTCGAAGTGATACATCGTCCCATAATTAGGCGCGATTTGATGTTGGAGAGTGAAGGCAGCACGCTCAATGCAAGTCCAGATAATGGATCTGGAGCAAAATCCCCAACCGGCGGGAGAGAGAGAGAGAGAGAGAGCTGGCAGCATCGTCCAGCATCATGCTATTCAAAGATGCTGCTAATGTCTAAGAAATCCCCCCCCCCAATGGCCCCAAAAGGTTCTCCATTTCACGCTCCTTACGCCACAATTACGGAAATCGTTAGGGAGGAATCGTTGGGTAGCAAAGAGCAAAACATATCACCTGCCAGCAGATGGGAAGGCCCACCACACCTATACACATACGCACCCGTGGACACACGATTAGAACGGACTCTGGTTCGGCTGATGAATGGTGGTTTTTTAGGAAGCGTAAAATTTGTTGCGGCTACAGCGCGGGAAACAAACGGCCAGCAAGCAACACCGCTAGAGAGAGAGACAGAAAAAAGCGAGGCGATCATGTCGAATGAAACCTGAATGTTGCTTTATGTAATTACCGGTCATTCTTCGGTCTGCTAACGATGCATCAATCACCTTCCGGAACGAGAATAGAATGCTGTTGCTGCTGCCTGTGGTGTGCACCAGCGGTCCGTTGTTCCTTCGCCTGGAATATTCGGTGAAGACAGCAGCAGCAACAACAACAAAAAACGCGGGCAACATAAGGCTTAATAATAGCATAGCGAAAAAAGAAAATGGAACGCAGAAGATGGGGCCCATTCTGGGAAATACCGTGGGTCGCTGATTTAGTGAAGTAGCTGGACGCAAGAAGTTCGCTTTTTTTGATTTGAAAGCAACCGAAACAACTTCCAATGTGCAGGAGAAGATGAGAGAGAGAGGCTGGAGGAGAGTCAGGTTGGGGTTACTAAAAAATGTGACTCGTAGAGGGGCAATGCAAGAAAGTAACGTTTTGCTAAGGTGAATGTATAAAGTGCCTCTTTAAAGTGGTGCGAATGATTGAACGGGTGTCAGGCGACGTGCTGGAAACGATTGCTGTAATAGACATGTCAGACAAGCGAGGCTCATCGTTTTGTTTCATTGCGTGGTGTTAATACGGAAGGTTGAGTTTTTTTTAATCTTGTCCAGATGATTTGTAGCGAAATGTTGATTGTGCAACGTAAAAAGAAAAGTTTGTGGCTTAACTAATGGACACAGATAATTGAAATCCGAATGGTTTTAAAGCAATTATTGATATATGGGATAGCTAATCGATGCCTTTTGATTGGAATCTTGGCATCATCTATCCCATTTACAAGCAAGTAGATAGGCTAGAGTGCTGCTACTACAGGTGTATTGCAGTGTTGAATATTACCTACAAGATTTTCTCTCTAATACAACAAAAAGAGATAGTTGGAAACTTTCAAAGAGTATTCCGAATTACTATGCGGCAAATCTTGGAAATTATGGCAGAGCTCCAGCTATACGACGCAATGATCGAATATGGAATCCCGAATAAGCTTACCAGGCTTTTTTATGGAGAAGGAAATCTTAATTGAGACCTAGTATTAACCGCTCGAAGCGATACACCACGCCCAGGGGACTGTCTAATTCGCACGGATTAAAAACCTTCTTGATTACTTGATTACTCATTTTTTTTCTTCTGTTTATAGAGGCTTTGAGTCTTTAAGCCTACATTCGCCTCTAACATCACTTCAATGATAAACCTTTTGTGTATGTCTAACGACTCCACACGGCGCCGCACTATAATAACCTGGTGAGGGGCATCAGGCGTATGAGACTCATAACCATCCTTCAGCAATTAATTCGATAAAGTACCCTCTCAACTGCCAAAGTTAGTCCACTTACCAGGATTGTACGAATGACAATGATCAACATCACATGCCAGGTGAAGGTGGATGGAAATCTCTCAGGACACTTTGCTACCACCAAGGACTTGGGCCAGGCAGATAGGCTTGCTTGTCCCCTCTTCAATCTGGCGCTGATCTTGGCCAACACTGACGGCATAGACATCATTGATTTGAAGCTCTCCTATGTTGCAGAAGCTTATCAAAGAATCGGGCAGATGGCATAACATCTCGGGTTGCAGATAACCGAAGCCAACTTTGTCCAAAACTGACGAAACCCTCTTAGATGTTCAGAAGGATCTTTCGTCCCAAATGTGTAGAAGGAAAATGGAGGTGATCTTACCCTAGTGCATTGAATTAGACTCACCAGGCACCGGTGGACTGCTCAAGTGATGCGAATGGCAACACATGACCCAGCTTGTAAAGTCTTTTTAGGTGGTGTTAGGCGTAAACAAAGATGGAGTGATGGCGTTAATGCATCCGGCAGAAAGGCCGGGATATTGAATTGACTTACGATTGCGCTAGATCTTGCGCAGTACCTAGGATTGTTGGAGCAGTCGGACAGAGTTATGCCTTTGTTTTTCATAAATAAATTATTTTAATCCGCTCCTAAAGTAATACAAAACCAAAAAGCAAGAAAAGAAAACAACATATTTATTGGTTTTGTTTCAAATTTCAAAGGAAAATCAAATTAAACACAATATTTGACAAATGGCAATGCGGCATCGTACTAAAATATTGGAATAAATAATTACAAAAAAAGGAACTCAACGAAACATAATTATGAATAAACAACTCCATATAATTACATCACACGCAAGCATGAAAAATCATAAATCCGCATTAGAAATCGTGTTTCGAAAAATCAATTCAGTTTATTAAGCAGCAACATCTCACCACGGGCCGAAACAGTGATCCTCCGGCAGCTTACTAACGGCTCGAATCGGCACGATTTATACGGCCCATCCTAACCCTGTTAACCAATTAGGCAAGCCTTGTGCCGGTCGGGGTGGCTCGCGGTTTCCACGTGGGCTTACCGCGTGCTCCAATTTGGTTTACCGGTTTTAAAACAAAACCCCAGCACAAAAAAATCATCCGATTCTCCGATAATCTTCCACCAAGCGACGCGTTCGCAAGAAAAAAAAACTGAAACCAAAACCGAGCGCGCCCTAATGCCCCGAGGGCGTCCGAGAAAGCAAAGGGATGTCACGGCAACCCCCTCCCCCCAATCGGCCCGATTTGGAGCACATTGGCGCCCCGTTCGCACCCATCCTCACCCCTTCCAAACCGAGGATTCAGATCGCATTAACGGTCGATCCCGACGGAGCCAATAAATTAGCTTTCAAATTGGATTATCCAAAACCCGCGCAAAGCATCAGCGCGCCGCGTACGTACATGCCTCCGCGTGGTGGATTCGCGCGTACGCCCCAAAATCGCACCCCTTTTTTTCTCTTGCCCGTGTAACCAAGGGCTTCGATCGCATCCCAAAACTCTGTAGTGCGTCACTTCTGTGTAGGGTTGGCGAACACAAACACACAGAAGAGAGAAAAAAAAATCCAATCCAGCTAAAGTTGATTGATATGCGATAAAAGAGAAATATGGCACGCGAACGCGTAAGGACTTACCCGGAGGGGGTCTGTGGAGGATCGTCGTCGCTGCACGCGTAACGTGTCACCATTAAACGGAT
Organism: Anopheles maculatus; assembly: GCA_002091835.1. Lineage (NCBI taxonomy): Eukaryota > Metazoa > Arthropoda > Insecta > Diptera > Culicidae > Anopheles > Anopheles maculatus. The sequence goes on from KZ061559.1 coordinate 156,294, forward strand.
CCGACAGGCTTTCCGGTTGATATCTGGGCAAATGTTTTGTTCGGTTTTTGGTGCCGTGCAATCGGTTATCTTCGTCACACGTGCGCTGTGTGCTTGTTTAAATATGGGACTTTATGTTAACAAAAAAAAAAAATGGAAGAAGATGCAAATTTCCATAGCCATGTGCTTGCATTTGTGTGTTTTTTTTTTGTCCGGAAAGTAAAATGTAAACATGCAGGCATAAAATTTATTACGCACCGTGTAACCGTGTATTGAACCGTGTGATGGATGAAATATTTAGCGATAAGCGAACCCGGTCGGTGTTTGCCCCGATATTCAATTTATTTAGAACTGGTGGGATTTTTTTTATACAAGTTGTATCATTAAGCTGTCATGTCAAGCACATTAAGGGAGGTATAAATATAGTTTTTGTTTGTTTTTGGGTGCATGTTGCAGGTATGCAGCGAGATGTTTTACGTTTTTTTCTTGCATCAATAACGAGTCTTGTATGCGTCTATCACAGTAGAGTTCATTCTGTAAGTGTAGAGAGATATCAAGGTTCAAGAATCTCACCAAGGCCAAGTCAGGTCCTTATCTTCCAAGGCAAGGTCCTTAGGTGCTAATAATTTCTGGTAGGTTTTCACTGAAATTATAGAGAAAATGACAACAGAAATATGGAACCTCATTAAGTGAACTGATCAAAACTCTTTGAAGTTGCTAGAGTCTTGAATAAATCTCAAACAAATCGGAGTTTTTAAAGGATGGCTCCCTTCTACTTAAAACAGTTTTTTTAGTTATTTATTCGGTGTTCTAATAATTCTAACGACTTTCATCAGAAATCCATCAAACCTTCGCGCGGTCTTCCAAAGATCCAACGCAGTCCCTTACTAGAAAGTTATTTAAACTATTTGGAAGGACACATCGACATATTCGCCACATCTCATGACATCATCTCATGATCTAATGAGTGACATGACCAACCGACGAGTCTTATGCACTGCACAAAGTATAGAAATTCTTCAATTTAGCGAGTTCTTTATTATTCCTACTAAAAAGCTTCTTAAACTTGAGGTTTACACGAACTTCGGGCAGTGTCCATGTCTGCGAATGTTATGTGACTAAAGAGATAATAAATATTCTGGACCTATTTCAGCTTCGTCTTACGCGACTTATGTTTTGCGTAGCGACGCCGCCTCTGCCAGACTCCTCTCCTCTCGTAAGTTATTATGCGCGGTGTAGGCTTTAAATTCATGAGAAGTCAAACTTTAGACGACTTTCAAGATTCTTCTAATTTTGAGAGCTCTCAGATTTCTCTTCCGTGTCCTCAAAATTGGTCCAGTGACCTTGAAAGTTTTTCATCCAGGTTTATCTGATACGTGATGTTTACCATAGTTCTTGGATGTTCAAAATATCTCATTGCAGTTGTTCCACTCAATGCAGTTTCTTTGTTCAATATCTTTCGAATAATTTGAGACAAATCTTTTAAACACGAGTATTCACAGCAACATATTGAGCTCCAGTTACAGATATGGACGTTTTGTCTAAGTCTTTTAATCTCAATACCCTAAGTAACAGATCTTCATCCCAATCACACTCATTCTAAAGACACATTTCGCATGTATAGCTCTGCCCCTTTTTTGGAATGAAAAGGAATTCGAAAGAGGTTCAATAAAACGCTCACTGCATTCCGTAAGCAAAACCACAAAGCCCTCGTTACGATCGTTCGGTTTGCTGGTTTTATTGGACCCGCACTCGCTCATCCCCGAAAATCGCCTTTATTAAGGAGCACATAAAAAATGACCTTCTAACATGCGTTAAGAAGAAAAGGGTTCATCGAGGTTGCGCTCCCTATCCACAGATCGGCTTAGTGTGTGCCCCAAAGGCATCTTCTCTCTCAATTCCTTTCAATACTCTATCATCGTTCTTCGGGCGGTGGTATGCAATGGGATGAATATTAATTTATAAAAAAAGCACATATTCCAGTAATAAAAAGCACGAAGTAGTCTCTTTTGTGTGTGTGTGTGTGTGTGCAACTTTTGTAAATGGTCCCAAGTAGCCGAGGAGATACCCACAATATGCCACACGTACTGTTTGTAACCAATGTTCGGAAACACACAAGGACACGTCAACATCAGCGCACGCTTCTCTGCTCGCTTCTCCATGCTGCTTGTCTACTGGCCCGTTTGACTCCGCAGCTGACCGCAGCAATATAGAAGAAAGGATGGAGAAAAAAAAGAGAACAGAAAACATTTGTTGAAAAGAGGAGCAGAGGACCCGGGCACATTCGTACCGAAATAATAAAGTCATGTAAAATCGCTTGTAGCTGACGCATTTATGGCGTTGAAAAATTAATAATTTATGCTTCCCGCTTTTGTTCTGAATTGTGTCGCGGTTTTTTTTCTGTTGTTGTTCCTTCTCTCTCGCTCTCTTTTTATGTTCTTTGCTTCCTTTCTTTCTCGCCCAGGTCTCTCGCTTTATGCTGTACGTTTCGATGTTCCTTTATTTTTATGCGTCCGCCAGTGTTTGTCCATTCGCCGCTCCCGATCGTGCCGGATCTCTTTTATCATTGGCTTTGCAGCGGACAGGCCAGCTCGGCCGTGTTTGCCTGTGGCTCTTGGTGCGCCTTTTTTCCCGTGTACAACCGAAGTTTTGTGCTGTTCCCGTATCATACGTGTGGCACACACTCGGTGTGAGGTCCCCGAGGTTGGCCCAACGGAAAACAAGAACGAAGTGATGAACGGACGCAAACATCATCGTAAAATCTAACAAAATCCATCGAACGGGCGCAGGCATGCAAGCGTTCGTCGAAGATGATGAGAAGGATGATGATGTTGGGGCTTTTCTGGTGATGCTTTATTTTATTTTCGCTTTTATGTACTTTAAAGCTGCCCGTTTGTCGGGTTGTGCTTACGATACGTGACAGTTTGGGGAGCATTTTCTGAGTTTTGTTTTCGACACTCAGGCCAAACAATGTTCAAAAATGTGTGTGACATGAGCCCATTCATAACGCTCCGATACGAGAAACGCCTGTCCTTGCAATAAAGCATGTGAGCCAGAGAGTTGTGTCATTTATGTTTCCGAACCGTTTGTCATCGTGCCCGGGATGAAATATTTAATCAGCAACAATGCGCATGGAAAAACCATCGCCAGTTTTACTATCATCAGCTCGGAACTGAATTAGGGGACACATCTGCAACCAATCATGCAAAGGGCAACGGGGCTTGCAATCTTTATTTCTTCACAAGTTTTTTGACGTGTCTTTGTTCCTGTAAAAGGTTCCGTTCGGGTGCGTAACTGATTCAATATTTTATCGAATAAGACCATTTGCACCAGTGTGGGCAGGTCGTTTGGTTTTGCTTTCTGGATGTGAGTAGGAACCATTTTGTTTTTGTTTGACAGGAAATGAAAATTCGTACGAAAAGCGGAAGCCTTCTCCTTGTGAAGGTTGTAAAGGTGTAGCAGATGTAGCTAACAACTAGAACGAATGGAGAAGGAAGTCTTTTGAAATGGTCATATATATGAAAGGCCTTGAAGGGTCCAAAACAGGGTTGCTCCAGTTGCTTAGAGCTTGTGGTTCTGGTCTTTCACATATGGGTTTAAATCAATTTCAACCCATTATCTCGAACGCAGGCTCAAGTAACCAGCTAAATCTGAAGTTCCAAAAATGTAAAAGAAGAATTGCTTGAACGACAGAACACAGAAAAATGAATGAATAAAGCAAAAGTAGATAAAAATTATGATAATTATGTGAAGACCAATAAAAGTTTCAATGATTGAAAGACATATTTTTTAATTAATTTACTAAATAATCATAATAATCGACCAGCATTGGTCAAAACTAAATTTGGGTAATTAATAAAAAAAATAGAGAAATGGTTTTATAAAAAGGCCAAAAAATTGCCAATTTACTATATCAACATATGGCGCAATAACCAATTGATGATTTATAAAAATGATTTTATAAAACGATACAAAAAGACCAGAGATACGAGCAAAGTAGGTGTTCCGTCCGACACAGAACGGAATGCTTCAATTCTTTTCTAATCCGGACCGGATCACCTCATCCTGATGCTGCCCATCACCAGAGGGACGCTATCCGTGCGCGCGAAGAAGAAGCAGTTCCATTGTTCATCCCGCCTGAAAAGGTCCAATTGTTATACCCGCCCGTGACCGAAGCCAGAACTGTGCCAGTGTGTGAAATAAAGTGAGCTATCGAAATAAAGTGAAGAACCGAACATAATTTTGGTCCAACCGAACCGGATTTGACCCGTGAAACCGTGAATTGTTAATTGAATAATGGAACCAACGCCGCAGACATCCCGTCAGCCGCAGACATCCCGTCAGCCGCAAACAGCTCGTGGCTCGCGAACACCTCGCGCAACGCGAACACCTCGCGTGTCGGAACCACCTCGTTCGCATCCGATGCAGCATACACCTCATATTCAACGTGAAGATTCGCCCGTAAATGCTACGCCAAACATGGAAGTATCCAGCCAGCCAGTGAAAACATCTTCAGATGCAGCAGCAGCCGATTATCATCCCGTGAACGCATTGCCAGAGAAGGAAGTAGAAAACATGCGTGTGAAAGCGTCCCCAGAAGCAGAAGCCAACATATACATGTGCGATCTAGCCTTCCAAGAATTGGTTCGTATTAACAAAATCCTTATGCAGAACAATTTGGAAAGAAAGACCTTGACAGCAGCACAGTGTAAAGTGTTTAGAAAGAAAATCGAAGCGTCATATGAGGAACATGAAAAATACTACCGCGAATTGGTTAAATACGTTAGTGTGAGTGAACGCGCATCGCATGAATCCAAATTCCATGAATTCAGAGCCATCCATGAGGAAGCGTTGTTGGAGTTAGAATTTGCAGAGGAGAACATTCTTACAAATACACGCTCACGAGAAGTAATTCCATGTCCCACCATGCCATCCGTAGTTGTTCATGCCCCCCTTCCTCGACCGATTCCCACATTTAATGGAAAGTATGAAGAATGGGAACGCTTTAAAACGATTTTCAAAGACATCGTTGAAAAATCCAATGAAAGTCCACGTATGAAACTGTACCATCTAGAAAAGGCGTTATGTGGTGAAGCAGCTCATGTTATAGATGAAAGAACCTTAAATGAAGGAAACTATGATCGTGCGTGGCAGCTATTGAACGATCGTTATGACAACAAAAGGCGTCTAATAGACATTCACATCCATGGTCTATTGAATCTGCAAAAACAGTACCGTGAAAACTTTGTCGATCTGCGATTGCTTGTAGAAACAGTAGACAGCCATATTAAGAACTTAGTTTACCTTGGACAAGATTTTAATGGACTAGCACGATCAATGGTAGTTTATCTTATTTCCCAAGCGCTTCATATCGATACGAAAAAACTTTGGGAAGCAAATATTGCCAAGGATGAGCTGCCATGTTATGATAAGACCATAACATTTTTGAAGGATCGCGTTTCAGTGCTAGAAAGGTGTTCGGAAAAGAATAGCACAATAACATCCCAGACCGCGAAAGGAAATGTAACGCTCCTACCACCGCCAAGAGTCCAAAGACCAAGAAACCATGTGTTGTCGACTACTATCCCTCAACAGTGTGAGATCTGTAATGGTGCCCATCGAAACATCCATTGTACCGAATTGGCTAATTTAACTCCTTCCCAGAAAAACGATCGGATCCTAGCTGCAGGTGTTTGTTTCAATTGCCTACGCAAGGGCCACTTTTTAAATGATTGTCTTTCCGATAAGAGATGCCACAAATGCCACCGTAGACACCACACGCTACTTCATGATGATAGTAAAGTCAAGCATTCGTACCGTAATAGCCATCCATTTGCTAATGAACCTGAGTTAATCCATCCATCGAACCCAAATCAGCCTTCACTGCCGAAGAGAAATATGAACAACCATTCGACCATAGAGAAAACTGTACAGCCCTACAGTTGTTCATCCAGCTTCGCCCAATCTTCCAAGACCGTGTTGCTGCTTACAGCAGTAGTACAAGTGTTCGACAAATGGAATATGCCACATCCTTGCAGAGTCTTGTTAGACAGTGGTTCGCAGGTGAATTTCGTAACCGAAGAGTTGGCTTCCCGTCTGCAAATTCCAATGCAACCAGCGAACGTATCGATCACGGGTATCAATGCCCTGCGCACCTTGGCGCGTGACAAGATCGGGTTGAAATTGAAATCACGAGTGTCTGATTTCGAAGTAAAGCTTGAATGTTTAGTTACACCGAAAGTAACCAGCACAATTCCGTCATCAATGGTTAATATCGACCTTTCGAATATTCCCAGCGGAATTTTACTAGCCGATCCCTTGTTTTACAAGCCACAAAGAGTTGATATGTTGATAGGCGCCGGACTCTTTTTTGAAATAATGAAATCAGAACAACTTCAACTTGCAATGAATTATCCAATTCTTCGTGACACACATTTTGGATGGGTTATGTGTGGATCCGTCGTCGAGCCCCTTGTTTCCAACGTTTCGAGCCAGCAATCATGCTATACATCCGTTGAAGTCGTCGAGAAAATGATGCAACAGTTTTGGCAGATTGAAGAAGTGCCCAACGTTCCTAAGATGTCGAAAGAAGAGTTAGCCTGTGAGGCTCACTTTTTGGCTACATACCAGCGAGACAAAGACGGAAGGTTCATCGTGAGACTACCCTTTAAAGAAAACGTAGAAGAATTAAACAGTTGTCGAGCCGTGGCATTGAAACGTTTCTTGATGATGGAAAAACGCCTTATTCATGATCCAGATTTACGAAAACAATATGTTGACTTCATCGAAGAATACGAACACCTGAAACACTGCCGTGAAATCAATGAAACCGAAGATTCCCTTCATCAGCGTGTGTACTACCTACCGCATCATGCGGTACTACGACCATCTAGCTCAAGCACGAAATGCCGAGTAGTGTTCGATGCTAGCGCGAAAGCTTCTCCTTCCGAACTGTCATTAAACGACGTATTGCAAGTTGGCCCCGTAATTCAGAATGATTTGCAATCCATCATCCTGCGCTTTCGTAAATATAAAATAGCGTTTTCCGGTGACGTGTCCAAAATGTATCGCCAAATCCTGCATACCGAAGAAGATCAGCGCTTCTTGCGCATTTTCTGGAGACCCCACCCTTCCCTACCAATACGAGTGCTGCAATTGAATACGGTCACCTACGGTACTGCATCGGCACCATTCCTTGCAACAAGGTGTTTGTTGCAGCTCGTTGAAGAAGATGGCGCAGTCCTTCCCATAGCTTCCCGTATTGTAAAGGAAGAAACGTATATGGACGATATTCTTTCGGGAGCTGACTCAGTGGATGATGCCATTGAGGCCCAACGACAGTTGAAGCAGCTTCTTCAGCAAGGTGGCTTTCCAATACATAAATGGTGCTCTAACTCCGATCAATTTCTCGAGCACATCCCCATCGAAGATCGTGAGAAGAAGATTCCAATTGAAGAGAGAGGTGTAAACGAGAGCATAAAGGTACTCGGTTTACTATGGGATCCCAGTGCTGATGTATTATGTATCGCCAACCATCCAAAACCTAAATTGAATAACCACCATCGAATCACCAAGCGAGAAATGTATTCGGAAATTGCTAAACTATTTGATCCATTGGGTTTAATTTCTCCAGTTATCGTTGTAGCAAAGCTCGTAGCTCAGCGAATGTGGCGTCTCAAAATCGGATGGGACGAACCAGTGGATGATACGATGACGCAAGACTGGATTGAACTGCAAGAATCGCTTTCGCATTTACACCATATCGCTATACCAAGATGCGTAACATTCGATGGAGTAATTGCCTACGAAGTGCATGGGTTTTCAGATGCCTCCACCACATCCTATGGAGCTTGCATCTACGTGAGAAACATTTTTCCTGATGGATCGGCGAAATTGCAGCTACTTACCAGCAAATCCAAACTTGCACCTTTGCATGACCTGTCGATTCCCCGAAAGGAACTGTGTGCAGCGCTATTACTGACCCGCCTGATTAAGAAAGCGTTACCAGCCGTTAACCTGCCCCTCCGAGAAGTTGTACTGTGGTGTGACAGTACAATAGTGCTATCCTGGATTAAAAAACCGCTCAATCAACTGAAGTTATTCGTCCGGAATCGTATTGCTGTGATCCAAGAGAATACGAGTGAATTCAGATGGGAATACGTGCGATCGCAAAACAATCCTGCCGACATTGTTTCGAGAGGCCAACTGGTTGAACCACTGAAGAACAACAACCTTTGGTGGTACGGTCCCGAATTCCTCCACCAATCTGTGTATGATGTGGAACCCGTCGAAATCGTCTCCGAAGATGATTTGCCCGAGCTGATGCCAGTAGAAGCCACATCTGCTGTAAGTACTACCGACTTATCCTTCTTATACAAGTTTAGTACTTTTAGAAAGACACAACGTATAATGGGCTACCTATTGCGATTTGTTAAAAACTGCCGGAAACCTCACCACCTGCGAGAAACCCACCCACACCTAACCGTTAGAGAGATGCGTCAGTCCACGGAAGCCATAATGAAGATGATCCAACAACTTCATTTTAATGATGAGATCAAGTGTGTTATCGCCAACGAACCCTGTAAAGGATTAGCAAACCTTCGCCCCATATACCATAATGGCTTACTTCGAGTGGGAGGACGCCTAGACAGCTCTTTGCTCCCTTTTGACAGTCGTCATCAGATTATCCTGCCAAATAAGGATCCATTGATACACCACCTAATTCGACAAATGCACGAAGATCTTCTGCATGTAGGACCAACGGGATTGCTGAATGCGTTGAGACAACGTATCCATTGGAGGATCAACATTTCGTCGCAGTATCACCAAAATCTCCGTGCTACCAATTGAAGACAACGCAGCCATTCCTGAACAACCGTGATTTTGAGTAACCTCAACGTGGGGAGTATGTTCCGTCCGACACAGAACGGAATGCTTCAATTCTTTTCTAATCCGGACCGGATCACCTCATCCTGATGCTGCCCATCACCAGAGGGACGCTATCCGTGCGCGCGAAGAAGAAGCAGTTCCATTGTTCATCCCGCCTGACGATTTCCAATTGTTATACCCGCCCGTGACCGAAGCCAGAACTGTGCCAGTGTGTGAAATAAAGTGAGCTATCGAAATAAAGTGAAGAACCGAACAGTAGGCTTCAAGAAGAATAAAATCTTAGAAAAAAAAAAATAAGTGAATCAGAATGAGAAGGTAATAAATTGGAAATCGGAAAACAGAACATAAAAAATAAGTAAACTAAAATAACAGAACATAGAATAGGAAAAATCTTAATTTTAAAACTAATAAGAACTGAAAAGGAATCAGAAAGAGCAAAAGGTCAATGAAAAAAAGAAAATAAATGATCCGTAAATACAAATAATGAATAAATGAACACTAAACAATAGAGAAAAAAGGATAAATGTTTCTTTAGTTTCAACATGACATACACTAATATAGAAGATAAAACAAACACAAATGTCTAATTATCTTTGACCTCTTCTAGTTGTAGTTGTAGTTACTTAATGTTCAACTTAAAATAATTACACGAGGTGGATCATGGGGGAACAAGACAGAAAGCAGAGCAATTCCAGGACAAGATATTTAGAGGTAATAGAGTTAACGAAGAAGAAAATAAGTTCCAAAATATAGAAATTCAGCTGAAAACTAAAATAGATTTCAGTGCCTTTAAAATTTTCCCCAATAATACAATTGATTGCTCATCTATTCTTACCCTTTTCATCAAACCTCTTAAAGCACCGCTCGGCTCAGGATATCTTAAAGCTCATGCATTAAACTATCGGGCCACCACCTTCTTCACACAGCTGGCATTTTGGAACCGTTTTTCTTTATGCCAAGGTCGTGTGCTTCATCCATTTCCCCAACGCCATCGCCATGGTTGGCTGACGATGCGCAAGGTGAATGTCATTATTTCTATATTAAATAAAACGACCAGTACGTGCCACTCGTTTCGCCAAAGACACTTGCTGCTGCTGCGAGCTGGCGTTGTTGAGCTTGAGTTGTGCAAAGCGGCACATTACAGGGAAACTATTTCCGCTCGCAAAATGTGTCACTCATAAAATCCAATTACCCATGGATGCTCTCGTTCACACTCGACGGATTCCCGGGGTTGGATTCACCCAAACCGTGTGTCGAATATGTAAGTGGCTAGGTTAGACCGGTCTCTGACTCTCCTGCCAAACCTGTCAAAACACCGAATCCTGTATGCCCTAGACTAGATGTGTGGAGAGCAAAAATAAAACGGATAAGTACATCTTAACCAGAGGTTGGCTTTCTCCGCAAACGTATAACAGTTTCGAATATGAAAAGTTCCCTAATAAGTGAATGTTTCTCGTTCGGTAAAGCTACCCCCGACTGGGCTGGGGACTGTGTGGATAAGCAGCAATTACTGTGTGGCTGGGTTTCTTCGATACAAAAAGTTTCAATAATTGACACTACTGATACACGGCGCATCGTAAGGCAGGAAAAAGCGCCCCACGAATATCTTGAACCGGTTGAAAATCGTGCCAGGCGTAAGAAATAAATGTCTTTGTTTAAGAATTCCTAAGATCAACCCCGGCCTGATTGCCATGGATAAGTAATGCGATGGGACGATGGGTTGGAAGTTGGAAGCGAATGTAAGAATTGAACGCGTGTGTTTTTGTGCTTCTAAATGCCGGGCGGTGTAGGATTCGGGATATCGTCCTTTGTCCTACAACACGATCTCTCTTGAATGTCACGCAAAGCGACGAAGAAAAATGCGATTCGAGGAGCCGTGTGCCCTCGGCTCAAGTGATTATCTGTGATTTCGGGTGTAGGAAGCTACTCTAGGGTTTGTTGGTGATCTCCTTCTTTTTGTTTTTGTTACATTTCTCGGTAAGGACCATCTAGACACATCAGCTTATCAGTCTCATTTTTGCTCCGCTTTAGTGTCTGATAAAAGCGGTCCCCGGGAGAAGGAAAAGTGTGACTATTTGTTATTCCAGTCCTGGGGAATGCTTGATGCCGGTTTCTTGTAGACCTTTTTATTTCCTTCAAACCTTTTTAACATAGGATTCATAGAAAAGCTTTCTCTTAATAGTAAACAAAGGAAGGAGTGAAATGAGAAAATTGTTATCATATTATTTCCTGTTTTCCGAGTGCACATTTTAAAACAACTCATTGTCGAGCACAAAGAAAGAACGCTTAATACTAACACGATTAACGTAGAAGTAAGTTTTACAAGCACGTTGAAAGCTTTTCGTTCGTTCAACCACACGGGCACGGCTGTACAGAGTTTGTCCGTGGAAAAACGCGTGTCGATTGTAATCCTCGTTGTTCCATTGACTTGCTCTATGCCAGTGGCGTTGCAGCGTTTGCACAAAAGCCTGTGGATTCGTTAGAAAAATGGAATAATTTTTATATTAATTTTCCACGAAATGATGTACCACCCACGGGCAATGCTTTGTTGCAGTAGACTGTGTCGATGGTGCATCCGCAAACACAATGGGTGTCTCTGGGTTGCATCCGGAAAGTGGCAAGCAAAAAACGGACCTGTTATTGGATAGGATAGGGATAATAGTCAGTTTACCCTGCGCCCATCCGTTCAGGATCATCAAACAAGTGGGTTTACACTCAATGTACTGTTTGAGTTGCTTTCTTGTGTTTTCAATGATAGCAAAGATAGTTATGTATTTTTGAATAATGTTTATTTGTACGTTAAATTTTCGTTTTTGGTTACTTTTTATGTTTTGTGTTTTAATTCAATATAATTATTTGCTTTCATTTGTTTTTTCATCAATAAACATCGTTTTTTTTTCGTTTTTCTTGTTCAAATCAAATTTATTTCGTTTTTCTAATTTTTTAAATCTTGTTCGATTCTCTTTATTTTCCTTATTCTTTTCTGTTTTTTCTACTTCTACTATATTTTCTTCCTGTTCTTTCTTTGTTTTTTCTATTTGCTTTACTCTTCTTCTTTCGTTTTTCTTTGGTTTTCATCTCCTGCTTCTTGTTTTCATTTTCATTTTCTGCTATTTGTGTTTTTTGTGTCCTTTTTCTCTGTTTTATTATTAATTGTTTTTGCTGTTTGTTTTTTTACTTTTATGCTTATCTTTCTTCTTTCTTTTCTAATTTTGTTTTTCCTTTTTTCATTGATTTCAAATTGGTTCTATTTTATCGTTTCATGTTTTGGTTTTCGTTTGTTTATCGTTACGTGGTTTTCATGGTGAATTATGCTTTCTGATGGTGTCTTGCTCTGTTTTGTGTTGTTTTTTATCTTATTTTTTGTCATGGTTTTGATTATCACATTGTCTGATGTTGATGTTTGTTTTTACTTTAGTTATGCACATTAATTCTGTAATTTATTATGTTTGTGAAAAGTATTTATTGTTTCTACGATATTTTTGTAGTACTTTCATTGTATTCTCTCATATTCCTTTATCGTTCATTTTATCGTGTAAAAGCATCCTAACAACTTCTCCCACGATTCGAGCTAGAGAAGATCCTCGCTATTACATTGTGAGTAACCACAGAGTTTGTGGAAGACAGAAGGCACTGTTTGCTCATCATTCACTTCAAACAATAATAAGATAAAAGCAATATTATCAACTAGTTGCTCCATTCTGCCGCTTCATGGTGCGTCCATGTCCACAGGGCACACCACAGCACCGTGAGACGATAACGAACAAAAATGGTGCCCCAGCCGGAAGTGCGCACACGGTGTCTTGAACAGTTTCATGCTCTTGGGGTGATGCTGCAAAGAGCCCATATTTTAGACCAGAAAAATGGTTCTAAAATTAAAAGAAATAAAAAACGAAGCTCTCGATGTTTAAATAGTCATATTGATACGAGCTGCAACACGCGGGATGTTTTTTTTTATTCTCGTGTGTACATGGATGTGAGCCTCAGTGTGCCGGATAAATCGTTATTGCGCGTCGGTTTCTTATGGCAGGCACACCACAGGCACGTACTTTTACACTTTGGCGTGACTTATTGTGCGAATAGACGAATATCCGGCGAATAAAGCGCGTCGGCTTATATCTTATCTTGATGCGGACGCGGAAATTTACAATGCCTCCGGGTTTTATGGCGTAGTACCCACCAACCAACCAACGAAACCTGAAGGCTGAGGCTTGTTGAACAATATTAGCGCGCTTCTTTTTTAAGAAATGACGCTACTTAACTGCTTAAAAATGAGTAATGTGGGTAGTTGAAGGTACGAATCGTTTGCTCACAGCTTTGCAAAACACATGGATGATACCGAAGCAACTTGTACCAGTTTGTATAGCTTCCGGTTGCGCACGACTCGAGTCATAGATAGCAGCACGTATCAACACGGCTCGATAAAGTGGGACGGCAAATAAGCATCGGTACGCAGCATTATTCAGCCGGCACTCTGTAGCCTGAATAGAACACATTCATTCGCTGTTTGTTCAGGTGTTGAAACCGCAAGCCATCTGTAAACAGAGCAACTCTCCAATGAGGCAACTGATAGCGGAAGCGTGTGCATGCCATTTTAATTTCCCAAGTGCTTGATAAGCTTAGCACAAATGTTTAAAATATTATGTTTTAATCTGGTATAATAATATTTCGCTATCGAAAGAATCCTTTAAAGTGTGTTAAAAGGATCTCAACAAAATTTCCGATTCCTTTTGCGTTTGTCACACAAACTCTAACACCTTAAAGCTCTGCGTTCCTTGGCCTGGTGAAAGTTATTCAATTTAAGCAGGAAATTTACTTACCCATCCAATCTAATTTCAATGAATAATAAGCTTCTACGGTGGTGTTGGAGGTCGGTAGCGCCTAGGAAAATCAATGCGGTGGGTGAAATGAGAAAATGGCTGATACTTTTAATCTAGTTCCGTCTATTTTGTGGACCCACAAAACGACAAAAAAAAACGACTGTCGATCGCCGGCTTTTTAGTAGCTACTTTTGCACACCATCTGCATACTTTGAGCACGAACTTCGAAACGAACGAAAGTGTGTGTCCCGCGTCTCCTTTGTGGCTTTTCTCAGTCAATTTTCCTCACACACAGTGGAACTGTTGAATGTGTTCAAATAAGTTGGTTTTTTTCTTCAAACTCGTTTCAATGCCGGCTGACTGCCGTTTTTTTTGGGGTGGTTTTTGGGCTCGTTGGACTCTTCCTAGCTGCGTTATTTAGGCCACTCTCCCTCTGTAGGCTTTTTTTTATCTTATCTAAATATTGATTTTCAATACGAAGACAACCGTTTTGCTTGGTGCAATTGTGAAGTAGACGAGAGTCTCGTTGGGGCACGTTCGAAAAAGGGTACCTTGTTCTATATAAACATGAGTCGGAGAATCACCACAAACTGTGACTTGTACACAATGCATTCCATTGAAGTTTACTGACGCAATGCAATTGTTTGTGCCGAGGTCGCCGCGTGGTGGTGATTCACAATAAAGAGCTATGTTTCCTCAGTGCGCTTTGGGGCTAAGTCTTGTTGAGTAACTGTCTCTTTTGATAATAATTTTAGGAATATAAAAAAAAAAGAAATTTTCAATTTTATAACATCTTATTTATTTCGTTCATTCTTCTTTTTATTACTCTATTGAATTAATTTTTACATTTTTCCTTAACTTGTTTTTGGTTTGCTTTTGTTTTTTGTAATATTTGTTTTCTCCAATTCCATCTTCTGCTTCTCCTATTCGTTTTGTTTTATTGTATTTGTTCATGTGTAATTCATTTATTATCGTTTTTTGTTAGATTACAGTTTGTTAACTTTTAAATTTTGCGGATTTTTGATTTAGTTTTATTTTTGCTTTGTTTTTCAATTGAATGCAACATACAGTGTTTCTCACTTGATAATGCAAAGTTACCTATGATTTTTGCAAACGCTACGTACGATTTCGTATGGAGCGTTTGCAAAAATCATAGGTAACTTTGCATTATCAAGTGAGAAACACTGTATCATGTCAAGCATGATATAGCACAACAAATAAATTTTATTTTTCTTTCTAATTATTGGTTTGTTTTACTCCCATATCTTTCATATTTTACTATTTCTTTCATCTTTACCTTATTTACTTTTTTATTTGTGTTTTTTTTCTTTTAATGTCGATTGTTTCTATTTGCTTTATAATAAATGGTTTTTTTCTAAATTCTTTTGTTCTGTATTAATTAAAATGTAATCTTTTACTACTTATTTTTATGCTAATTTATTCTTTAACACTTTGCCCTCTTTCATCTTTTTGTTGCCATTTAACAAAAGATCTTTATAGCTTTATTTTATTCTATATTTGTAATTCTGTTTTATCTCAATTTTTGGATATTAATATTTTTTACAATATTTTTCTCTTTCTCTATCTCAATTACAGATGCTGCCAAACTGCAACTTAGCTTCATAAAACCAGAACACACCGAGTACGGCAATCTCCCACAAGGTACGGCACAATATTCCACCAAAAATAGGGTTTCACATTCAATGTCACAACCTTGACGGGGTCTGGGCTTTGGCCTTGGCTGGTGTGGCAATTATTATTTCCAGTTTTAAAACCAGACACACGAAAAAGAACCTCTCACTCCATTCCGTCCCATCATGCCCTCGGTGCGACAAAACGAACCGGGAACCGTTTTTCTTAATTACTACATTGATTAATGACTGCCCAAGCGACTCCGATTACCGGCGCTCATAAATCTCACCCTCCGGCAGCGTTTTTGGCGTTGCGGCAGAGGTGTTATATTGTTGTTCTGCTACCTCCCGGGGGCCCCCATCATCCGTCACCACCGTAACAAAACTGCTCGATTGGTTGCCTATGGCTTCACGGTGGAAGGTTTTTCCTGGCCGTCGGGACGGGGAAAAAGTTTGTGTTTCCATTTACACTCTTTCATTTCCCTTTTTTTAAAGGGCTTCCAGAAAAACAGAAGCAGTGAAGGTTCAAACCGAGTGTGCTTAACAACTAGTATTTTGCGAATGTTTCCTATCACTTCAGCATGTATTCTGTCTTCTGGCGATGAAACAAAATGTTAGGAGGGATTGATTTGGTGTGGAAATTTGACACCATTGAAGCAGTCTTCATTTTAATCAACAGTTCGATTACATTTCCCGTGGAAAACGCATTGCCCACGTTGAAATGTATCAAATTTCCTGTAAGCTCTTCAATAAGCACGGTACAATTGTAACGCTTTAATGCGAGGGTCAGGACCAATTTTACATCCACTTGATATTCATCTGTTTCTCGGGAAACTTTTCAATTTTAACACTTGAACCTGTGTTTTCGGCTCTGGTGGCGGCGGTGGACACGTTAGACCAAACAACAAACGTAAACAAACACCGGCGCGTTTGTGTGTAGTATTTATCGAGGTGCAGCAGCGCTACAATATTTGAAAGGGGTTAATGTTGTTTGCTTTCCGTGTTGGAACTATATTTATCTGTTTGCTCGCAAGTTGCATCCATCCATCGGCGATGGTCAATTTCATCGCATTAAGCGGGTTTTTTTTTTCTCTACGATACTTAAGTGGAAATGCAATTAATTTGTTTTTTTTTTAAACTGCATTTTCGTAGAAATTAAAACTTTTTTTTTAATCCGTTTAATACTATTGTACAAAGAACCTTACTTGTTTTATGTTTTTAATAGTTTTTCCTCTTGTTTTTTCATAAGAAATGCAGCTCTTCTATATATATAATTGAATTTTGAAAGCGAAATCTAAATTTTTAAACTCTTCAAGGATAAAATATTTCGCTTTTCACCTCCGATTCACATTCAACATTGATCCCTTTCTTACGAAACATGTTCGACACGAAGCTTTGCCTCAAAGATGAGGTGCAGCAGCGCTACAATATTTGAAAGGGGTTAATGTTGTTTGCTTTCCGTGTTGGAACTATATTTATCTGTTTGCTCGCAAGTTGCATCCATCCATCGGCGATGGTCAATTTCATCGCATTAAGCGGGTTTTTTTTTTCTCTACGATACTTAAGTGGAAATGCAATTAATTTGTTTTTTTTTTAAACTGCATTTTCGTAGAAATCAAAACTTTTTTTTAATTCGTTTAACACTATTGTACAAAGAACCTTACTTGTTTTATGTTTTTAATAGTTTTTCCTCTTGTTTTTTCATAAGAAATGCAGCTCTTCTATATATATAATTGAATTTTGAAAGCGAAATCTAAATTTTTAAACTCTTCAAGGATAAAATATTTCGCTTTTCACCTCCGATTCACATTCAACATTGATCCCTTTCTTACGAAACATGTTCGACACGAAGCTTTGCCTCAAAGATCGCGAATGCACCTCAATCAACCCGAACACCAAAATCCGGCGACCGTTCGATACTGTTTCGCAAAGAGCGGTAACTTCAGACTAGCAACACAAATAAATTGTACCCCACTTGATAGACATAAGATGACAGGCTGAGCAGCAGGCATCCCATTGAATCGACATCGTGGCCCCTTCGAGTTCATCGCTTCCTTGTGGTAATGGTGGTGGGTGCTTTATGTTCCACCGTCCAGCTCCAGAAGCTGGCGACGGACAACCAAAGAACCAACGAAAAGATCCAACGATAGGAGGGCGCGCATCTTCCCCGAGCTAATACCGCCGCCGACCCTCGAGTAGAGTACTGGCGGGACTCCAACAACCACAGAGAAAACGCGAAAGACAGACTTCGATCTTCTCAAGTGTGAACACTTCAGCTCGGTGGATTTTGTTTTGGAGGATTTCTGGTCGAACGCGCGCTTCCATCCGGGAAAAAAGCCGATCGATGCCGCGCTTCGAAGGTGTTTTTCCATTTTGGCCAGCAGTCGGAAAGAGCGAAGAACCGACGACCGACAGACGGAACAGTTAATCGGAAATAAAAATAAATAAACGCGTTACTTGCCCGGGTGTGCTCGAGTGAAGTAAAATAAACGGCACCGGAACATGTGTCCAACCGAGGTAGAACTAAACCATTTACCAAGATGTTCCCCCGAAACCCGAACGATGTACCCGTCTGGGTGTTTCTTTATTGCTAGCTCGGCTTTGTTTTGTTTCTTTCACAATTCCAAAGACGCGTTAGTAGACATACGAGTGGGGGGCGCCAGTGAGCAACGCCTTTTGAAGTGTTCGGGGGTTTTTCTATGAAAGAAGCGGCTAAATTCGCCCTTGAAGACTTCGAACACGTGTGATGTGTGAAAGCATGTGCCAATGTTTTGACGATCCCTAGCATAACATGGGAATGTCGGTAGGTAGGTTTTTTTTTGTGTTGTTTCGATTATTTAGACTTTTCATCGTTTTTCTTTCGTCCAATGCCGTTCATTCATGGTTGTGCTAGAGCCTCACAGCCGAGATGTGATATTTGTTTGTAGATTTGAAGCTGCAATTAAATTCATGCTGTGCTGGGACAGCAGTTTATTGGTTTTAGCTAACGTTGCGTTCTTCGCTGTATATAATAAATCGCGTTGAGCAATATTTAAATAACGCTTGATTTGATATGTTTTGTGGAACCTTTGAGGGTTGTGTTCTACGTAAGCAGATTGAGTTAAAATGTAGGATTTCTTACTCAATTTATACTCTTTTATCTAAACAATTCAATTGCATTACTTTATACCTAAAATAGCCTCAATCTATGGACGAATAATTTCATTCTGATCGCTCTGTGGTAAATATTGAGCGCACTTTTCCACTTAAAACAATCCATCTTCACCGTAAACACCGCACACAATTCATTTAATCGGTCTTAGCGAGAAAATTAAAAGCGCAGAGCTTCACTGTTTATTGCGTTTTTTCCCTAACCACCCCATCGTCGATGCAATTTCCACTAGCTGCAATGCAAGTGCACAGAAGAGTGTGGTTTGCGTGGCTTTATCCATTCGACAGTTTGGCGGCAGCTGGAACATTTCTCACCCTGTCAGCAGAGCCTGCACGCGCGTGGAAACTGGAGCTGTGTGCCGTGTATATACAATTAGCAGAGGCGTACTGTTGTGTGTGTCGAAAAACGGGACGAGACGACACACCACAAGAGTTGGCGAGTGTCTTAAAATATGCAACACGTAATGACGGGCACTGGTAGTTGCAGTCTGGATGGGACATGTTCAGTGTTGTGTAATATGTTGATCGATCGAACACCCTTCTGTTTGAAGTTTGCTTCTGGTTTGTGACACCGAGGAACAGGTCATGCACTTGCAGCAAAAGGTCAAGTTGCAGAATTGTTTAGTGGCATTAGACGGGAAGCAATACGGGTTTGTTGTGTTGGATGAAAGTATAAGGATAAATTGTGTTTGGACATGTCCATTATAGTTTAGATTGACCTGTATAATCTCTACGTCATCCTTCAAGACTTGTGTCTCTCTGTCCTCAGTACTGGATATACGAGATTTAACCTAACCTACTCCAGGAAGTTCAATGAAGGCTTGTTCTAATGTCGCCAAGTCCAAAGTTCAAATTTCATCTGGACATAGATGTTTTTCTCTTTAAGACTCTTTCAAATATCTGGACAGGCGAATATCAGAACTAAAAAAATACTGCTTCATTTGATATTCAGCAATTTTATGTTTAAATTTGTAATATATTTTTGAAAACAGAAGTGTGGAAGCAAGAAATGGTAGACCAAGACTTCCCGCAGCTGTAGAGTTGAAGTTGGTAGTCTAAAACAGGGCATTCTTCGTTCTGTAATAAGCTTTCTTAAACAGATACTTTAAGATGTTAAATACTCCTTTCATTGATGTTCTTCCAAGACTTTTTCATTAACGAAATATAGAACCAAGGAATATTGTTTGTTTTCGATTATTTTTGGTTCAAGCTGTAGAGTTGAAGTTGGTAGTCTAAAACAGGGCATTCTTCGTTCTGTAATAAGCTTTCTTAAACAGATACTTTAAGATGTTAAATACTCCTTTCATTGATGTTCTTCCAAGACTTTTTCATTAACGAAATATAGAACCAAGGAACATTGTTTGTTTTCGATTATTTTTGGTTCATTGTAGAGCTAACTATGCCTGATCTCAATAAGCATAACAGCAACACAAAAGATTCCCAGACGACAAGACGACTAATAGGTGTATGTGAATTAATGAGATTTTCCTTCAGGCTTCACTGCATCCTCATGAATCCCAGCACTGTACTGTGTACTATGTGTGTACTTCATGTTGTCGCCCACGGTGTAATGCATACACGCGCTACGCTTCAACGCCATCATCGAACGGACGGCACACCAAGATCGGTTCTACTGCTCCCCGGATGCTGCAGCCCGTGATTCGAAGTTTCGCGTCTCAGCGCCAAGATTAACTTCACTCGTACACCGATTTTTGGCATGCGGCGAGCAACACACGCCGCCGTGTGTTAACATTGCGCACAGATGCGTTTCCTGTTGTACCGTGCCGTTGCGAAACCAGAGCCGTCGACTGAGATGCACTTGTTCGGCCGTGCGTGTATGGCCGTTGTCAATGCCGTTCCATTTTGGCGCTGTGCACAGTCGGCCGACAAACACAATGTCGGTGAGTTATTAGGCGTTGATAAGGACTTGACATGGTTGAACTATCGAGCCTTCATCGTGTACAGCGGTGGCGATGTGATGATAACGAGCTACGAGGGCAAGGCGTGGGCTTGCGTGCGACACGGGGGCAACACGGACGCGGAGATCCTTTTTCGGAGAGTGCCATCCATAATTCTTCCTGCTCGTTACCGCTTCTTGACAGACACGATCTTGTTTATTGCCGTTATATGGTGTTGCATCCGGATAGGCTGTACTGTTGTTACACTGCGCCTGGATGGCTCGTGCTTTGATGCTCTGCCGTAACAACGAGAACTGCAGAGCGGAGATGTGACTGTGCTCATAATTTTAATAATTTTAACCTGTTTGATCTGCGTCATTTCTTATTATATATATTCATTTGATTTTATAATGATTAATGTTTTTACATTAGTTTTGTTTTACTTTTCAAACTATTTGTATATTTATTTGTCCATGTAATGTATTCTCTAACTAAATCTTGTCTAGTTTTTCTTTGTAAGATTTACCAAAATATAAACAAATAAAAAATAAAATAAACATTTCACCTTTTTATCGTGAAATCTTTACGACCGCACCAGAGAAGGCGCGCTGCGATCGGGCGAGAAAACGTATGTCTCTTCCACAGCATCCGCCTTGTTTGCTTTCTCCAATCTTTCGTGATTGGAAAGTCTTTCCAATTTCTCGCGGTGCTGTGAGATAATGCGTTTGTGTTTTCTTGGTTGTTCTTTATCGTTGCTTTACGGTGTTACCTTCTAAAGATCTTTCCCGGCGTGCGGGGGAAATTTGTTCTTTCACCCAGCGTGAGGATCGAAGGTTTTGACCGGGGTACGGAGCCGTAGAAGCTGGACGAAAAGTGATCATTAGTCTCCCGGATAATGTGTACGATAAATTAGGTTAAATCGATCGATCCCGGGCGACAAGGATGGGAGCACCCCGGCTCCGGTATGTTAATGTTATGTTCGTTGTGCTATCCTATCTTACTGATCTTTTCGTTTGGTCGGAGAGAGGAACCCATAATATCAAAGAGACTTGATAATCAGCTGTCGTAAAATTTGCTGGATATTTACGAGCCTAGTAACGTTGCTATTTTTTCTCGTTACTTTCACCTTTTTTTGTTATTGTGCTGGTGTTTATAGTCTTAAAGGGATGATTTTGATTTAATGAGAATATAATGGAATGATGGTTTTGTATTATATTCTAAATCAAGTAAATATGAGTAAAACTTGGTTGTTATCATTAAAATTTATCCGCTTTGTGTTACATTTTTAGGCTGTTATTTAGTGGCAAATACATCTTTGGTTGGATCAGGCTACTGTTATCCATGATGGACATTACGAACTATCCCAAGTATCATATTAGACGAAAGAGGCATCAAAAGTCCCAGAAATCAAAAGTCCCAAAGTATCTAAAGCGTGCCTTTATTTTCTACTTTATCTTGCATACCCAGGATATTTGGCTTGTGTTAACAAACTAAGATACATATTGAATTTTACTGTGAACAATCTTCGCTTGAACAAACTAAAAGGAAATCCTGGACAAATTTGATCTGATGTTTTGACAGCTGAACTTTGTTGACAGCTTCTTGAGAACAAAAACTTTTGAAGAAAACTTGTCGCAGGTGATTGGTAGTCTAGATTTATCGTAATCCATAATTTGGAATTTCTTCTTTCTTGGCCTAACGACCTCTTAAGGTCATATGCCTGCCATTTCTGGCTTACTAGACTAATTGTAACGCATAGTTGGTTAGTCAATCCTCACTATGGGGGAACGGCCCAGCTGAGACTTGAACCCCGGTCCTGCCGTGTGAAGACTAGCGTCGCTGTCGCATTACCACCGGGCCGGATAATTTGGAATGTTAATACGAAATTTTTATCGATAAGAAAAACGTCAAATTTGACATTCTTGACAGCTGACATTAAACGTTTATAATTGTTCTATTGCCGTGATAAAATGCTAACTTCCTGTACACGAGTAACTCTAGCTAACGATACCAGAGATCCCAGATCTGATTTAATTACAAATTCATGCTTTATTCATAGAAAAATAACCTGACATGACCATATTGGAAGTTGTGTATCAATGTGCTGCATCGCGTGTAGGATGCCACCCCTAAACAATACACCGTACTGATCAATTGGACTGGATTTGTTTGGCGTTGTGTCGTAATCGCAGCATGAAATTACACCAAACGTGCGTAGGCAGCCGCATATTCCTCTGCCAGAACGTGCCAAGCTGCCGCTGGGATACGAATTGCTTTTCTGTCTCGCCTCGGGCAACGACAAAATATCATAATCATCATCATCGCTCGCTGTTACCATCATTATCATGCTGCGTGGTTTCTGGCTAGGCTGGACGCCAAATACCAGGACGCCCTAATCCCATCTTTCCCACCGGCACAAGCAGCAGGTATTACATGACGACCGAAAAGCGTTTACACTCAGTCATCCGAAAGGAGTCACTGCTGTTCAGCGTAGCAACATATGCGACACACACACACACATTCCGGACCGTTTTGCATGCAGGTTGACGTCCTCGGTGTTCTAAAAACCCAGCCAGCTTTTTTCCACCCGCCACCGTTCTCATCCACGTTCACTGAAATGCAAATCGACGAACAGCCCACCAGTTTTTCCCAGACCAGCCGTGGCGCCGCTCGAACGGAAGTCGACAAATTTTAGCACCACACAGTAGGAGCATTCGTTGGATTTTTAGTTTTGGCGTCACAGGTGTGCGAACGTCGTGTTGCGGTGGTTGGATCGATCCGTACAGGTTATGGGACGGAAGCGAAAGGAAGGCAAAAAAAAACACTTTCACGCACATAGAGCCGCCGCACCGGCAGTACATTTTCAATTTAGTAGCAAGGATATTATAATCAAGTGAAAGCACACAACCGGCACCGGCACTCTCGCACCCGAGCCAGAGCACGGGAGAAAATATCGATGAGGCGTAACAACAGTCATTTGTTAAACGCATGTTTGCCCCACACACACACACGCCATCGTGTGTCGTCGGCTGGTTGGGTTTGAATTTTTGAACATGCTGCACACACACACACACACACACACGCAGTACATTCTGAGTTCCGAGTACGGAATTTGGAATGCAAATGAAGCTGATATAATCCTTCGGCAAGTTGCAGACGAGAGCGATGGGTTAGGTTTGTCGGTTGGCGCGCAGTGGTTTTTCTTCAATTTTCTCCCAGTCCCAGGGCGCTTGGAAACCGTGCAACAGCCGCCGACTGGGCGTGGACGGTACAAAGTTGAAGTACTGTTACTAATGGTAGTTCCTTGAATTGAGAATACATTTATTGCCGTGAATTTAGTGGATGCAATAGTGGGTTTTAGGAAAATTTTAATTATACGAACCTAAGATAATTGTGCGGACACTGAAATTACTTTCCAGTAATTTTTTTCAACACAATTGCGCTTATCTAACAAGAGAAGCGAAATTTATAGCTTACATGACCAAGGAAATTTATTTATTCATCCATTTGCTTATTGTTGTGCTTTGCTGTTCATTTTTCTGTCATTTTATTCGATTGCTATAATTCACTCAAAACCTGTGATTTGTTTAGTTTAGTTTACCTACTTGATGAGTTCAAAGTTATATTCTGCTTATTTATTTATCAATTTACTTGTGACAAAATTCAGTGTCTTAAAGCAAATATCAAGTTAAACTACTTCGAAAATAATTATGTATGGTTACTCGTAGTTTGATTATAAATTTCATCAAGGATATATTCAATCTAGAGATCATTTAAATTTATAGCATTGTAAGTGGTAAAAAATTTACAATAATTATTTAAATACTTTAACTTTTGATGCATACAGTTAGGATATACGAAACAGATGAGAATTCACAAAAATATAAATCATTTGGTTTGAATTCTGAAATTTCATGAACATAGAATACAAGTTTACATGATCTTCATAAACTCGTAGAACTTGGAGGTGACAAGCACTAAAGCATAAAGTGCAAATAAAATAAGTAATCCTACCTTATTACTTACATTGGCAACTGTCAGACTTTATGAGCATAATCCCCGGTGTCCATTTGTGTAGCAAATTAGAACATTCTTTATTTTCGCTAGGTAAAACTTCAAACCTGCCATCACACACTCTATCTCTCTCTCTCGTCCTCGACCACACGCTAGAGCGCACATTTTAGCATAAACCCGTTTTATTTTTCCTTTTTGCTTCCACCAGTCGCCAATTGGTTTCAAGCGCTAGGAGAACGCTAGCACGATTTGCCCCCCCCCAAAAAAACATGCTCTCAATAAATTGTACCCCTTGCAGAACTTTTCCAATAAAACGGTGACCTACGGCATTCGCATGAAACTAACCTTGCCCGGTCGGTCCCAAAAACTCATCCAGATGTCCGTTACCATTCTGCGTCTGGTGCCGTAAGTAGCGTTGCTGTTCGTAGTGGTGTCAAAGGTTACATTTGAATTATAGCTCCCCGGAAACTATCCAGATCCGATGGAAAGATAGGGGTCCGGGCGACTCTTGAGAGTCGGCCGGGAGCGGTAAAAGATGCCAACGGTTCGCTGTAGTTTATTTTATAATTTGCTTCATTCAACACGACACTCGAAATTATCACCGAGCCCATAAACATAATTCTTAGTCGCCGGTTCGCTCCTTGCCGTTCTGCTCCACACGTTTAAATTTCCTAGACGTAAGCCGTTTTTCTTCCGACTGTCGTATCTGTAGAGGTGGTTGTGGAAATGGGCAGACCGGTCATTTTAGGAGGAAAAAGAGGTCGAAAATTATCAAACTACAGTGTAATGGGTGAAGGTGGTAGTAGCACTACCTCCGGACAACGTCTAAATGCTTCAGATCTTGCGTCGGATGTATTGTGTTGATGCTGCCGTTTATTTACTTCCATCTCCGGTGCACTTTATTTCGAGGTACTGTGTTTTTCCAGGTTTAGGTTGTCCATTTCGCAACTCCCCAAAAACCTCGGCTGCATCGGATCCGGATCCATGGTTGCAGATGGTTGCAAAAATGTTGCAATAAATTTAGCACGAATGCGAATGTTTGCAACCGGCAGCAGCCACTATGGTGTAGATTTTTCTCTGGCGAGATGTTTTTAAACCCAACCGTGTTGTTTGTTTTCCTGCTCATACGGTGCACCGAGGTTTTATAGCACGTGGATCACAATCTGGGCTCATAAACACAAGGCTCCCACCCTGGAGATAGAGCAGCAGTAGCAGCAGTATGTTTGGTTCTAGAGTTTTTGCTGACGTAGCAGTACGATGACTTGCGGAAATGGCGCTGGATATAGTTCCGGGATGGTCCAAATCTCGTACCTCTGCTGTGAGAGTCATAAAGGAAGTGAACTATTTTAAGGTCTTGAATTATTGTTGAACAATAGTATGTTCGCAAATAGAAATCGTAAGCTTGAAAAAAAATCTGCTGAACTTTGCGTAATGGTTGAGTATTTTTTACCGCAAACGTGATATCATTCTATGGCTGATTTTTCTGCTATAAATTATTGCTACCCGATTGTTCGTTTTCGCAATAGTTCTTCGTACGGATTATCCGTGTTTATCCGTTGTAGTTAACTACTTAACTACTACCAATTATATTAAACATTTTTCTTACTCGTTCTAGCTATCCTAGAATAGCCTGGACTTAAAGGACATTAAAAAAGTTACCCTGAATTGTTTATTCCATATATAAATTCCAATATCTTACATTTCTTTTGAAATTTTGAGCCCTTTTTAATTTGTCTGAGCTTGAAAAACACAACCAAAGAAACGCAATTAATCTCAATTAACGATCGCGAGAATATGGTCGACCAGCAAAACATCACACGACACGCCGGAAATGACAGTTTGCTTGAAACGGATCATCTCCACGCCTCTTCAAACCACACCATAATGTTTTTCTTTCCCAAACATACTTCGCGAGCAGCAGCAGTAGTAGTGATACTCGCGGAGACTACGGCGATGCTCAAGAAGACATCTTCTTGACACCAAAATCAATTCACACACCACAACGGGGCCTCCCTTTTTTTCTCTCCACCGGAAACGATCGTTTGGTCCACAGTCACACGAAAGTGTGTCCAAACCCATTCGTTTAATCTTGTTGAAGCTTTTTCTCTCTTCTCGGAACCTTTGTGTCTTCGAGTCTCGCACACACACACCCCGATCCGATCGCCACTCGCCACTAGAACTTTATTAATGGCAACCGGGGCTACAATTAATTTGTGTGCCGTAAAGAGACACAAATGAAAAGTTTGTCTAACCGGGTTTGGTGCACCTTTATCGTCTCGGCCGCTAGAGCGAGAAGTTTGCTCTAGAAAAATGGACCCATCCTCCGGTAAAGCTGCTGCCAACATAGAAGCTGTTGCCCCGTTTATCGTTTCTGCTCCCGATTCTACTCTCCACTTGTACGCTGTATTTAGCATCGTGACGCCTAAAGGTTTTTTTTTTGCGCACCGTGCGAACCGAAGACTAAAAAGTTGGGTTAAAAATAAGCTCCTGGCTGAAAATTAATTACCGCTCTATAAATCTCACCACACCGTTTCGTTTATTCTGTGAGGGAACAGGGGATCAGTGAGAGCTGTGATGCTATAAATGGGGGAGAACTCTCACCATCAGTCCTGCTTGTAGCATGAATGAATAGAATCGGGGGTGGGGTTAAAGCTATAGGTGATTCCTGAACTTGGCAACCCTGGCTTTTGCCTGAACCTAACCCGACTCTAATCCGACACGAAACATCTCCGGAACATTGGAGAAGATCTCCTTGCATTCACACACTTACACTCGTGCATACGATGATGAATGGAATGACGTCCGATTCTCGTCTCCACAACCACAGACTCTAACCCCCTTGCAGTCACCCTTGCGTTCTACATAAAGGTGTCGCATGCAGTTTTCAGAACTCTAGAATGTTTTATAGCACACAGAATGATGAAGTTGCATCACTGCATCAAGCTGTTGCAATGAGTTACCTCGGCCAAGAACACTGCTTCTAACACATTACCCTTCGTGTGTGTGTGTGTCTGTGATGAATTTTATATATCTTTTTCCCAGCTTCAAATAAAATGGAAAACTTTAGCACACACACACACACACACTCGAGCTCGCTTTAAAAGGACACACAAAACGAGGGCGAATAGAGAGGAAAAATAGATAATTTTATTACCTTCAACGCCAAAAACTTTGGTTCCATTTGAGCCCTTGTGTGGGTAGGTGGAAGTGTGGATCGGAGAGTACTTGGGCAAATGCATGAGCTGTTGCACTTGGCGTTGGAGTGAATGGTTTTCGGTCGACTAAATGGAATGCAATAGAATGGGTCGTATCTTTGCAAAGGAAGATGGTTTTGTCGTTCGTTTTTTTTTGGGGGGTAACGACTTCACAGCCAACCGAGAAAGAGAGTGCAATCGGTATAAAACTTTAGCTGGTCGCTTTTTATTATGTTTTGTCAGCTTTTTCTGCCCAACGGCTATTGTGAGTCTGTGTGTGTGTGTGTGTGTATAGCGATGTTTTTATTATGCGCGACTGCCTTATCTTTGTCGGTGCATCTGAGGCGAGAACGAGCCGTGTACCTCTGTACGGGTGAATGCAGTTGAATTGCATTTGGCACGACTCTACTGCGCTCTGCCTGTTAATTAGTGACAGCCTTCTCATTTTGGGGACCGGACCGGCTACCACAAAGAACGAGCCAGTTGCGAAGGGGACTCACCGTTGTTGCGAGCCCGATGCTGAAGATAATGGTCGTGCAATCGGTGGGAAATCGTCTCGAGGGGTCAATTAAGTTAGCATAAAGCGAAACTGTGTACGTACGTAGTTCAAAAATTTGCTGTCCACGCGGGCTCGGGTGACATAAAACGCCGTATACACACATCGTCTCCAAAACATGGCCGTAAGACAGAGAGTCCTAAAACTTGGGACCTTGTGCCTGTTTTTTATAGCAAACTACTCGTATAAAACTGCCTGAACAGCATCGGGAAGTTCATGATATGGAAGGAACAATATTAAAGAACTGTTTGTGCAAAAAAAAAGGAAAAGTTCCTCCTCGACGACACGGTAAAACAAAGCGACCTTCTAAAAGAGTCTCGCTCCCGCACCAAAGAATGGAAAACTTTTTCCCCAGAATGGTTATTGTTTTTTGGGCAAGCTAGACCGGCCAAGGTAATGAGCGGTAAGCGCAAAACTTACCATCTTCGGTGTAGTGGAGTGTGGCCGCCGGTAGTATGTAAAAGTCGTCCTTCCTTTATCTTCCGACATCCGGTCGAGCTCGCTCACATCACCCATTTTCCGTGGCGAGAATTGCAGTCCACTGTTCGGTCGGTGTCAGTAGAATGGCGCTTTTGTTTTTTGCAGCTTATAATTAAAAGATTTTTATCTCAATTTGATAAAATTTATGTCGAACCATGAACCGACCCGGCTGGGGTAAGTACCGGGGAGCAGGATTGGTGTGTGTGAGTGTGGGACCTCTTACGTTAGGAACCATTTACGTGAAGTTTGGTTGACGAATGGTTGGTTGGTTCTTTATGGTGTGATGCGTGTGTGTGTGTGTGTGTGCGAGTGTTCTTGTGGAATCTTTTTGCCCTTCACAAGTATGCATCGGGGAGAGATGAAAATGATATGTGGCAGTATAATTTTCGCTCTAAGCCATTTGACAAAGGAGTGCAATTTATTTTTATTACCAATTTCAACTTTTCATCAGTAAATGGAGGCAGATGCGCAATGCTTTTCGTTACAGTAGACAAAAGAACAATTTTGATTATCATTTATTTACTTTTTTTCATAAAAATTTTAATGTACAAATATTTTCTCTAAATTATTTGAACATATTATATCATAACTAATAAGGTTTTATTAACTATACTACAAATTACTTTACAATAAAGAAACAATTAAATAACTCAAGAAATTATCAAATTTACAGCCAAATTAAGCAAAAGACTGCTTTCAACACCTGCAGTAACCAGTATAAACGAAGCTACCTACATATTTCAAATGAATTATAGCACATAAACCATAAGAATGAATTTACTGATGAATGAACGCGCTTTGCAATAAAAGTACAGCTTTATAGTGTTCCGAAACAGCAACGCATTAGTTTTATACTTTTACATTAATAAATTCAGGCTAAATTATTCAAAAAGTAATTTAGAAAGGCAAATTTACTGCCTTCATTGCGAACGAATGAATTGCACCGTGGAATGAATTTATGCATGGAAACTGCTGGTAAAATTCTTTTCCAAAGCTTCCGGTGCAGTTTAGAATAATTAGCGTATGAGATCTGCCCATGAAAACCACAAAAACAATGCTACCCTCTTGCATTCTAGTTAACGTGTGCAACTGCGCAAAATGGGTCACATTTCGGTGCTTGCCCTGTCTTTTTTTTGTGCCTCAAAATCACACACCGTCATAAATTGGACTTTTAATTGACAGTGTGTGCATTGTAGCAGCATGGGTGCAATTTCCCGGGAGTTTCTGTGCCGTTGCACATCGCTCTCTCTCTCTCCCTTTCTAGTGACCATTTCTAGCATCGTTGGAGAGCAGAAAATAAAAACGAAATAAACCACACGAAACAAAATCTAACGGATGAGTCCATGATGTAATTTATATGCACTCCCACCGGTGGTGCAAGCTTAGCCGCCGAGTTTGATGCCCATTTTGCTGGTGCTCGCAGCTGAGATGAATTAAAAGTGGCAGTTTGTGGTGTACGGGGATCACCAGCGGATAAAGTGCCATCACCAGTGGCCGTTGCTCGGGAAGGTACTGAGCTACTAAGGGACAACGTGTGGTTTTTATCTCACACACTCTTGCCGACTGTGACCCAGCTTGTAATGGTTTGCATTTTTTTTTCTCTCCTTCATGCCAGCCGCCCAAACACTGTTCGAACGGCGGATGGTGGAAGTAGTTGTGTTTATTAAAAAATAAATTGATGCCCCCAACAGTCGTGTCCCTGCACCCCGGTGCTGTTGCGGCTTTTGCCCGGTGCTGTGGTTTCGAATTCGCAGCAAGGCGCAAGAAGTTACACCACCATCCATTCGCCCCGAACCTTGCTGGGAAGTGCATCTAAGATGGACTTTGATGCGTTCGGGCGCACTAGAAAAAGCGCACAACCACAATCACCACGTTTCATCGTCACCGTCATCCTCATCATCGTCGACACAACGCTCCGGGAATGCATTCCAGACAGATGTGCGGTTTTGTTGCTTTTTTTGCTGTTGCTGTTCACCGATTCGATGTTACTTTATAGCGAGCGAGTAGTTGGTGTGTTTCGGATCAGAACCATCACGATCGACGCTGGTTTGCATGTTTTTTTTTGGGGGGGGGAAATGTGGAAAAAGAGATGAAGTCTGAGCGCATCCGACACCTCAAAGATGCAGCTGATGCGTTGCAACTGTGTGCAAACCGCCGGACGATGCGCTTCCAAGTTCGGGCCCGAGATAATGATGCTGTGTTGCGGTGTGTTTCTTGTTCCAGTAAAATCTGCTTTCCATAAAGCAGGAGAGCGTGGGGTACCGGTGGGAAGAACGAGGGATGGATGGGGAGACAAATGTTCCTTGAGACGAGAATGAAATTGACTTAATTAAGAGGTTTTTCGGTTTATGGCAACATTCCTCCCTGCTGGTTTTTACACTTCCTTAAGCCATCATGCTGAGAATGTTCTTTCTAGAGTAGCTGTATGACGGCGAGAATCGGGAACTATTTCACGCAGGGTTTTGTGTAATTTAAAAGTTGGTTTCAATTAAATTAATACTTAAAATTTCTTAGCGGATCCTTCTTTAGCGTTTATCATTTTATTTTTCAAGAACACTATTCAAAATGGTGTTTACTAGTAGCAGGTTTTGGTGCTATAAAAATATTGTGTTTACTAATTTGTTTTCGCCAGATTATAGCTTATTTCGCCCGTTTGCCATTTCGGATTATCCGTGCCTACATGGTTGTGTACGCTGACATATGACTTAATTACAAATATATTAATAAATCGATGATTAAACGGGAAACTCACAGCACTTAAATAAACGCTTTATGAAGACTTTTATTTAAATATTTATGTTATTCATTACTAGTAATTTTTATAGTTAAATTTTGAAGATAAATTTAAAATTTTCAAGTGTCAGTTATTAATAAATATACAGCCAAGAAGAATGAAATCATTCCAGAAGAGATAGAAATCTTAATCAAACCTACCATTAGCTGTCCTCCATAGTCAACAACAGTTCTAATGCCCGAAATGTTGCATATTAAAAGAAATCCAGGTGTGTCTCATAATGTCTCGTAGCAACAATAGCATTTCCTAGCGATAGATCCACTTTTTGGTCTGAAAACAGCAATCAACACGGCTGGAAAAGCCATCCCAAACCATTAATCCACAAACTTTGAGCAATGTTTATTTAGCGAAACCACCGACTAGAAGAAAGTAGTCATTTGATGCCGTGTTGATGAAACGACTTTCTCACTCTCCCTGATGAAGAAGCCGATTAGAGCCAGTAGTGTCCGAGGGTGGCACCTTTGCAGCGGGCAGGTTTCCCATTTTTTTTTTGCGCCATCCATCACAACCTTTTGGGAAATTAGCAGCCCGCCGAATATATCTGGAGCATCGAATAAAGCGGGTGGCTTAGCAATGGTCTAAATAGGTTAATTGGGAAACCGTGAATAATAGGCCGGGGAGTGGTTTTTGGCGCATCGACACCACCGCCAGCACTGCCGTGTGTGTGTGCCTCAAATGCACCGCCAAGTCTTTTTTTTTTTGGTGTGCTATTGCGACTGCGGCCACTCAATGATTTAGTGATCATTTTCAGCTTTTCGGGGTGTTTATTACTATGTTGCCAGCACCCCGGGTACAACAGCGGTCAAGAAAAATGGTTAGATTTCCGGTACCGTTTCCGCCCCATCGGCGGTGAGAAGGGCTGGGTTCGAATGTAGCGATCCGCGCAAGAAACAAACAAAACGAAGGGAATGGATGGGGAAAATATAGAGAACCCGAAACGAACGAATAGAGGTTTAATCTGATTAAAGGCATTTTTTGTTTGGTTGGTTGATTTGCTATACGTTTCGCCACTCCTTTCGGGTGGGTTAACAAAGTCCTATTTGTGGGTTAATTTGGTGCTGACACGCTATACTTTCTACACACCGCTAGGGTCCCATATACCGTAGGCCGCTTCGTCAGCGCCAACAATCAGGCCCGATTAGTGCAAGTTTACTCATATTTCTCTGTGTTTCGTTCTCTACTTGCAGGTAATTTAACGCGTTTCGGTGGTCTGAGAAACATCCCAACCCGAGGGAATAGTCGGTTCGTATGGGTAATAGCGTGAAAGGAAAAAAAAGGTGGAAAAACACCTTCCAGCACACGGCGCTTTTCAAGTGTTTCGAATTACAAGCGCACACGACATCAGTAATCGAGCCGCTCTGTCGGACCCACCGCTGGTCGTCGATTTGATTTGAATTGGGTAATTTCATTGTTTATTATAGATTTATAGCGACCCGGTTTTCCGTGTTCTCGTGTGCGAAATTATGGCATGAGCCAAAAGAAGGTTAAAAAACAACATACGGTACTGCGAATTTATAGCCGTTTTACATGAGCGGTGTAAAACACTTGGTGTGGAATAACACAGCGCTCAGTGTTTGCCATCGCATAAGCAATTAAATTTAACTATTTCGGAGGTAGGGAGAGCCATTTCGTGGGAAACTGGTTAACGAGATATGCAAATAGCGATGAAAACATTACCCGCAATGGAATTATACTTTGGCGGGCAAAACTGTTGGTTGTAGCAGTATGTTTAAGCTGTTTGCAGAAAGTTTAATGCTTTACATTGGAAAATGTTTTACAAACATATTTTGTGTGTTTTGTTTTGTAAAGTACAATTTAAATCTAAACTTAGGAAGTTAATTTTGACGTAGAGGTCCTCTCGACTGCAAGATCTCATGGGAGATGAGGGTCCTTCAGCTATAACGTCTGCTGGTAAATGGGATCTTAAAGATGAGCCTCTATAGTAAAATACCACACCTTCGACTGTGTGGTCTCTTGACACATGGGCAGATCCATGAACGACAAAGCTTCTAGGACAACGGCGGCTCTAGGCAAAAAAGCTCCTTAGATTATGAGGACTTTTGGTTAATGGAGCTATTTTTATTACGAGATATCATGACAGATACGGATCCTAGAACGATACGGCGCTTCAGGCGATAAGGATTTGTTTGTTCACCTGGTCCTTACAACGTCAAGATCTTTAACTAAGTTTGTTGGAGCCTCTTAGACTATAAGGTTTGACTGCAACTTAGACTACGAGGTCTGGTTCTTCTTCTTCCTTGGCACTACAACCTCTTGAGGTCTTGGCCTGCTATTGCTAGCTCTCTGTGACTCAGTTTTTACCCGTAGCAGGATTGTCAGTCCTGCGTACGGGGAGGCGGTCCGCCGGTATTCGAACCCCGGTCCTGCCGTGTGAAGACCGGCGCCGCTATCGTAAATACCACCGGGCCGCCCTACATGAAATCTTTTAGACAAGCTTCAAAAGATGCTAAAACCTCTTTGACTAGAAGATCATCTTGGTAGATGAAGAAAAACCGACTACGAGCTTTCATGGTAGTTATGATCCTTTTCATGACTAGGCCTCTTTGATTGATGAGGTCTCTTGGTAGTTCAGGCTTCTTCGACTATGAAGTCTATTGATCGATGTGGCATTGATGACGATGCCACGAGGTTTCTTGGATGACAGGGTCTCTCGAAAGAAGCAAGCAACTAAACCGTCTCTATCAAGATACGACTACGAGGTTTCTTGATAGATTATGTCCTGAATGGTTAGGTCCTGAATGGCAAACGAAGTTCACGACGAGGCATCAGGGCGTTAGCAGCTAACTCTCCTATTCTTAACCAGTATCAGAACCAACGGTTTAACTACTTTGCTATAATTAGCTCTCTCTTCTTTCTTGGCCTAACGACCTCTTAAGGTCATGCCTGCCATTTCTGGCTTACTAGACTAATTGATACCGCATAGTTGGTTAGTCAATCCTCACTATGGGGGAACGGCCCAGATGAGACTTGAACCTCGGTCCTGCCGTGTGAAGACCGGCGCCGCTGTCGCATCACCACCGGGCCGCCCAAAATTAGCTATAAGAGTTAATTCTGCTTTAAACTACCGCTTCTCATTTCCAAAACATTGCGTTCAGAAAATAATTTGTTGATTCCCAATACCCATATGTACCCCTTTCATTCATCAGTTCTCCAGCTTTAAACGACCCATTTGCCAGCTGCTACACATACGACCGTTTTACGCAAACAAAAGCCCCACATTTTCCGCACTCAAAACTGACCAATCGTTACGGATGCCAAACAGCTCCGAAAACAAACAGCATCCAACCGAGCGTTTGGATGAAAATGCAATTTATATCCTTCTAGCGCTAGCAGAAATGAGGTTTTCCGTCGTGAGGGGATTTTAGGTTCTATTTGCTGGGACTACTAGCAAAGGACTTTCCAAACACAGCTTCAATTATAGCGATAATAATTTAAATCCCCGTTTTTGCCAATTTATAGCACCGCACAACGGTCCATCCCCGCGTGCCACTCGGGTCTCGTCCAAGCGTTGAGATAATGATAATATTAAAATTTTGGACCGCTCAAATTTACTTATCGCTCCCTCGCTATCGCTATAGCCGGGCCAACATACATATCAGACGACGTCAACAAATATGGAAGGGTGCAATGGATTGGGTTGGAGGAAAATTTATAAACACAAATTTGTCGTGTTGATCTCTCGGTGAAAATCGGCACGAAATGAATATTCCCCAAACGGTTTCTCTATCATCGGCAGCAGCAGCACCAGCTGGACAGCGTGTTGGCGGGCACTCCACGTGCTCCGTGTGGGACGAATTGATTGTTAATTAATAATAAATAAAGCTTCGATATGCGTGTATCGAGGCTACCGCCTCCGGGGTCACAATGCGACGACGTTTTGGGGGAAGGGATCGTCCCTACTTTGCTTATGCCGCAGCATGAAATCATTAATTTTTGGTCACTCGTTTATCGTGCACATAAAACCCCCGTGGTACGTGTACGTTTCCCTGCGTATTTGATCATTTGGTGACTGTGCAAACAAGAAGCGCACGTCCCCAAAAGCGGATAACATGTTTTGAGGGCAGTTTAAATTGACGCACGCCGCAGCATCGGGCCCGACTGCTCCGCAATTTTATAGCATCTAGTGCCATGATTCTGGGTAATCTATTAAAACACGGTATTGATGATGAATTGTGACAAAGTTGCGCTTTCTCCTTACCGAGGGGGTAATAATTCTGAAAGGGTTTTCCGAACCATGCACCACGCAACAGTCGGAAAAGAAATATTAGTTTTGCTATTAATTAATTGGACACCCGGGCGAAAGCATCGTGTTGGGGGTGAATATTTTGGAATTCTATTTTGATTCATCCGCTAACACTGCTGCTTTACACACTTAAAAGGCATTGCAGCAAGGTGCAAAGGGAAGCTTTTAATTTGTTAACGGTTAGTTTTTGAGGGAAAAAAACACACACACACGGAAAACTAACACATGAAAGCGCACTATGTTTCAAATTGGGTCAGAATCTATAACGAAGCACGCTTGTACAAAAAAAAAAACTGCTGCTGAAACGAGGAAAAACTCTACCGTTTGTCACTTTGTGACGGTTCCCAGGTAGCTGGCCGTTCTCTAGTTTGGTATCTATGGGAGGCCAAGCCACAACCACGTTAGAACACTTTTTTGTGCCCCCCAAAGCAAGCAAATTGAGTAAAGTACACTGTTGTAGAGAAAGAAAAAAAGTTTGTCCAATTTACGAATATTTCAATTTATGGTTCTATTCGCGTGTGTCTATTTTTTTGTTTTGCTTTGCTTTACCGTGAACACTACTGATGAATAAAAAATTACGGCTTTTCTGACTCACAGCTCTACTATAAAACAAAAAAAAGGGAAAACTTTTTCCACCACGCGAACACTCAGGATGCGCAGGACCTTGCACAAATTCGCAATTTGCGTGAGTCTTTTAAAATGAAATAAAACAAGGAACGAGTGACTGAGAGCGAGAGAGAGAATGAGAGAGAGAGAGAGCGAGAGAAAAGACAAAAACTTCACACAAACACACACACACCTCATTCATTGCATTGAACAACCGGAATTGCATTGGATAGGTCGGGTAAAGTGATTCTCAAATTTATTCATTTGGAGATTTTTGCATCGAAAATATATATGTATGCAGCCCCATTTTTTTGGGAGCCAAGCCAGCGATACTTCGTGTATTAGCGAAAGGCTAGGAATGAGTGATAAAAAAAGCATGGAAAATGTATTGAACAAATTGCTGAAAAAGAGTCTCCGCGGCACACGCACATTTGTGCACGTGTCATGTCTGTTTTTGTAGTGATTGGTTCGTTTCTTTTTTTTTGCTGCTGTTGCTTCTCCTGTTGTCCGCCAGCAGCACAAATGTGTTTCATCAGCGAGAATCAGATTTAAATAATCAACAATCCATTAAATAATTAAAAATAACTTTCCATGTCACGCTTCCGCACAAAAACGGATTTTTTTTTCCTTCCCGATTGGTTTATTTATCTGTTTGCTGTGCTCTTCTTTTCACATCTTGCCAATTCTGGCTGATTTCATGGAATTAATGTATGTTTTGTTATGGTGCGGATTGTATCGAACCTTTTAACTTAATATCGTTTTCAAATGTTTACTTTTTTCGTTTTGTTTGTATACTTTTTTTCTTTTTTATTTGATTTTTCTCATTTCTTTTTATTATTTTTTGTATTTTTTCTGTTATTATTCTTCTTTTATCTATTTTTTCATATTTTACTGAATTGTTTGAAGAGTTTTTTTTTTATTTTTCTCCTAATGTCTCCCATTTTTCTAAATCAAATTTCGCTCTAGTATAGTATAGTGTGTTAATGTTTCCTTCTACAAATGTGTTTTACAAAACGTTAGTGTGTCAACATTTTGCAAAGCTCACGAGAATGCCCTTACGCAAATAAATTCCAAACGCTTTATTGAGCTAAAATAAACGACCCGGCCGGCCGGAACCCGGCTGCCAAACATCAAACGTGCCCGCGTGCGCTCGGACACAACATGGCTGCGGTTGTGGCTCGCTCGTTAAGATGCGACAACTCTGCACCGAATTTTAGTATAAACCCCGTAAGGGACCCCGTTAACAAACAATCAAATTGTAAACGTCAATCGGGTTTGACCCGTACCAAAAGCCGGCTTTACGGTCAGCGACTCGCCGCTCCCTTGTCGGTGTTTGATCGTGCACCACCGCACCAAAAACGGCAGACGTGACCAGGTGACAGGATTCGTCTACGGAGTACCATCGGAGTGAAATCCGTGACAGTGACACTAATCCAACCGTTCCGGCACCCAAAACACACGACAACCGATCGATCTGTAGCGGAAATAAATCTGGAACGCTTCCAAACAACACGCACACACAGCGAATCACACCGAGTTACCGGCGGCTCAATCAAGTCAGATCAACCGAATTGTTCTAGTCTAAATGTTGATCGATAGCAAACACGAGCGGCCGTCGATGGCGCGATACCGCGAGAAATGCGATGCTTTGTAAAATGGATTTTGTGACAGAAAAACCCGTGGCAGAGGAATGTCCCTGGCGTATCGCCGAGACCAGGAAGACTTAAAATTTTGTATGAAGCTTGTTTTGTGGCGATAACGTTCTACAACAAGCACTTATAGGATTAAATTTGTAATGTCAAATGTTTATATTTTCCTTTTCTACTTCTTGAGTTACATATCAAAATAGTTTCCGAAAAGAGCATGAGACTCTTTGCTTGCCTCCAACGCATTAATCTATCCACGAAGCTGCAATCAATTCTACATCAATTACTGTCGTTTGTCGGGCGAAGCTAACTTAACCATGTAGCCCCGTGAAAGGATCTCTGAGACTTCATGCTTAATTCACATGTTTACCGTTCGGAAGAACCTTCGCCAGCAAATAAGATGTCCACACAC
The DNA here is from genome assembly GCA_002091835.1 of Anopheles maculatus. Classification (NCBI taxonomy): domain Eukaryota; kingdom Metazoa; phylum Arthropoda; class Insecta; order Diptera; family Culicidae; genus Anopheles; species Anopheles maculatus. The sequence continues at coordinate 194,627 of KZ061559.1, forward strand.
AGTTCATTGTGTCGAACCAAACCGTCCGTCCAACACTCTCCACACGTTCTCTCATTCACCACGAAAAAAAGGGCATTCAAGGAACGACGAGGAGTTGGCTTTTTGCCAATGCGATGTCCATGACAGCCCACCCTTTTGCGCCCTATTGTTGTGTTTCTATGTGTGTGTGTGTGTGTTATGTGATTGCCCGAACAGGTCAATGGCCGCACCTAATTTATCTCTTTCACATCTTCAGCCGTACGCGTGTGCTGGCGCAAGAGAGCTCCCGGGGTAGCGCAGAATTGATGAACTGACATCTAGAGCACCTTGAAACCTGATCTACTTTCCCATACGAGCGAGCGACCGTACACCCTTGTTGACCGGTTCGATTCTATTGATCCATTAAATCATCACTCTCGCCGTTAAGAAGTGGCCTGCCGGGGCCACTAGTTCCCATCATTGGTCCGTCGTCGCATCATTACCGCGATTGAGCCTCGCATCAAGATCCCGTCGTGCTTGGGGCTGTTCGATACGGCGGCGGCAGGGCATTCTATCTCGCTCCGCTTGGCTGTTTTAATTTGCCTGCCCATGAAAACGGGCCACAGCTACAACGCTACCGCAGTCGGGATGAAGCGAAAAAGCTCGGCCGCAGAAAAAAAGGGGTTTTAGTTAGGCAGAAGGAATCGGAAAAGTCACAACTCATCCATCAGCCATCGACGCCATCGTCATCATCTTCATCTTTCGCTTCTAATCATGTCTGGACGGAGCTCTATAGCTCCGGCACGGTGAACCATTCAATTACGGCCTGCGCACGGTTCACGGATTTGGCTGCCTGTTGTGCCTGTTGATCTCGGTCAGATCAAGCTTAGTTGTTTCGGCTTGTTCTTCTTCGGACACATGAGAACACTCTCGTCCCGAGCGAGTAACGGGTATATCGACTATTGAGACACATCCGACACCCGCTAGAACATGAGTTGTTTGGCGCCCTGGTTGCGCGCGACTAATACCCGAACTCTATGTAGACACACACACACACATCTCATGCTGCCCCCAAAAAAAACCCCTTTCACTTCCTTTCCCAGTCTGAGGATGCTCCCATTAGACCTCACCGCTCAACGAAGCGTTTGCCGTTTCCTTCGAATCCTATAATCATCGGCCGAGCAATCCATCGCAATGCTCTCGTCGACGCAATTCGGCGGCGGCATTCGCTTACTTTATTTTGGCCAGATCGATGGGCCGGATTTGATGAAATCCTCCAACGAAAGGCAAGCTGCTGCTGGCCTTGAATTCATTCCGATTGATCCGGGAGTCGGGTCGGGGCGCGCGCGCACGATGAATGACAAGCCGTGCCACGGTGCCACCATACACACTCAGATGCATAATGGATGACTTCATTAGGGGGCGCTACGAAATGGTGGTTATCATGCAAATAGAGTTGAATTTTAAATCACATGATTTTGCATTATTGTATCGGAGCGGTGTTGGTGGCATCGCGGTCATGTCATGGTGATGCTTGTACGTAGCGATGATTTGTAATGAAACGCATTAAGGGCGATACGTGCGATGTGTGTGGGTAATGTTGAACTAAGGCTACAATGTTGCTTATTTATTTCGAGCAACGAATTAATTCTTTGTGCGAATGCGTGTTACACATTGAAGCAGATGTAAAAAATATGTTAAATTAAGTTTAGACAATATCGATTTTAGTAGGAGCATGTAGAGTGGACGTCAAAGACTCTTTGTGTTGACATAGTCCTAGTAGGATGAATTGTTGACTTAGCTGTAACAAACAATTCTATCGATCAGAAGAATGCAGTGACTGATGGCTGTCAATTAGTTCCTCAGGATGCAATAATCATAATAATAATTCATATAAAATACCCAAAAAACTTCCAATAATTCTCACCTATATTAATTATGAACCTTCAAGAATTCACTGGCATATAATTCGCTTCTTTTGCCAACCAAATCTCCTTTTTGTTTCACCCTTCCACCTTATAAAACCACTTCTTCTGACACACAGAAAAGCCTCCCGTTTTTCACGATGAAATGTGTTTCCCGTAATCGTTACAACTTCCCAGCAACTAATGGTTCCACGCCCGAACGACATCGCTGTAAATTGTTGCTACAAGAAAAGAAAAACTGGTTGGTTGGGCAGCAAGAAAATGTGTGGCCATAGAAATAGCAAAAAAAAAAACCCAAAATCTTCCTGCTCGCTACCACCGGAACCGTAAGAAAATGGCGCCCATTTTCTTTGAGTGGCTTTTCATTGCTTCGATAAATTTCTGCTCGTGAGGCTTTCGAGCGTGCCGGAGCAAGAAAGTTCGCTTTCGAAACTAAAGGGAGCAATTTTTTGAAGTTCGTAGAATTTGATACTGGAAACAAGGGCGTTTTCGAAATGCTTGAAGCATGATGCCAATAGTTTTACGCTTAATACGGTGAACAAGAATTTTCTTTGCTTATTTTAATTAGTTTTAGACGGCGTCCTTTGAATGCATTGCATACACTCCCAGTAGGTTTCGTGTTATTAACTTCCATCTTGTGATTGATTTAAATATCTGCAAGCTAAATTCCAATCACTATCTCGGCTGCTGCTCGTGCACTCACGGGATGGAATCCTGAGTGTTCGTGTAATCAATGGTTTTTGTGCAGCAGCACGCTTTCTGCATACATTTACGTACAACTCCAGCTGGCTTTGGAAGCCTCTGCACTTCGATAGCTGATTCAAACGCTGCTCAAAATCTGTCACTTTCGAAGATGATACACCTTCGAACGTCTAATCCAACTCAACTCCTTAAGCTTTTCTCGCGAACCGTTGAGCGCATCCCATAATCATCCTTCAGCCACCGAAGCCATACCCATCCCGAAATCATCTTCGCCGGCAGGCAAGTTGTTAATGAAATTGCACGAAATTGGGACCACTCTTTGACGGAATTAAATACACTCACGCGCTTGCCGTCGACTCTCGGCCGGTTCTTTTGCCACAGGCTCATCAAACTAATCCACGATAGCGGGAGTAAATCCCTCACCCCCCTCGGAGCACATGAAAGGGTTCATGTGCAGTTTGCCACTAGCGAAAGCACACGCCACTTTGAAGATTTTGTGCTCGCCGTTTTTATCGCCCACACCAGCATCTGGCTGCTGTCTGGCTGCTCTTTCGCCGGAAACCGGAAACTAATATTCCGCTGCAGAGGTGTCGCCCGGTGTGACAGGTGTAGAATATATTAAAAACGACCAGCAACATCTAGCTGCACAGATGCTGATCTCCACTGTCACTGCTCCCGGTGATCCTGATTATCGCGTTGGTTGGAAAATTTTTCAATACCGACAGATTGCTAATGCGCCCGCTGCTAGGGATCGATTTCGAGGTTCACACTCAAACGAGCTGGACATCCAATAAGCGGCGCTCTTGTGTCTTTGCTACTATTTCTGAGCAAGAACGTGGAGCGTTAAGGCAAAAACAAAATTCTATCCCCAATTCCCAGTCTTAGGAAGGACGCGACGGGATGATTTCTTCATATCAGTCCAACGGTTCCGGAAGCTCGTGGGGGGAGTGCGCCACCGTCCCCGGGATTGTTCGAAACTCATTTCCGAATCGGCTCACGTTTTTTCGGCACTTTCGTTGAGATTATTTGTACGCGCGATTGGTTAGTAATAGCGTTGGCGTTTTCGCTTCTCGTGGTGTGGTATCGTTGGCGCGGAAACATTTGAAACCGGGCACCGGGCCAAGCTTTCCACGCCGGCGAAGCATGAAGTGCTTATTGGTGTGGTGGGAATAAGATGAAGCGTCCATAAATCATGGTCGAAATCAACACACCACTTTGGTGGGATGTTTGGGGGAATATTATTGTGTTATTGTGTAGCATAATATTTCAAGGATAACAATTGTATTGCTGTGATGTTGATCATCTGCAAATATATCTTTTATAAAGAAAGAAAATTATTCTTGAGGTATGGCTTTCTATATTATTTTACTATCTACTTACATGGATCCTCAAGTCTAGTGTCGTTGTCTGCTTATCCAATATCCCAGACGTTCTGACAGTTGCTCCAAGGCATCACACCATCTCACCGAAAGGTTCCTCAATGTAACCGACAATAACTACTTTCGAGCATTTTCCCTACGAATGCGGCTAAGAAAAGTTCATCAGTTTTGGATAGAGTCAATGCCTCAGAAGCGTATACGAGGCATACAGTTGTAGTTTCATCAGTTGGCAGCTTGCACCGTTGACGCTTAACTCAACATCTGTTGTGTTGTAAGTACTGGCATTTGATGCAAGATAGGCGATATTCTACATATCTCCTGAGTAAATCAGTGTTTTTGACGTGGCCGCTTCTTTGATCTCCAATACGTGGATTTGCGGCGCTTACTCGATACTTTGGTAAGCTTCTGCTACGTAAGAGAACCTCAAATAATGATGTCCAGGTAATCGACGTACTACCTAGTATGTCAAGATCTGGATTGACTAATAGAAAATAGTCTTCAAGGATTCTACTTTTGAGTCTTGAATGTCCCTCTCTAGAGCTAGGTTGAGGAGAGTTTCTCCAAAGCTTTTGATATTTTAGAGTATAGATGTTCTGCTATCTTCTCCAAGATTTGTCTCAAGCTGACGATAATTCCCAAGTGTCTTGGACAAATGAAAATTGCTGTAAGAGTTTATGTAAAATACTTTTGCTGCTTCAAATTGGATTACGAAACATACATCATTTATTCTTTACCCATCGATAAATGAGCACGAAAAACAAACGCAGCTACACGAAGCAACTGATCTTGGTTTCGTTTTCATCCTCACACACACTCGAAACGGTTCCTGTCCGCATTCGGCTTTACCCACCTGTCGGTAATTAACAGTTTTATGGCAAGGATAAAAATATGTTCATCTAGGATAACGAGGTAACATAGGGGAAAACCACCGTGGCATCCGCCAGGCGAAACCCAACCACCCGGAAAGATATTTTCGCGCGTACCGCCGCGTTTGCCCGCGCTGTAATTATTCACTTTTGCCAGCGTGGTGTCACACATCCGCATCGAAAATGTCACATAAAAGCCCACAAAAATGTCCAAGATTTGTGCAGCTGAATGTAATTAATTATGGAAAATTGCTGCCGGTGGCACATTTCCAGGGTCGGCAGGGCTGATGGGCTGGTGAGGAACAGGTGCAATTTTTTATTTGGGTTGTCCTTCGGCCACCGCCGCCATCATCTCATCAGGTTCGAATCGTGAAACCAGCTGTTTGACGGTGTGTCAAACGCGCCGGTACATTTACACACATACCCATGTTTGCGTGTGTGTGTGTACGTAGCGGACATTTTCCATATGCACCGTGTTGGAATGTGCTGTCCTACCGCCATAGGTGTGGGATGGTAAAATTAATTAAAATTAATCACTTTGCTTTTTTTTCATCTACGCTGCTCTACCTTTTTCTCTGTCGGTGGTCTCCATCTCTGGGACAACAATACCCTTATCCCTTATCGTTGGATGCAATTTCCATGCGGATTGACCGTGTCTGTGTGTGTGTGTGCGCCAGCGTTTGTTTGTTGAAAAATCCCCCATTTTCCGTTCACAATCGAGCTTCACATTCCGGTCAGGTGACGATTTATTTTAAATCAGTCCAATCAAACCCGAATTCGATCAGCATTTTTCATCGTTTCCGTGTGTGTGCGATATACATGTGGTAATTGGTATTTATGTTCAGCTGATAGCTGGGCCTCGCAATGCCTAGGTGTGCGACGAGCGCATGTGTGTATGCGTCTTGCATATCAAGCAGGACCAAGTTCCGAAATCAAAACCGACGACGCTCTCCCGGGTTACTATCCGCCAAACAAACTCCTTAAATTCCAAAACGTGACCGTACCCTTTATCAGTGTTCCGATTTCTTACTTCCAATTTTCTTTCTATATTTGCATACTGCTCCCGAACGCGCAGCTTTGAGCTTACGGCTCTACCAGCTGTGGAAAGCACAATTTTCTTTGATAGTTTACAGCTGGCGAGAAGAACCCAGCCAACGATGAATATTTTTGCCAAGCCCATTTATATTCAGCGCGTCACCACGCAACACACGTCAACCTTAACGGATACGCGTTGAATCGGTTTGGAAAGAAAAATAGGAGATCGATTTCGGGTTTACAGTGGTGGCAAATGGTCACAGTAACAAAGCTTGATCGTTTCTGTCAGATTAACACCCGATTTGGGGAGGTTTTTCTGAAGTTTCGTGCTCTTGACCTAGCTCGTTGGGAGATGGAAACAGTTTCCTGGGAGTTTGGACCTACTGAAGTGTAGCATATATGCGAGCTTTAGGTAAGTTCGGTAAGATGTCCTTTCATTTCAACCAATGTTTTTCTAACTGGATAGTTTGAGTCAGTTTTTAAGTAATAAACTATTATTATTGTGTGTTTTTTCTCATATAAAACGTAGTCTCCAGATGACAGAAGTACCAAAAATGAAGCAAGTCTTGCGAGATTAAAAACCATGCTGCTTGTGACGATTTCTCATTAAATTTGCAACATTGAAGAATAGATAAAAAATACTCTGGCATACGTCTTTGATGATATCGTCTATCGTGCAGACTGCAGCGCCGCAGCACTGGTGATGGAATTGAATTTTTGATCACGTTCTAACGTCAGCGTCTGCAAGTGCTGTGCTGTGTTGTGCTGGTGTACGTGAAGTAGACTGAATGAAAGTGAATTGACCAACGTTGAAGGATGAGTGTAGTTTTGGTGCATTGCCGATGGTGCAGTGTATCGTCGTACTTGGACGGAGCGGGCAAAAAGTCTGTCGAAAAACGGATAAGATTTCTAGTTCCAAGTAAATGTTCTGAAGTGTTGAAGTTCTATTTTTCGTATTATTCTCGTGTATTGTTATCATTTTAATATTTTATTTTCCTTTTCTGCTCTCTCGTTATAGGTATGTGAACATCATCTCTTCTTATCTGGATTTACTACGTCCTAATAACTCCATACTGGTAAGCTCTGTGTGATTTTGAGGTTACCTAGATTCGAACTCACTTGGCTAAGAAGAATGAGCTTAAATTTTTCAATTATGAGTTGAAGAGTGTTTAGTTCAATAATATTAAATCAATAATATGCACTGAAAACAAGCTTAAAATGTTCATACATGTTAATATAATTTTAAATAGTAGTGTATTGTGTTCATTATAAGGAGCACTCGTCTATTTCCAAGGATTCTAAAACTAGTGCAGCCAATAGTCTTGTTTGCGTGAATTCCTTTTCGTCTTGATTCAACTTTGATAAAAAAAGAATCTTTCAAACATTCTAAACCACAATCTTTGTTCCCGTTTTAAAAAAAACTCCTGTTTTGCGTACCAAAAATGCGCCTCCAGCGAACGAATCCCCCAGTGTGCACGCGCGAATGCATTGAAATTGCTTCAAAGTGGTTCCGCTTTTCCGGTGGTGAGCATTGTCAGCGTGTCCTCAGCGATCGTGTTTTGACTGGCCGGTGATGTTGATTTTTGCAATTCCAGTTAAAAGCTTAATCCCTTCGCATAACACCCGACGACTGCTGCTCCCCTGTTGACGCTTACGTGCATTTTCAGGACGCGCTATTGATAGGCGCACCTGGTTAGAATCGACAGAGACACACAGGCCGTTTTCCGCTGCTAGGCGTCGAGCAGGGAAATTTGTTGTTTTCATTTCATTTCGTTTTTCGCACAAGAATAGCGCAACCCGTTGTTTGTGGGACGTGTTGTAGATACCGCAGCACAGGCTTACGCTTGAATGATTGCCGAGGGAATCGTCCTGGTCTATTGCTGGAAGCTGGAAATTCTATTGTGACTACTATCAGCAGAATGGTGTGAACGTTTCGTTGTAGCGATGTATCGGATAGAGAGCGCGGTTGTTTGTTTTGTCACCGAGTGTGTGAGGATTGCTGTTTTGCGTTATGTTGTTGTCTGTTTTTCTTTCACTGTTCTAGCACGAGTTGTGTGAACACTTCGTAGAGAATTGCTGTTGATGCTCTAATTAGAATTTGTTATCTCCCGGCTTGGAGGGAGTTCCAGTTAAAGGAATACCTCGTCTCAACATCAATCTCTCAAATTAATTCCAAAACACATGACATAGCATTCGGAGAAGAAATACGACGCTTTGAACCACAACGAAGGGGGGCGTTAAGCGATCAATTCTCAGTACATTATGCACAATTCTATAAACCTGCTAATTCTTGGTCTGACACTGCCATGCTACGGAATCCCATCAAATTTATCAAAATTGTGTGATTTCATTCACAGTATCTTGCAAGCGTATCGGTCCACATCCAACCCGAGAACTGCATCAAATCACTGATATGTGCCATCCACACAAACACACAATGGAGGATTATGAACGGAAAGCACGGGGACGTACATGATAGAGTCGTTTGCCGTCCCCGTCCTCGAATCAGTGTACAGCATTATCTTACGCCTCGAGGTCTCTTTCTGTGGTGACATACGCATCACATTGTGGCATCCGCCGGGCAAGCAAACCAGTCCCTCCTGGTCCCTAACAACAACAAATCGTGCAGCATCATATCCCATCGCACAAAAAGTGAAGAAACCTCATGCACTCTTTCGATTATCATGAATTTTCAACCATCATCATGCGACCGGGATGCTTCGAACCGGCAAAAGCGATAGACGAGACAAACCCCTTTGCTGGACGTCTTTTTCGGTGCCGCTCAAATGGATGATGCTCGCCGTCGTCGTGCTGTTCGGACCGGGATAAGATAGTGTGGGCCATAACTTTGGGAAATTGCAATCAGCTGAAGCGTGTTACCGTACGCCGTCCAACGGCAAGCTTGCTCGCTCGTATGCAAAGGGAAGATTTTTTGGTGCCAAATAAAACCCAAAAGGAACGAAGCCAGCAACGATTGTGGAATCATCTCGCAGTCATTCACATATTTCGTCTGTACCGGGCTTTGGCTCATATGTTTCGGTTGCGATGGGAATTTATGACGGAACTGGAGCCACCGGTCGGGGATACAACAGCATTGTACAGTCGAGATTCGTTGCAACCTGTTCTCTGTGCAACCGTCGTCTAAGCTTTTGGGGACTCGGTGAAGCAGCAGCCAAAAAAACTGTGCTTTTCTGATCTCGTCCTCTTGTTTTTGTAGCTTCACGGGACGTCCGTCTACGGCCGTGATGACCGTATGTGTTTCCCAGCAGCAGCAGCACCACTCTTGAGAAGAAAACCTTCCGAGAGAGACAGAGAGCGAGCGAGTGATGGACTACTGGAGGAACACATAGGATCGTTTTCGTTTTGTTTTTTTCGGAGAAGAAGTATTTTCTTTAGTTCTTAGTTGTTTCCGGTAAAACGGGAGTTTGGGATTCCTTTTTTTTCTTACTTCTTCCCAACATAAAACTCCGCCGCCCTCTGGCGGCAATAAATTTGAATATGTGTTTATGGGAAAGCATTCTTTTCCCCCCATTCTACATCCCTGCATCTCAACGTCCAGAGTGTGGTTTGTGGCTTGTGCAGTAGTAGTTGTTCAGCTGCACTTTTTCCTACCATGGCTTGCCGCTTTTTCTAAGCAGCAGGGGAGCTATGGGTAGCAAGCAAGTAGTAGTAATGGTGATTTATGAAGTGATTTCCTTGTTTGCAACGGAATTTTCTAGCAAAGTATCTTTCGTTTTGAAATATGGATCCATGGTTTGTTAAACACTGACACCGGGTACACCCTTTAACTGCACACGGTAGATAATGGGAACAAAGGCGAAACATCAGCAAACGAGTGTGTCATGTGTAAGGGAGGATGTTGCATAATCTCTGCTAATGGTTGTGGGAAAGGTTGTTGAAGCTGAAAGTTTAAGCATAAAATAGATTCTGTTCCTTCCGTTTGGTAAAAATGTTTCTGAGATGTGGAAGAGCTTCGTTGGAATGATGGCAAGCATGAACTCCTTAAATCAATGCATATTTTAAGTAGCTGACTCACTGCTGTAGCAGTACGGAACACTAGCGAGCGATCTAATATTCTGCCGTACGGTCATGAATCGAATCTTCTCGTAAACTCTAGTGCGCTAGGATCTTTTGAGGATCTGCTCCGTCATTTAAAGACTTTTAATCATCTGTCTGCGTGATAAGTTTCAGTAATCTAGTTTGATAAACATTGAATCGGGTAGCGACATATTTTACTATTTTAAAATAATTAAACTCATGAAGTCTAGTTTAGGAAACACCATTGGGAACATTGGTAAAGATATATCTCAAGATGATACCCTTGTGATAGCTTTAGCGCCATCTATCAGATTACCGTGGTACTACACCCTGACAGCAATTGTGACTCTAACTGAAGCCAATTCTTTAACCCATTCCAATTTGTGTTTACCATTTCCTTAATTTGTTGTTTACCTCTTTTTCTACATAATTTATAGCTTCAATAACAGTAACTATTTTCTAGCGGTCATAAGAAAACAACATAAAATACAATATTTAATTAGGTTCAAACTACCCGCTCAAGCTATTCACAGAAGGAACGGCACATTTTCCCCACAGGACACTAGAACTCCAACTCCAGTGTTCTTTGTTAATTGTGGTACTTAGTTCTTGGACCATCCGGGAGATGCTCTTGCTGCCAGTGGACAGATTTTTTCTTCCAAAACACTCCGTACAAATTGCATCACGTTTTTCACGTCCAGCTTTTTTTTCGGTCCATCGTTCCCTCACATTACCATCCATCGTTTCGGCGCGTTATATCCCGCAAGATGCCAAAAGCTCTCTCTCTCTCCATACACACTTCTGCAACACATTCACTGTGAAGCACCGTACACCGTACGCAACCGGTACGGACAAAGTCATTCCTCTGGGTGGTATTGTTATTGTCTCTTCTGCCTGTTGGTCTCGGTTATACTGATGATGATGCCACACACTACTGTTCGTATGTCGCTCAGGTATGTGTGTGCTTGAGAAGATGAACATGGCACCCTCAGAAGGAGAGCACAGCAACAGTGGTGGCCCCGAAAAGAAAACGGATATAGCTTAACGATGGTACTTGGCTCTTCTTTGCGACTAGGGTGACTAGTAGGAGTGTAAAAGGATAGTATACCCCACACACACATTGGGCGTAAAACCACTCCTGTCGGTATAAGAGAAACACAAGATAATCGTTTGCCGCAATATAGCTAATGGTTGCTTTAATTGCTCTCCGTCGTACGGAGAGGATGCATCGTTTTGCCCGCTCTTAGCTTTCGGGATTAGAAACGGTAAAATGACTTTGTGCAGAGAGCCTCGAGAAGGATGGGGTTGCAAGATTTGTTGCGCCTTAGCGCTACTAGGGTATGGATCTGAATAGCTAGTGTTCAGAACGCAGCAACAGGATAAAGCGCCGGGAAAGGATATTAGTTAACCAAGGTGGATAAACATTGCATATATCTTGCGCACATTCGATTGCTTTATTTAACATAAGCTCTGTTTCCTGACCGCATGCAAGATGTTACATTATTTGCTGATGCAGTGTGAGGTAGGCCATTTTTCAGTGACTAGTTCAAGATGAAGATTATGGTAACTCATGAATTATAAATGAATTAGGAAGAAAGTAGCTAGGATTAATTCTCTTAACTCACTGCAAATTGCTTAACATCTTGAAGTTAACGGATCAAGCGATACACAAAATCGTTAGTTTCCACAACCATGCAAATAACTGATGACTTATCTCCCAATGAAGTGCTACTCCTTTACAAACAAGTGGTCCCCTTAAAGGATCCTTCCATTCCGAAGCACATTTATATCCATAACTGATAAATAATGGAGCTTTTTGTCCTTCGCCAACTCTCAACGCTTTTTGTTCCGATCAATCCATTTAACTTTATTTGAGTGCTCGTATGAATGAATGAAATTGTTCGCCAAACACACACACTCACGTACGCAATGGAAAAACAGTAAGCGGGTGTGTTGTGAGTTCAACCTTTCATTTTCCGTTCAATTAATATGCCCTTCTCCTCACCGTCGGAACACAATAAACAACTTTTCCATTTGCTCCTGCCTGCCTATACAATATCTCGTCCAAATAGTCATCGGAAGCATCGCAAGAATTGGTGCGTATGGGTGGGTTTCGTTCTGTTGCCCTGTTTGCTCTGAAAGCTTCCGATCCGATCCATTATGACGGGTTGTACATCAGCACGGGTAATAAAATTTCGCACGCAAACATCACACCTTCCTCCGGTAGTGTCACGTGGTGTTCCGGTCGATCTTTATGACAATGGTAACGAATGGCAACATTCGCCTAGCATCGACAACTACTAACAGGTGATCGAAACGATACAACCCGACGCTGTTTGATGCAACATATTGTTGTGCTGTCGTTGCCGATACGGTGCGCCTGCAGCCTTAAGGATGATGCAATGTTGCAACATTGGGGAAAAGTTTTCTTCAATATACGATGATGGTATCTTGCAGTGCTGACGGTATACATCGGAAATGAAATTATGAATCCAGAGCAGAAACTTTATCCTTTCGCTTGTCGTATCTTCCAGGGGGAGAAATTTGTGCGCTAGCTCCAGTTCCTGGAACCCAGGTCCTCGGCATGTATGCTGTATGCTCCAACCGTAATTTGGATCCTGTTTTCTCTGTAAAAGTTTGCTTCTTCCGGTGAGATGCGGTCGCAAGTTTTCTCACGGTACAAGAGCTCTATCTATAAAATGGTAATGGTCGTGTTTTATAGACGAAACTGTTGTACCTTGGTTTTTGCATACGAAATTCTGAACACATGACATCTTTATGGTAGCGTTTTCTTGGAATTTTGTTTTAAACCCACCGCCAATTTCTATAAGCTTCATCACATACTCGCACCTCGCTGCAAAATGCACATCTTCCACTGCTAATCCTTACCAGATAATAGTCCCAGTCAAGTGCCGCACTAATCTGACATTGATGACTATCGGCGTGTGTGTCTGTGTGTGTGGGTACAGGCCAGCAACGGGCAACGGTCGGTATCGGCGCCATTAATATCACTGTTGCGTAACGATGATCGTGATGAAAATAAATTGTATTTATACACATTAGATTGTGCACCATTATCCACTGACAAGAACCCGGTACCATGATGAAGGACGTTGATTTAGATTGGATCAGATGCGCGAACCTTGTGTATCTCAATCTTGATGATGCGGTGTGTGTGTGTACCCCATCCGTAGGCCAAACAACTCTATCTACCACTCGTACGCTTCTACGCCAATTGGTAGACATGATAAATGCTTCCAAAACACCGGCCCCCCGATAACGAATGGTTGGCGATTCGCGCCGAAATGTGATGGGATTCTAAAACGCACGTTTGTCATCCGTTCGCTTGGGGTGGAACATTTTGCGGGTCACATTGGTCCTACACAAAAAAAAAAAAACGTAAACCTAGTCGGTCTAGTTGGAAGTGTTTTACCAACATTTCTCTCAGCAAGATGATGAAGGTGTTGGTGCGTGGGACAAGATACAGCCAAACGTACACATAAAAATGATACACAGCTAGTCAGTCAGTCAGTTTTGTGAGATTTGTGTGCCGGGTAAATGTCCCACAGATTGTCTTTTCGCTGCTCAAAGCGGCTTGTAGGCATCTTAAGGACACTCAAAAGATGATAAAGTTGACACACAAGACGTTTGGTGGCCTTTTTGGGAACCAGTCCGATGATGCATGATGTATCGCTTGACTATTGCTTGATTTTAAAGCATTTACTACGTTATTGATAGGATGTACGATAATTTAGACAGGTTATTTTTCACTTGCGTTAGTAAAACTTTAAACAAATTAGTTGGAATCGCTTTTCCTATAAGAATCTAAACAGATTCGAAATTTGATGAATGTCTTTTTTAGGCTTTTGGTTTGCTGTTTGACATATAGAGGGCGCTTAGCGCACCATAATGAAATATGTACTTGTTTTTTCACTGGGGTAGGCGTTATCCAAAGTATTGTAATTTTTTAATGCCAAAAACTTAATATTTTAATTCAGTGAACAACTACAAAAATTAAATTCTTGAAACTTTAACCAGAATGGCTATTTTTATCAAGACATCTTACAAAAAATGCTGAGATTATCAAAAGGCAATAATAAAACAAAATATTTTTGAAATTTGCAATTGCAATCGCACTGAGATATCAATTTTAAACGCATCAGTTGTATAGAACCTGTGGTATTTTTCTCAATAAAATAGGAATTGATAGTCCTGGTCCATAAATGCTCATTTTCCCAACAACCGTAGGCTTTAAACTGATTTTTTTAAATCGAATGATCTGACTCGAATTGTCTTGAAAACGAACAAAAATAAACACACACATTACTTTGAACTCTCTTACGGACGATCAGCTCCAAGAAATGCTCTTAATATAGCTAAAAATATTGATTCGTGTACCACTTTTACAAAATTGAATCTAGAAAACAATCACTCTAGCTATTTCGCCCACACAAAATGACAATAATAATGCTCCCACGACGTACACGACATTTTGATTCATGTAATCCTTTCCATACTGTCGAATCCATTTTCCAACGAGAAAATGGGACTGTCTGTCGTTTTTTGTTTGTTGTTGCTTTATTTCATCAAATAAATTTCAGCCCCCGTTTTGCGTCCGTTCGCCTTGCCGATTGTAGTATGACATCTTCGTCTGTCAATAAACTTCCGACTGCTTGTTAAACTTGTTTAATTTTCATCTCACAACAAAATGTGCTCCTTCACGCCAAACATGAACCGTCAGCTGAGGGAAACGGGAGAGGCATGGGAGAAGCCCCCGGGTAGGTTGGAATATTTTTACGAGACAAATTTGCAGCAACATACATTACTCATCGTTGAATGATGTTTGCGCCAGCGTATGCGACTGTCTGTGTCGTGTGTTAGTAGACGAAGGAGCGTGCTGGCTTTTTTGTGCTGGTCTAGAGTTTTGTATGTCGGATGGGAAAATGTTTGACGAATCCAATTTTCATCTTTGCTTCTTCGAAAGGGCGGGCGGAAGCCTCGGCAACTAGACACACATATGTTCTTGCGTGCGCTGTGTACGTCCATGCGAGCATCCCCCAACAAACCAGCATCCTTTTATCGGCTCAAAGACACTGTGATTGTGCGAACACAGCATGCATTGTGCCTTGCGGCATCTCGGAAGAAAACAGAGCGCGCACACACAAACGCCCAAGTCTTGCGGAAAATCGAACGTTACTCCCATATCTCTTGGTCTCGTGGTGAATGTTTCGTACACAGCGGCAGGCTATTTGTTGGCCGAAAAGTGTACCGTGCCGTTTTGTAGCACTGTGAAGTACCTTCCCAGTGTTGCTATCCTTCAAATCTTGTATACATCGAGCTTTTCCTCGTTTCATGGAGCAGCATTAAAAAAACCTGGAGATTTCCCTTCTTACGGTTGGCTAAGCTAACTACACCGGGCAAAGTCCGTCTATGCAAAGTGGAGCAATTGAAGTTCGTTGGTGTGTGTGTGTGTGTGTGTATCGGTCTGTATATTCTTCCTGCATTCCCAGAAATGGGGCACATATCACGGTAATCTCGAAACCGAAGAAATGAGTCGAAAGTTTTCTCCCAGCAACACACACGGGAGCACACGCCCTTCCCGATTGCTGCTTTCTGCCGCTGTGTGGTATGCCACAGTTTTTGCCACAGGATCTACGATGGTTTTCCTGTTGATGTTTGCGATCTAAGCACGGCCGGTTGTGTGATGCAACCTGGCAATCCGTTCCTTCGAGATTGCTGGAAGGGATAAGACAACAGAAAACCAAAAAAAAGCACACCACACCACTAAACGAGAAATTGTTCCTTCCGTCCGAAAATTGCCAACGAAAGCATCCAACGGTTTGTGTGCATGGTTGACGGGGATAAACGATTCGCTTGTTTTCCTCACTGGCCGAGGTTTTGGTGAGACGATAAAGTATTGTTTTCTGGCGTGTGTGCAGTGCTCTGACCGTCATTCTAGTTTAGTTTCGTTCGAATGTTTGGTCTTTTGCGTATAGTGGCCGACCACTAGCGACGAAGAAAAGCAATGATAGTAGGGCGGAATGTATTTCTTTTTCGAAAAACAAATGCTAAGGTTTTAATGTTTTAGTTTTTACTTCACTATTTGACAAATATACTTCATTTAAAACAGAATAACTTACTAACAGGTGTAGTAAATAGCGAGAAATTGGTATAAAAACCAAAACAAATAAAATCAAATCCACAAAAAAATGCTAAAATTTTGAAAAAAGGACAAATCATTTAACATTTAATAAAACAAAATGGATCAAAATAAATCGCTCTTGAAATGTTACTAAAATATAGAACAGAACAAAGTGAAAATAACTTCAAAACTAAGAAAAAAAATAAAACCTGAAATAAATCGAAACCACTTCAATAGAGAAGATAACGATA
The DNA here is from genome assembly GCA_002091835.1 of Anopheles maculatus. Lineage (NCBI taxonomy): Eukaryota > Metazoa > Arthropoda > Insecta > Diptera > Culicidae > Anopheles > Anopheles maculatus. Next base: position 210,923 of record KZ061559.1, read on the forward strand.
AAGATCTTTTAACGAAAAAATTGATTAAAAATACGAAAAAACGAACTAGGTAAAAGAATTAAAATTAAATGAAAAGAGAAATTTTTAAAACGTTAAAAAAATATCCTAAAACAGGAGTAGTGTTGGGCAAAATGAAGCAAACACCGGAGTCGGATCGATCCGACTCCAGGAGTTGCCGGATCAACTCCGGATCGACTCCGGTTCCACTCCGGATCGGAGTCTGGATTGGACTCTGGATCAGACTCCGGATTGAATCCGAGTCAGATGTGTCGAATGTGTTGACGGG
>KZ061559.1:211253-256989 GCA_002091835.1 Anopheles maculatus
CGCGACACGTAGTCGATTATTCCCCGTTTCCGGAGTCAACCGGATTCGATAGGAGCACTCCGGATTCGATCGGAGTACTCCGGATTCAATCGAAGCTCCGGAGTGCTCCGGATTCAATAGGAGCTCCGGAGTGCTCCGGAGTGCTCCGGATTCAATCGGAGCTCCGGAGTGCTCCAGATTCGATTGGAGTACTCCGGAGCTCCGGAGTCGAATCCGGAATTTTATCGGATTCGGAGTCGGTTTTCAACATGTGGATTCGGAGTGGATTCGTGAATCCACTCCGGAGTTCCCATCACTAAACAGGAGTAATTAATGAAAAATCTGTTTCGATTGGCAAATTGTATAAAACCAAAGAGGAAAATTTGTGTAACGAAACAATTAATGATATTGCAAAAATATAATAATTGCAAAAAGTTGCTGAAATACTAAAAGCTATCATTCTAAAGGAATTAATGACTATGGCAAGTGAAGAAGTAGAGAAACAACCCAAAAACGTTATTGAATCGTAAAATAAGTTAGAAAATAATAAAAAAAGTATAATTTGAAAGCAAAAAAAAAAACAAAACGATAACTAGATAAAAAAAACTTTAAAACAACGAAATAATAAACTGTACTATTTATTTTCTTCATTTCTTTAGATTATTTGATTGATCCATCATAAAACCAATGAGCATGGAATCTGTTCCTTCTACGCATTCCCTTTGAAGAGCTAATAGCTTTTGACCTATGAATGAAAACGGCTAATGTTTTGCAGCCAATTGTAAAAATGCTATTTAGGTGTGGTGTGTCCTCTCGCTACATTACTCACTATATCAAACGTTCCGTCACTTTTTGTTTGTCCCCAGCCGAGCATTAATTCCCGGTAAAGTTATCCCAGAGAGACACTCAAAACATCACACGAAAATGAAACGTGCACACTGGTGGTGGTTGTGGTGGTGGTTCTTCAACCCTCGTCGAGAGTCGGCTCAGAAACGCAATCAGCTCGTTACGGTGTTCTTGACGAGTGGTGTGTGAAGCTCACTTCAAATCTCACACCCCAACCGGCCGGTATGAAGTCATTCGCGTGATCCTTTCTGTGTCGACATCTTTCACACACTCGCATCATCCTGTGTCTCATTACACTTTACTCGCTTGGAGTTCCCTAAGCACAACCTTTTACGGCTTCGTGGGCGACTTTACTTGACCTGTGTTCGAGCGTGGAGTGTGGAGTATGTTGTGGTTTGGAAAGCTTTTTTTTTCTTTCTTTCTCTATACTCCCCGATGGAATTCTCATTCAACAACTGTTCGATGCCGAAGTACACCTTCGTTCAAGTACCGGCAATCACTTGAAGCTAGTGAAACAGTGAGACAATCGCCAGTGCACACGCATGGCGATGCAAAAAGAGCGAAGTTCGAAAGGTGTATTGTTCGGTGCGTTATGAAAAGAATTTTAAACTAACCACCGCCTATGCCTGTGCTGCAAGCAATGGAAAAGCGACGAAGAAAATGTAATAATTCCCGTTAGTGTGTGTCATGTGCCGCACCGTCTCCATAGCTCGGGCATGTTTCCGCCGATGTTCGTCTTGCTTTTTTATGGACGACACATATTTTTATATGCAGCAATTATGGTAAACAAACCTTTCTTTAGCTAATTGCTTTTTACTGCACCTTTATGCTAATGTAATGTTTTGTTATGTTCTTTTCTTTAACACCGTGCAATCGTTCCGAAAACAGCTGGTGGTGTGGTGGTGGTTTTGATTTTTCTTTTTTGTTTTGGTGTTGGAAATTATCCAAACACGTGCTAGTACTGAATGTTTGGTTTGGTTGTAACCGGATATTTTTTTGCTTCCGCCAAACGTTTATTAGCTTGCGTGTGCTGTTTCCACAAATAATGCCGGTTTTTACTTTTGACAAATGAGCCATAATTGCTTTATATAATTATGAGAACACATATTTTAACTAAATAATTACTTTTTTCATAGATGTTTGCTGTCGGTTCTTAGCATACCGTTACGAAAACCTATAAATTCCAGTCGTTGAGACCATTTTGAGATTTTTTTTAACTTAGATCTTTGGCATACAGGGTGTTTGATGTCTGATGCTTGAACGCATGTGCATATGGTAAAGTTTGTTCTCCTCTACAACGTTTTGTATTTTGTTTTGATGTTTGAGTTATTGTTTCAAGGTTTTGTTGCGCTTATTACAAGGCTACGCAGATGCCACCGTGATTGCTTGATACTTGAGAACTGGGAGACTTGGAATACAGGAGAGCGCTCTCAGAGACAAGATGCTTGCCATGTACGAAAGTCAAAGACGTCAGAGACGAGATGAGGAATAAAACTGTAATCAGATAAAAACGAACTATCAAACGGACTTCACAGGCAATAATCTTTCTACACAACAAATGCCGAACTAACTCTTTAAGTACTGCGTAAGTACTTACAGGTTTAAAGTTTTGGATAGGAGATTATTGGTAAACAATAAAGAAAAATTGGGCAGCCCGGTGGTGTATACGATAACGGCGCCGGTCTTCACACGGCAGGACCGGGGTTCGTATCCCGGCGGACCGCCTCCCCGTACGCAGGACTGACTATCCAGCTACGGGTAAAACTAAGTCATAGAGAGCTAGCAATAGCAGGTAAAGACCTCACGAGGTTATAGTGCCAAGGAAGAAGAAGAGATAGCCGAAGTCTATCATCCAGAAATGTGAGGTAATAAGTCTCTGAATAGGCAAAATAATTGCTTAGATCTTCAAGGATTTCAACTAAGTCTAACTACTGATAGAGGCAATTATATAGGACATCTACAACAATGTTTAAGAAAACTCCAACGACTAGGCGCATTCTACCAGGATCTTTAGAAATTAAATGGAAGTTTCTTGGAATGGAACTCCAATTCTACTCCTTACTAGATATAACATTTTTAATGTCCGCTGGCAAACTGTAAAATAGGCGTAGACGATGACGATGAATCCCTAAAAGCAATTTAACTTTAATCGACAACTTAAAGCTAAATTTATTGATAAAACCTATAGATCAGGACTGATTTAAAGCTCAATATGAGTATTTATGAGCATGATTTCTTCTTCTTTCTTGGCCTAACGACCTCTAAGGTCATGCCTGCCATTTCTGGCTTACTAGACTTATTGTTACCGCATAGTTGGATAGTTAGTCCTCACTATGGGGGAACGGCCCAGATGAGACTTGAACCCCGGTCCTGCCGTGTGAAGACCGGCGCCGCTGTCGCATCTACCAACGAGCATGATTTATGAGGTCTAAATTGCGTTTTTTGTGATGATTTGTCTGTTCGAAAACGATTTCAATAGTTTTCAGTGGCCTTCAGCCTTATCAAATTCTTCAGGGTAATGTCAATTATTTTAATTTTTTCCAATTAAGCAAAAAAAGAAAGAAAACTACACCACTTAAAGTCTTTTCTTTAATCGCACAGCATATCTTTATGTCAGCAATTGCCAATTAGTTCTCAACGATCAATAGCATTTTCCTTTTAGAGATCCATACCGAAATTCCAACATTTGTTCTACCAGAACTGTTACAACGAAACCTTTTCAACGAATGTGACAAAAAAAATCTTAAGAGATTCACGTTCGACATTCAATAGTTGTTGGCACCACTTTAGACCAAACCACTTTCACCAAACTTCATCCCCCGTAACTTCCGTTATTAATTGATTTTTGCATACTTTCCTTTCAACGCCTTCAGGACGCTTGAGGTGAACGCGAGTGTTTGTTAAGAAGTTTCTCCTTTGCATCCTTTGGGGTTAAATATTTATTTTTCCTCCCATTTTTTTTTGGTCGAAACTTCACACAAGTTAAGGTACGCGGGTTCGGTAAAGAAGTTGTTAAAAATTTTACCCATACCCTCAGAACACCATTACCTCTTTGCTGTGTGTGTGTGCCTGTGTGTGCTTACCCGCATAAACAAACTTTACGCCAGCTTGCTTTTTTATGCAATTTTACTCTCACACACACACACACATTTGCTGCAACTCTCGGCAAGCATCGCCAACAGCTCCAAACTTTGTAACTATTCTCATCCAGCGTCGTTGAAGAGCTTTTTTTATGGCTAGTTAACTTGGCCGCTCAGCCGGCAGCAGAATGGGAAAGTTTTTTTTTTTGCGCCCTCGTTTCCCGGGATGGGAGGTGAAAATTCCAATCACGGATCGCCGCTTTTGTGGCGGGTGAAAAACGTGAAGTGGAAAGCTTTGATTACTTCTCCTGGGAAGTGCAGCTTTTTGGGACTTGCACTTTGGGCAATACTGCTACATAATAAGACACTTTTCAAATGCTATCAGTAAAGGCTAGTTTTTTTTTTTTCATGGCAACAGTTTTGTGTTATATTTACAAATCAAACGAAAGCAATCGAACGAAAAACAAAGCAAAGGTTCAACTGGTTTTTTCGATTTAGTTTTTTTTCTGTTTACTTTCTTTCTTTTAGAGCTGCACTTTCATCATCCAGAGTTCCATCGAAATTGTACTGAAGTTTTCACATTTTTGCGCTCACTCATGCAGATGCGTTCTGTTTTTTTTTGCAGTTGCAAAAGGCTCAGTTGAATGCAGCTTGAGAGGATTTGAGAGGATACAAATAACAAAAAATCTAATTATAATCTCTTTGTACCATCAACGAATCCCCAGTTTTCACGCTTCCAAAAAGCTTTTCATCATGCGTTTTTGGGGCGTTGATGAGAAGATACAAACAGAAAACCAGGGTTCTAAATTCACGCATGTCTGGCTGTTAGATTTTTGGAACAAAAACCACTCTCCCTTATGGGTGGGAAAAGCAACGCTTTTTGAACTGTAAAATCACGATAAGTCCCTGCATGTGTGTCAGCAGTGCTTTCAGGTGACAAATATCCAACACGTTCGTGTTTGCTCAAAAAGGACAGAAATGGGACGAAAAAAACAGCCATTGCACGTGTATTTCCAACACCCCAACAGCAACGGGTGTGCCTGATGACACAAAAGTCATGTCTGATTGCAGCACAAATACCCGGAACCGTTTGATCCCGCAGTGTGCCTTCGAACGCTAGAAACGCTGCACTGCAACGCGACGACTGCTGGCACACTAAATTGCGCCTCCTAATCTTGATGACCCTCCATTTAATTATCGTCGCCATTGTGGTTTACCGCCGGGGCCGGCGTGAAAACATTATTATAAAGCCCTGCAATTATGCGCCTCAAAGTGCTGAAAGTGGCAGAAAACATCCCGCACGGCCCGGTTTTTACGAGAATAAACAAAACAGCTCGATTTAGTAAACTAGCTCTCAGTGTTGGGAGATAGGGCTGTCCCACCGGCTTTCGAGGCCTGAAGATGAGAAATAGAAATTCAAACCATCCAGCTATGGTTGCTTTCCATGCGTTTGCATTTCGCGCTTCTTTTATTTATTCTACGAAACCCCTATCTCTGCGTGTGTGTGTGCGTTTTCGTGTGGGATATGTGCGAAATAATGTTCCATAAACACAATGACTATTATTTACACATTTTGCTTATGCACCAACTGCATATTCGTGCACCGGGGAAGGTTATTTTCATCTCTTCTCGTTGTTCCAGCATACACACAAACACGGTGTGTGGAATATTTAGTTTACGATTTATTTACTTTTTCATCACAACTTTGCTCATATTACACGCTTTCGCCGACAACGACAACACGCTGTTGGTGGTGGTAGTACGGTTTTTTACGGTCTTTTGGCGCGGAAAAGTTGCATTTGCTCTGCACCGAAACGATGAAACGATGTGTGCTGCCTGCAAAAGATTATTATTATAAATTGCATAGTTTCCCTGCGCAATGGCAACAACATCGCCCGTGCTGTGTGTGTGTGGATACCCCGGGACAGGAAATCGTAACGAGAGTCGGTCGGTCCCGATCGTAAGCAGCATCGTACATCGTTTGATGCCGGATGTGAGTTGGTCGGTTTTCGTCTCGAGAATTATTTGATATTGTGTTTTGCTCTCGTTTTAGAATTTCATTCAATAATGTGTGGTGCAACTTGACTATCTGTCGAGACTGTTTGAGTGAAGTGTCGAACAGAATCATTTTTATTTGAAAATAACTTTTGAAGTGTTAACACCGTTTTTTTATGAAAAGATTTTGTGTAAAAAAATAAACAGTTGATAAAAAATTATAGAAAATCCACTGAAAAATAAACAAATGGACGAAAAATGTAAAAAAAAAAACAAAATAAGAACTAGAAATTTATACAGAAATATTCAAATTAACAAACATATAATTCTAAGAACATGAAACGAACATCACAAGAGTTCAAAAGTTAATCGAATTACAAAAAAAAAGTTTATTACAGTGTTTCTCACTTGATAATGCAAAGTTACCTATGATTTTTGCAAACGCTACATACGATTTCGTATGGAGCGTTTGCAAAAATCATAGGTAACTTTGCATTATCAAGTGAGAAACACTGTATTTAGGCTTGTGATTTTTTGCCTTGCGGCTTTCCATTAAAAATATTTAACAACTTCTAGCTTTTTGTTATGTTTTTGTTTATTTTTTACCTTTTTCTATTCACTTTTCATGTTTCATGTTGTTTCATATTCTTCAAATCGGTGTTGATGTTTTCAAGGATGTTAATCAAGCTTTTTCCAATGTGTGTTGTTAGCTCTTTGTAACTTTGTTTAGGTGATTATACAATTTAGCTCTTGATTTCATGTAATTTTTCATGTTTTGTCTTTTTGTTTGTTTTAATATCTTTTAAAGCTTTCGTTTTTGTTCACTTATTTTGTTATTTCTGTTATTATTTCTTTTATTTTTTATACGTTTAATTCTTTTTGGATTTTATTTAAATGATTTATTTCACTTGTTTATTTGATTTAATTTTCTAACGTCTTGCTTTTGTTTTTTAATGTTTATATTATTTTTTATCAGAGTTTTTCTTATCATTTTGCAAGTTTATTTTATTACAAAACATTTTTTGATTCCTGAAGGTTTTTTTTATGTTTTTTTTACATATTTTCTAAATTTGATTCTAAATTTGATTAAATGTATATTGCTTCTCCTGTACCGTTTCCTTATTAAAAGCTACAAGGCAAACGCATTCCAACCTATTCTAGTTGTGCCTTCCGTTCACCAACTGTCGATTTTGCATCGTTTTACAAGACCTCACCTTATGCAAAAAAAAGTGAAAACTAACGTACAAAAATGGTGCGCATCCATACCACCTCCATCACACATCTATCCAACCACCCCACCTACTCCCCATTTACAGAGTTCCGAGAACATTTTGTAACATTGTCGCGCCATGAAATGCGATGCAGTTGCGCCGCTGAATGCACTTGAATGCAAACAATTTTCATAACTACCATCGCTGGTTGTTGCGTTTTGTGCCCGTTTGCCCCCCTTTTTTTTTTGCTTGTGTTTGGCTCGCTTTGGCTTCATTCAGCGTGAGTCGCGCGCAACGCTTGGGTGGGCAGCAAGGAAGGTGGCACGGTCCCAGCAAAAGGACAAAACGATACATTCTCATAAGCTGACAAGCGCAATTTATGCATTCCCACACTCTTTCCACGATCGCTTTAGTGACTGTGCGCGGATGATATAATGTTACACTGTGGGCACAAACAAACAGCACGAGAAGAAAAAAAGCGAAGCAGAGGGACGCATAAGCTTGCACTCGCTTTGATCCATTATCGTTGTCGTTGTAATTTTATAAATTTCGTACCCCAAATTTTCATGAACATGTTTTTTTTTTACCAACAGCGGGAAGGTGTCCGGTTGCATCCCGTTGCAAAATAGTACCCTTTGAATAGGACCACAAAATTTATGACTTCACGTGGTAAACAGAAAATCACTTACACATATACACGCGCCCAATTCAATTCCCGTGCCTCGGGGGCCGGCTGTGAAGCGATTTACATTTTGCACCGTAAATACTGTTTCACCCAGCACCATCCAGCCCTGCACCATTATTGCCCATTTGTAAAAGCACCAGCCAGCGTGTCCCAACGAGCATTGGAATCAGGAAATCGAAAAGTCAGTGCCAGATATGGTGTGTTGGTTGGTGGCCATCCCTTTAAAAAGGCTGCAGCAGCGAACCGAATGCATTTAGTTTTGTGTGTGCCCAAAACCGGAAATGTGCACATGCAAACGAAGTGGTTTTCCATTTTGCTAAGTTAATAGCAGAGGAAAACGGTTCCGTGTCGAGGGGATGACCCCGACTATCGCTTAGCTTCTCGCCGGTGGCACGCAAATGGGGGGTCGAATTTTCTTCCCGAGCAACAGGACGATCTTCTTCGGCTGTGCTTGCACGCTATTTTGCGCCTTTGACCGGCTATAGCGCTCGGGCGGTAGGAAATGTCTCGGAGTCTTCGGAACGATAGCGGCAACTAACGGTGATGATCCCTCGGAGCAAATATATGGGAAAACTGGTGCTGGGCGTTAGGATATGAACCCGAAATGGGGCTGACTTTATACGTCGGAAGCATGTCCATGTAATGTGTGTGTGTGTGTGTGTGTGTGTGTGTGTGTGAGTGTTTAGAATTGGTGTCGAAATGATTGCATACATCCTTCCTAATCTGCCAGGAAAGGATGTGCTCGTTGAGGATCTAAAAGACGTCTTTTGAGGTTGGATTTTCAAGGTTCATGGTCATTGTAGATATATTTCATGATTTTCATAAATAAAATTGCTGAAGAAAAGTTTGAAAAGTTATTGCGAATCTACAAGATACGAATATTTAAATTAATAATAAGAGCAGAACTTATTTAAATATTATTATGCCTGTTTTTAGTAAAAAGTGTATTTAAACAGCAAATTAAATAAATCACAAAAGTCATCAACATGAACACATCAAAAAGGAAGTTAGAAACGATCAACGAGCAAATATTAAAGTGAAATATAAACGAAATAAAAATGAAAATAAACGGAAAATGAATTAAATGTTTAAAACCAAATTGGATAACAACAGAAAAACAATTACTTAATCAAGAAAACATTAAGAAATTGAATTAATCACATTGATAGCCACAAAACAATAATAACTAAAAGTTTGAAATTGGAAACGTTGATTTACAACAAAAAGAGTAAAAGCAGAAGGAAAAAAAGAAACCAAATGATGCTCAACGTGTTCAATTTTAAGAAATGAAAAAAAATCTTTCAAGTAACGAAATAAAATAACCGATTATTAAAAATGGAGTTTTAACTTTATTTTAGAGAAAATTGAACGTTAAAAAATGGAGGACACAGTTCAAAAAATCATATCAATTGTTTAAAAAAACCCAATTTTACAATTTCAAATGACACTAAACAACAAAATAAATCAAACTATAGGTTAATTTGAAGAAAAAGTTAATAAATAAAATATTTTTTCAAGATAGTAAAATAATCTTGAGCTTAATACTTTTATTTTCTTTTGATATAAGAAGATCAAAATTAGCAAAATAAAATAAAAGTGTTATTCACAAGTTAAGGTGAATTAAGCGAAAAAACAGCATACATAAAAACAGCAGTATTAAAAAGGTCATTTCAACGTAAAAAATGTTGAAAGACCGTAGCGTAAGACAATAAAATCTACGTAACAAACACAAAAATACATAGAGCGTAAATCATAGGCATAATTCGTGCAATTTCAATTGTAAAATTATAACGAAATAAAACGTTAAGTAGAGGAAATCAGCAAAATAGGAAATCCGAATGGACGTCGAAGGACATAATCTCCCTTGATAAAGAAGAAAAATCAATTTTTAAAGAATAATTACAACTGCAAATATTTATCTTCGTTCGTATTGTTATTGAGTATGAACTTTACGAGAACATCACTAACAAACAAAACCTCCTTTACACGAAAATAATGCATGGCCTAGGATCATGTTACTGCCGCGTTCAAATCCAATTCAACCCACTCATCGCATGCCATTCCCGCCATGGTAACACAATAATGAAAACTCAAAACTCACTACCGGAACGGTAAAATGTAAATTGCACTCAGGAAAATCTTATTTCACCAGCGCGCCCGCACGCTCGCAAGCTTTTTCCACAAATGCACTTGTTGTGCTGCTTTTAGCATAGTTTGTTGCAATTGCAAAATGTAACCGTATTCACTTTACTGCGCTCCTGTGGGTGTGAGTGTTGCCTCCGGAGAGATTCGTCATTCGCCACCGACAAACCAACCACCACCTCTTCAGCATCAATTCGTTTTCGGCGGGTGGGTTGTTGTTCTTGTGCTGCGTTTTTCCTTCCTCTTTTTTAGCCTGTGCCGGCTGCTGGAAAGGCAAAAGCTCTCGCAGAAGCTTTGTGCCGCTTGTTTTGCGTTTTGGCAGTGCAATCTCATCACGACGGTCTGTGGTCAGCCGGCTGGTGTGTGTGTGTTTGTGTGCCCGGTGGCTCTTCTTTGCTTTATGTGTTTCCGTTTTTATGTATTTTATTTCGGTGAAAGCAATCTGATGCTTTGTGTAACCACCGATCCCACCTTTCCCCGGTGCGCTGTGGGAAAACGTTGTTACACGATGCAGTTTTCAACCAAACGCCATTCGCCGGGTGAAACATAATATCGAAACTGGAAGAACAAAATCGTGTGCCCTTCTAGGGGGGGCACACGGTTCTGGGTCGTTTCTTTCGTTTTGTTTATTTATTTTTCCACCATCGGAAGGTTGGCGGTTCAAGGGTGGGTTGGGCAGACGCTCCTCCAGTCTGTCTGCATCGGTATCCACCGGCAGAAATGATCAGCCGATGATAGGCGAACTAATTGCAGCAGCCCAAGCCTGCAGTGGAGCAGCCGTGGCAGCAGTAGTGTGACTGTGGCTGAAAAGTGCTCCAATAAATACACCCGAGAGAGACTACCGGTACTGGCAGCAGTTTTGTAGCGAGCGAAATTGCTTCGCCGTGTTTCTGTTGCAGGAAATGAGCTGTGTGTGTACCGTACACATCTTTCGATCGCAGGAAGTTGGGAGTTTATTGCAGCGCTGTTGTTGCTGCTGCGGCACAACAATCCCGGTGCAATTGTGCCGAAACGCGTGGGTGATAAAGTGTTTAGCGTGTGACCGTGTAGTGGGAATTTGGTGGGATTGTTCGGGCGTTCGGTTTTAGCGGCAGGAATGTGCGAATGTGAGCTCGGATGCTGCTGCATGCCAGACGCAGCAACAGGGAATAATTAATGACGTGGAGATTGTGCTAGTGATGATCGAGAAAGTTAAACAGGGTATTGAGGTGGAATGAATGGTTCTTTCTACGTTTTCTTCATACGCTGCTAAAACTAAATACTTATTACGGATAGAATTTTTTGTGTAAATGTATGGGAAACCATAATCCTATGGGGTTTAAATGCCAGACTGTGATGATATTTGAACTATTAGTGTAATCGATTTGGAATTTAAGTTACCAATATAAACGGAACAACCATGGTATAAGGAATGAATTTGAGATGAATTACAGATGAACTATCAAACAATTACACGTAGGTAAAATAGTTGAAGTTAATCCTTCAGTAGACAAGCACTGTTTGATTCGCGTTAAAATATTGTTTAAATCTTAGTTAAGTGTCCTGAAAAATTGCAGTTTATTGAATATTAATTCGTGTTTTCACGAATGTTTCAAAGAATGTTTCTGACTGACAGAGAGATGCTCTAAAGAGTCATTTGGGTTCATTCGTTACTTAATTTAAGCATAGTTGCTATACTCATTACTTGCTATAAATTTTCTTAGTATATAATTACACTTGAATATTTATTATGTCATAAATAATTTGCTATAAATTTACTTTAATTTTTGATATTTGTAGCTTTGTATGATTTCAATCGCTTTACCTTACGTTATTCCCTTCGTAGGATCTTTACCCTGAAACTTCTCCTAGAAATCTTGTGGGAATCAGTTCGAGATATTCACTTAACAATTGCAATATTTGCTATAAATTACTATAGACTGGTATACCTGATACTTATAGCAGTAATCTACTGAATAATGCAAGTGGCATTATTCCATAATGGCATGGAACCGGGAAATAGTGGCAGTAAAACAGCGAGAGTGTAAGTGTATTGAGATTTGCGATTGAATCCCCGAAATGCAGAGCTCTTCTGACAATCTTAAAGGGATCTTAATTCTATTTAAATTTATTTTTAACCCTCATTTTAGGTATTCAATGTATTTCTATGAATTTCAACAGATTAAAGAATTTATTTTTATCAATTCTACAACACAATCTACATTTTTCACTAACATTATCGCTTAGCTTCCTACCATGCTCACTCGTCAATACTGTACACTTTCACTCGTTGGCGTTTGCGATTGTCGCACTTGATTGATGTTTGATCTGTCTGTACTCGTCTATACTCTGTACCGATTGATGTGGATACAGTCAAACCACCCAGTACGACGGTGATCGAAAACCATTCCGCCAAGTTCCGGCAGCGAAATCATGCTTAAAGCAGCACTGCGGGGATGTCTGTATTCAAGCAAACCGGGAAGACCTCGTATCCTTTCGGTACAAGATAAACATTATCCTATCGGTAATCGAGCACCTCGCGACACTCGTCCCAAGGATGTCCCCCCAATCGTTTCGTTATCCATCGTCCGCTAAACCCGGCTGCCACGCTCATGTATACATTCAATTTTGCTAAAGTTCCGGACACCGCCAACATTTTCGTTTAAACCAAAATGTGACGGGCACGGGAAGCCGAAGCACACATGGGTAAAGCAAACGATGGCAATATGATGGAAAATTATTATTTGCCTTGAACGAAATTGAAGCTGGGCTGTGTTGCCCAGGGTGCAAAAGGGTAGAGCAAAGGGCTCGAAGAAGCGGGAAGTCGACTTTCAATTTTCACGTGGACAACATACTAAGCTGATGTGTAGCCGAGTGTATCTAAATACATATGTGTGCGCATGGGATAAAGAGCATCGCTAAGGAAATTGAATTCCTGTCTGATGATGGTCGTGATCATGGTGGAAGTTATGACGATTGCTATCGATCGAAATACGTCCTGGCTGAATTCGATGGTAAAATGTTGAATTTATCTTATTTAGTTCTTGTTTTCTAGTCTTATTTTTGTTACTTTTCGTTATTTCTGCCTCTTCTTTGATACTACAACCTCGAGAAATCTCGACCTGTCATTTTCGTCTTTCATTTTTCCTTGATTAAATATTATTTTTAGCAGGATGATCAGCCCTGTGATTTCTTTACCAGTTTTTGGGCAAAATTTTGGAATATTCAACTGTTGACGAACTAAACTGTGTTTTGATTCTATATCGCAGAGTTATCAAACTGTCTAGCTTAATGCTACAATCGTACAATCCTCTTTTTCTTCTTCTCCGGCTCTACAACCTCTGTAGGTCTTGGCCTGCTATTTCTAGCTTTCTATGACTTGGTTTTTACCCGTAGCAGAATAGTCAGTCCTGCGTACGGGGATGCGGTCCGCCGGGATTCGAACCCCGGTCCTGCCGTGTGAAGTCCGGCGCCGCTATCATATACACCACCGGGCCGCCCCACAATCGTACAATCAATGGTATTAAATTACAACGATGTCTGTTTTGGATTCTACTTAACAATCTATGCATGATAGATTCATCTCGATTTAAAAAGAAATTCATTTTTTTCTGGTTTGAGTATCTCTACCAGAAAGTTCATTTCATTTTCTTTTGAATAGCAAGATTCATTTAAGTTCATTTTGAGTAATTCATCTTAGTATAGCAGATGATATCTTTAGTTTCAAATTTATAGCATTTTTATAGCACGTAATAAAATCTTCAAATTTCAGTATATTACAAGTATAGAAAAATTTCAAACTATTTCAAAGATCTTTAGTAACTTATTTTTTAAATCCTTTTCAATCTAGTGAATCCATAAAAAGCCGAACGCATAGTCGAGCGGATTTGTAGTGACGCACCTCATTCGCACAACCGGCGAACAAATTTCGCACCAATTTATTTTCTCCAGCCAATTTGTTGCACTTATTTGTGTTCAATTAACATAAACAAATCGCCCGCACCGGCGCTCTCCCCACCAATGCCCAATCAACAGACGCGGGGATGCATATTGTCGCCTAGCTCTCTGCATAGTTCCTACGCGGACACCGGACCAACGAGAAGGCAGAGATTTATATCGTGTCGTTCGTTCTCGGTCGGTCGAGGAATCGCATTAAAATTTATTGACCACATCTCGTTATGATGCGCGCTCGGTGTCCCGCTCAAGAATCTGCTGGAAAATGTGTAGCAAAATGGCGCAACCCTGCCAGCAGTCAGCTATCACTTTCATACGATCGATTTATGGAGCGTGGCTAAAAATGGTTCGAATACAAAATATGCCGATGGCTTCGTGCTAATACCAAAACCGCTTCTAACACTGCCGTGCTAAGCCCGTTAAGATGCGAACCAAACAACCAACCTGTGCCGCGGTGTCCATATTCGTCCACGAGGTGGGAAATCATGGCCGCTGTGAGTCGCGAAAAAGCGGAAAGGTGAAAACGATCGCGCCTAGCCGAACGAACCGTACGACAAAGCTTCTCTACGCGAGAATGCAGTGTTAACGATGTGCTGCAGCAGCACACTGTAAGAATAAGAATCTTGCAAGCTTTAAACGTGTGTAATATTGAGCTGGAAAGGGTAGCAGCAACAACGGGAAAAAAAGATGGCAATAATATTGTAACAGACACCGTCGATCTTTTAGCGCTGGAAGGAACGGGTAGCTTTAAATTGTAAATTGTTCCCCAAGGTCTCGGTTTAACCAAACGCTTTTTTCTGTGCTTTTCCGACCACCGGTTGCTGGAAACTTTTTGTTTTTCGTTCACACTCTTCATCCTCTTCCTTGATAGTAGTACATTCCGTTCAAGTTCAAGGGATCTGTATCGGACGACGGGGAACGAGCAACTGGAAGCGGTGTGCCTTTGCTTCTCTTTACGTTACAGCTCGGGCCTGTTCCTGCAAACACCTTGTTCGGTGAATCGATAAATTTATGCTTAAATAATACATTTATTCCGGCCGGTCTACGGAACGGCTGCACGCGGTGTGGTGTGTTTCTTCCTTTGTTAGCCCAACACACCAGCACGGCACGGTTTGTCTTGTTCGATCGCCGGCGTGGATGGCGCTGATGATTGCCCGCGTAAACTAACAAACGACGGTACCAAACCGTCCCAGCGTGAGATGCCTGATCGGCCGATAACACGCAGTTCAAATTCGTTTTCCCTTGGCTGATTTTCTTGCACCCATCGTGTTTGTTACTAAGGTGTTGCGGCCCACTGCACGGTGGTACGGGGTGCCAACCGCTCATTGTTTGATGTTTTATGGCAATTTATTCGGGAATATGTTTTGCGGCAATAGGGAAAGACGAAAACGAAACCGATCAGCTCGTGCGATAGGAGCATTTTTCAAAGGTGTTGCTTGCGATTTTTCCCCGGTGGTGATGGGCCTTCGTAAGCGTGTTCTTAGTACACGACCTTCTTAATGCCATGTTGTGGTAGGCTTCCGGGGTGGATAGACGAACTGATATTATTTATTTCTCGCTTTGCTTTGTTTTATTTTATATACTTCTTTATTCGTTTTAAATTAACATAGTTTAAAACATGGTTTTCAAGACCTTTCTAGCATCTAAAGTTATGATAACTTCACTATCCTATAATGAACTCCTCCTATAAACATCATGCTATAAATACTAAGTTAAAATTCAAAATAGTGTTAATAGTTGCATACATTCAGGTGTTTTTCTTTGCGTTTCTTATTTAATTATTTAACTCTTTTTAAATTCTTTCTCATACAACAGTGTTGAAATATCGTGAAATCATTGCATTACATTTTTCTGCAGTATCCTTGTAACTAACATCGTTTAATTTTTCCCCCTTTTTTCCACTTCCAGAGGTCGACTAATTGCGAACATAATGGAATACGACCATCGCCCGTCCGGAGCGATCGGTGCACATAAAAGATGAGCAACGACCGGCACGATCTTTCGCTCGAGTGTATAAAAAAGGTAAGGAATTTTAATATCACTTCATTCGTTAGCCCTTTTGTTGTGTTGGTTTTGTATTGCAATTTCTACCAGCTAGCCTTTCTGTTTGTGTGCTTCTTCTATCCACTGGACCAGAGATATCTAGCTAAATGGGGGTTTGGATCTCTGGGGTTGGTTTTGATTTTTGCAATGCAAGCGGATCGTTGAACTCGTGATTCCACCACCATGGAAATGGTTTTTAACTCTCACCCAAGCAACGGCCAACAAAAAGAAAAAGCACCTCGGAACGTAAATCCAATTATGTTTATTATGGGCCACCATTGGGATGTGCTGTGTGAGTGTTTTATTGGGGAAGAATTACAATATTCAGGATCCGGATGGAAAAAAGCTGAAACCCACACCTTTTGTACCAATGACATGCCTATGTGGGCAGTCGTCCGCGCAACGGTAAAGTGTAAGCGCTTTTTTTCGATGGTCAAATAATTTACATCCTCCTATCAAATATTCGCACATAATTAATCGCCTATGAAACGAGACGATGATCATGCTAGATCACCCAATCCATTCTCGGCCCACACGGCCTGCCCGGCTAGCGCACCTTATCGATTATCCGTGTACCTCTTGTTCGTGCATTTTATCCGTAAAGGATGGCCCCAAAAAAACTAGCGGAGGCGACAAGTGGATGGCTTCATAAATAAACATACGCCAAATTTTTATTGTCCACAAGAAAACCTTTTGCAAAAAACTGCGTGGAAGGATTGGCTGAAACCTCACAAGCATATCAAATCGATACCCTCTCTAACTGCTTGCCACATTCACCCCACACACTGGGTTCTTCTTCTCTCTGAGCAATCTTTTTAAAAGCTGCAAAAGCTGCTAACCTCTAATGAACGCAACCCACTGGTGATGGTGGTTGTGGCTTGTCAGACTCCGGGTGCAAACGAACATGAAAACTAAATCAAAAACTTCGAACGAAACACATCACCTTTTGCCTCTGGTCTGGGCGATCGTAGTCCGGAGGCCTTCCTTCCAAATTCCAGGTCCCGGGTCGATAAAAGATGCCTTAATCCAATAAGTGACTGTTTTCGGTGATAGTGGAATTATGGTCGTAAAACAGAGCTTTACTGTCTGGTACGGCGTGGTGTTTGTTGGCGAAGCACACGGCGTTGGTGTTGCAAGAGTTGATTAAGCACTTTTATTTGGAATAATGAGATAAGTTTCGACAGGTTTTGTTTGTTGTACCATTACCGACAGAAAGCTTAATGAAAATAATGGCAGCTTTAATAGGATAGGTGATTTATAGTTTCCAGTACTAATAGCCAAAAGCAAACTTCTTAAATTGAAATTTAAAATGAATTTATAGCATCATACACATTTGCTATAAAATGTTACTAATGAATAAAAATGAACACAGATGAACTCTGTTGACACTTGCCTTTTTGTGGTACCGAAATGATTGACTTCAACTTGTTCAAAATTTAATTTTTAAAATGAATTTCATGGTAGAATGTGCAAAAACATATTGAAATCTAAAATCGTTTCCAATAAATCGGACCCATAACTATCTGCCATAAATAACATTACCTTCGGGAAATTACTTTCGACAGCAGGTGTTTTGAATGCTGTCATCTTGTTCTAAAATTCCGTTGCTGCTCGTCTAAAAGCAAACAAAACTGTCTCCGTGTGCATCATAGTTATGCTAAACCAGTATCAAGATTCGTTCTGGTTTAGTTTGGTGCTGGAAGTGTTCGAACGTGTTGAGATTATGGGAACAGATGAGATTTTTCTCGGTCACCAACGCGCCAAAAGTTTTGTGTCACTAACCGGTTGATGGTGTTTATAAGCGCTGCAGAATACTGTCTTACGGATGCATCTGCTTTTGGAGAGAGGATTTTCGTGCAAAAATGTGATTTCTTTTTTTTAAGTTCACCACGATGAGCTGGATCAGACGGAGTTCATGAATATCATAACAGCTTGGCGCTGTAGCAAGAGTCAACTATTGCTGTTATTTATTTTCGCAAAAGGGAGCGCGAAACGTGCTGCGAATCCTTAACAAAAGTAGCTTTGTTTTATCGTTGGGGACAATTTAAAGTATTTATAATGCAATAAATTTTGAACTTTTGTACAGTTATGATTATCCTTTTCTTTTAGAAATCATTCTTGCGTAAGAACAATATGGCACGCCATTATGTGAAATTAAAAGCTCAATATAATAACAATGCTTCAGATACAGCACACATGCACTGCTGCTAGCGTGCTAGCGATGCTAGTGGCAAAAGGAATAAAAAAGGAATTATAGGGTGACATACAGATGCATTTTCCCCATTGGAGCGGGCATAGCTCACCGTTCAAAGGACAGCAGAAAAAAAAACAACACAAAAGTAGAAATCATTTACAGTACAAACCAAAATAAAACCACACAAGCGATTGCATGCATATACGCAAATTACGTTTGCCCATTAAAACTCACCGGGTGCATAATGGCGAATAAACAAGAGCTCACCCGAGGACGACGGCACACGAATGAAAGGAGAAACAGCATATACGCCGGCCCTGTCTGTACCGGTTTAACTCCCCGAACGGCCATTCATTAACGCGTCAACATGCAATACGGGAAGGAATGAAAAATGTTTCCCTCTGTTGCCCAACGTTTACACTGTGAACTTGTAAAAGGATACGGTTTTTTTTCCATGCAAGCGTAAGCAGACAGTGGGTAAATGGTGAGGAAAGCTAACCGTGTCACCATTAAAGCCCGGTGAAAGAGATGGAAGCATTTATTTGCTCGATGGTCGGATCGCTCTGGTCTTTACAAGTTTCTTGTGATGTTCGGGGATATTCTCTATTTGCCTAGACGCCCTTGAATTCTAGATGTTACAAAGCTTGTTTAACTTCCATAGCTCACCGTTCAAAGCAGCACAAAAAAAAACAACACAAAAGTAGAAATCATTTACAGTACAAACCAAAATAAAACCACACAAGCGATTGCATGCATATACGCAAATTACGTTTGCCCATTAAAACTCACCGGGTGCATAATGGCGAATAAACAAGAGCTCACCCGACGACGACGGCACACGAATGAAAGGAGAAACAGCATATACGCCGGCCCTGTCTGTACCGGTTTAACTCCCCGAACGGCCATTCATTAACGCGTCAACATGCAATACGGGAAGGAATGAAAAATGTTTCCCTCTGTTGCCCAACGTTTACACTGTGAACTTGTAAAAGGATACGGTTTTTTTCCATGCAAACGCAAGCAGACAGTGGGTAAATGGTGAGGAAAGCTAACCGTGTCACCATTAAAGCCCGGTGAAAAGGATGGAAGCATTTATTTGCTCGATGGTCGGATCGCTCTGGTCTTTACAAGTTTCTTGTGATGTTCGGGGATATTCTCTATTTGCCTAGACGCCCTTGAATTCTTGATGTTACAAAGTTTGTTTAACTTCTTTTATCAATTATTACGGTGCTGCTGTTTTTGAGCCTTTTTTCAGTTTTTTTCTCTTTTTTATCTAGTTTTTTTTCATTTTTGTTGTCTCTTCTATAACTCATTTTTAAGTTTTCTTTTTTAAGTTAAATAAAACATGTTCGATGTTTCAATTTGTCAAACTCATTTTTAAATAATTTGTACTTTCAACTATGTTCTACTTATTTATATATTGCTTACTTTATTTATTTATTGCTTGAAGTTTATTTTATCTTTTTTTCTTATTTTATTGTATCTTATTAATTATTTATCTTTTTATTTATTGAGTTTTGTTTATAGTTCCTTCTGTATTTAATTGATTTATTCTTTCTTATTTAAACTCATGAAACTATACAAATTTTATAACCATTTTTAATATTTTGTTTATTTAACATTGTAATAGTTTTTCATGAAAAAGAACACTCACAAAGTTTAATAAATAAAACAAAACCAAAACGCGGTGTACATTCGTAAAACTTATAAAAAATTAACAGAAAGTTTCATTTAATTTTCATTTAAGCCTGTGGAAGCTTTTTAGACTTATTTATTGGATTATCTTGTGTTTTGTTACATTTTCCCTTTTACTTCTGGTAGTTTATTTAGTTTATTTTACACTTAGTCATCTTGTATTTAGTCTCTTTAGTCCTTTAGATCGCTTTTCGCTTGGTTTTACAAATCTTCACCTTTTGTTCAACAAGTTTCTATCCTTTTTTTAATATTTTAAATACAAAGTGAAGATCCCGTTAACACAACCTGACATTTAAAATCGATTCTTCCGCTCTCGTTCCTTACCAATAAATGTTTCATAATCCGGTGTAGAAAAAATCGATTAAAAAACGTTTGATCTATGCAGGTTTCCATTTTGCTTTTAACGATCGATTCCCAGCTGGTTAGCAGAAAACCCTCCCCTCCAACACATTATGCTCCGTTTCTTCTAAACCCGGCGGAAATATCGGATCGAAACCGCCAGTTTTTTCTCTCTCGTTCCTCCTCTCCGTATAAACAAACTACGGCTTGACTTTCCGGTACGACAATCGACTGGAAGCCGTGCACGGGCCTGTTGCCGCCGATACCAACCAACAAGGGAACAGCATTAAAATTCTGTCTTTATTTATGTATTTTTATCTTGTCCCGTCGTCCGGGGGTTTTGCCTCGCGGACCGTGCGCGGATGTTTTTGTCTCGTCGGGTGATGTTTCCATGTTTTGCTAGCAGCGGCTCGCAAACGGTGCGGATAGATTTTTCGCTAGCAAACTGGCCGACCTGGGTTCGGTTTTTGCATCATACCATAGCGTGTGCGTGATGCAATCCTTCCTCGGCCGGACGGCCACACGATCGCAAAAGGGTAGTTCTATAAAAGTTTTGTTTATGGTTTCAGGTCGAGATTTTCCATTCCCGCTCTCGTTCCGCTAGCAAACAGTGCAAAACAACAGACCTTCCTACGCGGCCCGGGGTTGCTTGATGCTCAATATACCATGGGCAAGCGAAATCGCAAGATGAAGCTACAGCGCTCGCGAGTGTAAATCAGAGTTCGTTCGCTGTCTGTCGCACCCCGGTGCTCCGTTTCGTGTCTTCGTGCTCGGGAACGAGGGCTGCCGCCCAGCTGGAGATCGTCTCGCAAGATTTACGATTCAAAGGCATCGCAACACGTCAGGTCGTTCGACAAGCGGATCAGCAGCAGAAGCACCAGATGGACCCGCCCGATTGCCACCGCTCGGGTGCTAGCACTAACCACGTTGTTGCCTTTTCCCCCCACACCACAGCGATTGGATTGCGATTGGTGTTCGCAATACGAGTATCAATAATTTTGTTAATTTTTTATCCTCTTCCCGTTGCACTATGGGCGGCGGGGATGTTTGTGTAGAACGACGGGTGTCAGATTTTATTCCTTTTGATAGCTTAATAAAGCTCTTTTTCACCCATTGCGAAGATTAATCGTTTTCCAAAGAGAGGATTATATGAGCAACACTTGTTCGTATCGGCAGATGGTCAGATGAAAATTTACAATAAAAAAAAATAATGGTAATAAACTGGAAGAAACTATCAAGGTGGCAAAAATGGAATGCTCCAGGAATCCAAACAAATTTTTTGAGTAAACTCCAGAGTGATCCAGAGTAGCAATTTATTGCTACTAGGGTCTAGTACAAGTGGCCTTAGATCTAGTGTTGTGCTTAATGAATCTTATCAAAAGAGTCACTCATACGAATCTTCAGTGAAGAGTCATTCAGTTCGTGAGTCAACTCCTCATGAATCCCCAAGGTGTATCGTCATATGTTCATGAATATATTATCGTCATATGTTCATGAATATATAGCGGGAGACCACGAGCGACCGGTTCCTCCGCACCTAGGTTGATCCGCCACTCGTTCTATCAACTCGTAGATGATGAATCTTTGGGGATTTATGAATCTTTGCGGATACATGAATCTTTATAATAGAGATTCAGAGTCATTCATTCAGTGCAAAGATTCATTCAGATTCATGAATCCGAATCCGATTTACCCAACACTACTTAAACCTTAAAAGTTAATTCGGATTCCAATATGATTGTCTCCGGAGTCACTTGGATCTAAATCCTGCAGAAAACGGATTTAAACCACTAATCAGCCAAGATCTCCGAGACTTCGCTTCCTTGGGAACGGAAAATTGGGTCAAATATAACCTTCTTTTCTGATTCTTCTCCCAGGTTTAAAGACCTTATAGGTCATGTCTGTCAAGTACTGACTTACTAGACTTTAATTTACTCGATAATGTCAGTAATTGCTTAGAATAAATGATTTGGATTGGAATTGATGCCTGATACCTGATCAGTATATTAAAGTTGGTTCCTTCCGAGTTCCTAAAGTTAAGAATTTCGGATTAATTCCTAAATCAAGCTAAGAATTTTATTAATAATACAAAGACTTTGTCCCACTATGCAATACTTACTTCCATCGTCTGTTTCGCATAAGCGACACTCGGATCTAGGTCTCTCCCATGGCATACCCCCGTATAAACCATCCACACAACAAGATCCAGTTCATCCAATGTCGAGCGCAACGTAGTAGTATGTAGCGTTAACATGATCCCGATACCATAATCTCTGCACGTGTGTGTTCGCACCTTTTTCCCTATGTCCTTCCTCCTATCCCAGACAGTCCCTGCCTCAATCGTGCTGATGCAAAATTTATCCACGATAACCATGGTGCACTCGTTTCTTAGAAGTGATCCAGTTTTTTCCACCTTTTTAGCAAAGCGTTCCGTTTAAACTATTCCACACTTCAAAGCACCAAACGGGCACTGTGTGTGTGTGCAATGGTGCAGGTGTGATTGGAAATAATGTATTTCAGAGTTTGCATGTTTGCCCGAACGGGGTTCGCACAACATCATCAACATGTGTGCTGCAACAGTTGTGTTCGGTGCATTAGCTCTTCGAGAGAGCCCCCCGCAATGGCTGCACAGTGCTTCATCACACGTCCTAGCCCAATAAATAAGTGGCTACAATGAGGATAAGAAGCAACAAAAAAAACGGTCGGTTCTCAGGCGCATTTTCTGCATACAATCAACCGGTTTCTCTCGCACTGTAGCCTCGACATGGCCACACGATTTATGCCGTTTTGTTTCGCCGAACGCTAGAAATGGTATCTATTTGGTGAAGGTGCCCCGCAAACACATACACAAAAGCTGCAACCATTGCCGCGATTGCATTCCGCGATCGGTGTGTACCATTTCGGGTGCATCGGGTGCCATTTTGACACGAGGTGGTCGCATTTCGCACCGTTTATGCCACTCAAAATAGTGACGCGAACGGCTTTTTTTACATTTTCCTTCCCAGCCGAACGCACACCGATGGACCGAACTGAGAGCTTTGTTATTCGTTCCGTATTTTTACGTTGGTCGTCGCATATCCGCTCGATGCCAAGTGCAAAATAATTGCATTGCATCCCTTGTTTCCCCTAAGCGCTCCATTCGGTCGGCTCCAAATGGGAATGATCTTCCATGAAAACAACGGAATCGTGGGTCCGGTGACGGTTCGATAAGCATCTACCTGTGGATAAACATCGCATCACCCCCTGGAAAGCAGCGGAAAAGCATCGTATAGCCATCGTCGTTCGTTGTTGCTGTTTGCCTCGATTTGCCC
Source organism: Anopheles maculatus (assembly GCA_002091835.1). Lineage (NCBI taxonomy): Eukaryota > Metazoa > Arthropoda > Insecta > Diptera > Culicidae > Anopheles > Anopheles maculatus. The sequence continues at coordinate 234,707 of KZ061559.1, forward strand.
GATTGTCGGCCATTATCTGGGTTAGTAATTTCTAACGGTGCTGCCCCTATTTTGCGATGCATCTGCATCACGCAGCACGAAGAGCCAAAAGCGAGACGAGGAAGGTGCCATTGAATGTGCCGGCGGCGGCCCGGAATGAGATGATGAAATTGCATCCGGATGCGACCTCATGAATATATCTACCGGTGTCGTTGTCTGCCTGGAGAAAGTAGAATGCAGTGTGGCGTTTGCAGTGACAATTGTTGCTGCACCGAGCGAGCAAAAGCGCATTTGCATCTTCTCGAGCAGTGCAACGGGCACAAATGAGATGCTTCGTCCGGTTTTCTTGCTGCTGTTGGTGCACCAGTGATGGAGACATGGCCCTGCTAGGCGGTAGTACCGGGTGGCAGGTTTATGTTTATGTTTCGCCACAATCTACCTATTTGTGCAGTGTTCCGTGCTACGGGAGCAGGGAAGCATTTTTGTTTTGCAAACAGGGTGAGAAAAATATTCCCAGCAGAAGCAAGAGCAAGAGTGAGAGAAAGGCCATGAAATATAGCAATATTCTTTACGATTGTTGTGTGCACGGTTTATTATGTATCGGGTATCGGGAAGCTTACCTTGCTTACATGGCGCCATGGTTGTTGCTGTGTTGAAGAAACGAAAATATGGTTGCGAAGAAATATATTTTATATTGGTTTTTGATCTTTGAGACCTGTTACGTTTGAAGTCATAACGTCTAAGTTTAACAGAATGTAGTTAAGTTGTTACAAAATATGACACTTATGTTGATATTACTTACTTACTTATGTTGACTCATGGTCTAGTCCTATTGCGACAATCCTCTATACAGCGCACGGTCTAGCGTCGTCGTCTCCCAACCCTGTCCCAATCCCAGCCTGTCTGGTGGATTCAACTCCTTCTCAGTTTGGGTGTCCATGTGAATGACCTGAATCGAATTTACGGGTTGGGTCGTCCGGAGCCAATCTCATGACATGACCATTACAATATCCCACGGAGCCAAAAATCCTTCTGAGCAAGATGCGAGAATATGAGGGTTTTGGGCAAAGTCCATGTCTCAGAAGCTAGGACTCATGAGATAGGATATAGATGTTTATCGAAGGTTCCTTCAAGGGTATCGAAGGGGTTCAAATCTCATCTGGGCCTTTCCCCCATAGTGAGGACTGACTATCCAACTATGCGGTAACAATAAGTCTAGTAAGCCAGAAAGTGACTATGATACTTCAAGTTTAAAAATTGATTTTTGTAGTCAACATCTCTCCAAAATAAGAAGTACTGTGCAGCAATGCAAGAAGACAATTTCGTTTTTTATAGGCAAAAATATTTACATCGTAGTTTGGATCGTCTGCTTGTATGGAGTGTTATTGGCGTTACCACCAAGACACATCAAAATCAAATTTATGACTTTAAAATTAACCCTACAGAGATCCTAAAACATTCAAGACTTCAACCTATAATATGACTATAGTCTTCGAAAGACACCCTTGAAAATCCTGCATTTATTGGAATTTTATGTCAATATCTGTAAAAGTGACAATACGGCCTCCGGCCGTCATATTGAAACTTAAAAATAAAAATCTGTAAAAGTTTTTACTATTTTCAGATAACAACAGAATAAAATTACGTTTAAACTTTAAAATATATGATATTACTATTTGTGTTATCACCAACTTCGTCTAATTAAATAAATAGCTTAGGCTGTGATTTAAAAGTTTCTTGTCGTATCGTAGAATTGATATTGACTTTGAATACCATCTAGTACTGTACTGTGTGACTGTGAATTACTAAACACTGCGCCATATCAAGGTTTTGAAATCTTCTGTATTCAAAATTGGATAAGGCAATGGCTTAATCTGGAAGGGATTTATTTTTCTTCTGCTTTGGCTCTACAACTACAAAAATTCTTGGCTTTTCTTCACTTTATTGCATCCGAAGCTGAACAGTGCTGCGGTAAAGACTATTTAAACAAATCTGAATGTCTCAGACCATTATAAACATCAAGAATTGTTTCTTTTCCATTTCCATAATAGGACATCTAATAAGATAGTCCAAAAACATCAATCACGAGTGCCAGTTTGTGATTTGTTACAACACATTTACCTGATCTTTAAGAACATTTCACACGTTACGTTTGCATACCATTGTTCATCACAAGACAAAAATCACTCTTAGCCTCAATTGTGATGCAATAAAGCCTCCGTGTCATGTCCAAGACACATAGAAATTCCTCTTGTTTCTGTCAAACAGTCACAAAACAAAAACCATAACTGCACCCAATGTTTTCCAGCCGGTGTGAGCCACTATGTGCAACCTTTCCATCGAGGATCGCTCGTTAAAACGAAGGCACACCACCACCGATTATCTGCCACCTTCTTTCTGTCCAGATTGTGCCCATCATCATCGTTTGTCTGTGACCGAAAGGGCAAACTGCTGCATGTGCAACAGCAGCTGTGCGGTGCGAACTGCATAATAATTCGCAATCGGTTTCGTTACGTTCGGTGTGTGTGTATGGGCCTTTTTTGCCCATAGAGCCGCACGAATCCAGGCGTGTAAAGAAAAAAACCATCCAAACCCATCATCAATTTAAGCATCAATGTTGCTCCAGCAAAGCCATTCCGTAGCGGTTTGGGGGCAATATTTTTATTTCTGCGGTTTCCTGTCGTTTGTCCTGGGTGTATGTGTGCCAAACAAGTGTGCCTCCTTCAACATTATCGCTAGGTTTGAAGCACCGTACAACACCGCGACAATAATCAGGAAACACCTCCCCAACATTCAACGCGCCGTTGTTGCAAAAGAAGCACAGCTTTCATTGAAATTATTTACAAGAAAAATTATCACCTTTCGCCTGGTCTGGGGGACCCATTCGCTACATTATGATGATTATGCGGTGATGATGATGGTGTAGATCGAGTGCACAAAAAGGGCACCAGCGGACGGTCGTCATCGGTACCTTCATACACGAGGGTGGTGTTGATGATGAAACCTGTCGAACGCGGTACCTCCTGAAGTGAGATTCCCGGCAACAGCAGCGCACACTTCCAGAGCTACGGCCATCGGATTCCTTGATGCACGAACTGTTGAAGCAATTTTCTTTCGCCGGCTTTTTCTTCTCTCGTTGCGGTTTGCTCCCGATTTAGCCACCAGGAATCGGGTGGATTATATCATTTTGAGATTTTCTGCACGATGAGATTAAAACTCACGCCCGCAAGCGGAACAATCGCGGTTAAGTGAGATGTTCTTACGCGCCGCGTAACGAGACTACATTGTGTGGATGGATGGATGTGATTACCTTTTTTGTGCAGCCTCCATCCATATCGCAGAAAGTGTCTGGCAGGGAAGGAATTTTGCAATTGACTATCACCTGCCACCACCTGGGTGAAGATCTTGGGGCGATCCTCTCACCCATCATCAGGCGCGCGCGAGTTGATCTTTCTGATCCAGATCGCTGATTCGTGTGCAGAGTGCAGAGAACCACACTACCGCAAAAATTACAAGCAAAGTCACGGTAATGGCGATAGAGCTCTTGGGGGGGAATAAAAGGAAAGGAGAGAGAGAAAGAAACAACGGTTCGCGAATTACATTGTATTTGGTGGAGGGCAGTGAAATTGGTGAAGCGAGCAACACGAGCGAATATAAATTACATCTTTATGTCATAAATCTTGTCGCGGGCAATTGTTACATTGTTTCATGGATGGTTGCGATTTTTACATGTTTTATTTTATTTTAGTTTGCTGTTAAGTGTTATGGTTGCTGTAAATGTGAACTGTGTTTAATAAAAGTGTTTTTATTTTCTTTATTTTACAGGTAATTATCACGATTCCTGGAAATATCCAAACATAGAAGAAGTGTGTGAGTAAATGTCGAATAATTTACCATTAAGAGTTTGAAGAATTTATCAGATGAGATCATAAAATATCCTTTAATAATTTCACTTAAAAGAAAGTATTGGAACTGCGTCTCTTGATATAGTAATCTCGCCGTTTCAACTTCGTAAGGTACTCAACTACCCGTTTTAAACCTTGAGAACGGAAAATTTAAGATTGTTCCTGAAGTCTTCCTTCTGGATTTCTAAATCAAAGTCATGGGTGATAATTTTCATATCATCTGGTTGTATTGTGATATCATCTGACGGCAATTAAATACTTCTGACACCTTTTTCTTCGGAACGGTGAATAATATCTTGCAATCATCATCTGAAACACTTTATCAAAAACTGTCAGACTGGTGTTAAATTAATTTTGTGATCTTGTTTTTACATTTCCGTTTATCTGTCTCCCCGCATTTCGCCCATCCTTTCTACTCAACAACGTACACTTTATTATGCCAAATATCACCCTTATTTCTCTCTCAATTTCCCGGCTGGGATGATTTTTTGCTCAGGTCTTTTTTCCCGAAATGTATTAGCAGGACTTCTGTACCTCGTTACATCAACTCGGAACGGTTTTAAGTCACACAGCGTCACACAATCCAGATGCATATCTATTTCCTGTTTTCACCTTACATTTGTGCGTTCGGTGGCGACTCACAGTGGTCTGTTTTTTTCTGCTGTTTGTTGTCCTTCTTCTATTCCATTGAACCCGGAAGTCAAGCCCTTTGCCAGTGGAGTGAACATTGCTTCCTCTCGACCTTTTCCAAATTGTAAAGTAAAATTGTGCTTTTATTGCGCTTTCCATCAGTATTTTCTGTCGTGGATTTTTTTTCTCTCTCTCTTGCTAGGTCGCCTTTCAGCCACAGAGCGGTTGAATGTGACAGTCCCAAGCTTATAAACTGTGACGCGAGACAGAAAGAAGGGGCGGTGATGGTAGGTGGGTCATTCTGGCTGGACCCGGTTCGTTCGCTTAAGGACGAAATGGAAATAATATGCAAATAGAAATCAGAAAGTCCTTGTGTGTGGCTGTACCCCAGTAGTACGCCCAGAGCCCGACGTCCGAGACCATTGGTCGTCGTCGTCGTCTCCAAAAAAAAAAAACGGTCGGCAGATCCTGCGCCCCAATACGAAGATACTGCTCTGTGTATTCCGGTGTGCATCACCTTCGCGTGTACGTTTTTTTGGTGTCTGCTTCTCATCCCCGAGGTTCGGTGCAGTCAACAAGGCACGGAGTCGTTTGGTCCGAATGAAAAACAAAGGACGAGGAAAACCAAGAGTTGAATGTTGGAGTGCTTTTACTTGATTTTTCGTTCGCCTCCTATCGCCTATCAAAAAGCGACATTGCTCAGACGAACGTAAGTTCTTTACGCTCCGGTTGCAGAGTCCGCATTCATGCTAAGCGCATGTTGTTTTGTCCTTTGGTAAAGCTCGCCGGTACGTTAGTTTTTACTCTCCACAGGTTTTCCCCGTGAAGCAACGGAATGCATTCCGGGAGTCTGCGGATGTACGAACATTTCGTTCGTATCCTGCTGGGTGGACTGTGGCTGAAAAGAATTGCCCAGCTGTAAATAGAGTTGAGCCGGTCTGTGTTTCGCTGCTGCTTATTTTCGAAACGTCAGCAATTTTTCCTGAGTAGTAGGCTCAAGATGATGGGAAACAGCACAAAACAGGACATCCCAACCATTGCCTCTGCTAACTGCTTCGATCGATTTTTGTGTGAAACTGAAGTGCATGAAAAGTCTCCCATTTTCATGACAAAATTGCAAAGCTTTTCGATTCTATAGTTCAACCATTAAACTCACAAAATTCACAAAAGAAAATGTTTGAAACGAAGAATTTCTACACCTCTCCAATACTGCTTTTAATTAACCATGACACTCTACTTTCGCTCGCCAAACATCCGGCGATGCTCTTAATCCTCGGGCCGCAATGTAAAATCAACATTTACGTGTACGTGTCGTTCACGATTTCCTGCGCGGAACCTTTCGCCAACCGAGCGGGGTGGTCATCAAATGTCGGCTGGCGTACATGTGAAATTAAAACCCCTTTTTCCGAGGTTCGTTTCCAAGTTTGTTTTTTTTTTTTTGCAATGTCTCTTCCCGTGTGCAGGACATTTTCACCTTTTGGGGTTGGTAGTAATTTGGGGCCAGCTCTCTCGCGCTTTCGTACGTACCGCGTGATGACCTCTGACCGTGGGCATGATTTGAATTTCCATTAAAACTTGATTGGATTCCTCGTTTTGCGCTCGGCAGTACTGGACGGACCTGTTCAACGAACCGCCGAAAGGGGGACCAAAAAAAAAAAAGGAAAACCATCCAGGTTCGCCCTATGCCTTTTGCTCCAATTTCAGGTTAGGAAGGGCAGCAGTTTTCGGTTTTCCATTTTTCTTTCCCGCTAGTCCGCCTGACCCTTTCGTACTTTCGCACGGAAAACCTCTCCCCGATTATTGCCCTTTTCTCAGTCCACACGACTCGGTCGAGGACGACTGTTGCCCCGGTTTGGTGGTGACGGCACCTTAAAAAGCGGCAAACCCAATACCCCACTTTGTACCTTTTATTGGAGCTCGATTTTCAATTTGACTACAATTGACCCTTCCTTGAAAGGGGTTTTGTTTCTTCAGTGTGCCGTTTTATGGCATCTATCGTTCGGTTGACCCGTACGGAGCCACAAAAAATGGAACAGACACAAGTGCTGTTGCAAATTACTTGATCGCAACGATGTTAATTATTCCGACTGATCTGTTTGCTAAGCTGATAATCCGGTACCATGTTCCTGTTTTTTTTTCTTTCATCGTTTATTTCAATGGTATTACATCTTGCGCCGGTGACAACGAGGACGCAGTACCTTTTAACCCTATTTACGAGCGCTTTCCAATATTTTTTGTCGAGAGTTGGGGACCATTTCATCCGTTTGTAAATTTTACTTTCAGATCAGGTTTTTTCGTTATTTTACCTGCGTTTGGAATAAATTGAAAAGAAGGTCTTGTGGAATGGTGAAACAAAAAAAAAGTCAATTAAATTAGGCCTAGCTTTAGTAATTAAAAACAAAAAAAACTTAAGTAAAGGTCTCTGAAGAAGAAGAGCTGTTTTTTTTAAACTTTGGAATATTTTAATTACTTTAGAACTTACAATATGCCATCGGTAGACTGTTTAATGATGCTCACGATTGACACAAAAAGAGCAAAACAGAACAGGCTCTAGAATTTATTCTTGACGTGTTCATTTAAATTCGTCTCTGTACTTGCTTTCGCCAAGGATTGCTTCAAATATATGAGAAAGTAAATACAATTGAAACATAAACTTAAAGTACACTGCATGCGCTTAGACATACAATGCCTTAACTACACGAACAGTTTTATGAAACGATAATCTTTGCGCCACATGCCTGAAGCACGTGCGCGCCTGTTCACGCAGTACTGAGCCTCACTTTTCCATACCCATGAATGAATAAATCCTTCCAAAATTGAAGCAAGCCAGCCAGCATTTCAAAGTCAGACAATAGATTCACGGATTCCGTTTCGGCTCTCGATAGATGTATGCACCGCAACGAAAATCTACCCAAGAGTCAAACGCGCTGCAGCCATAGTTCGTTAGCACCAGACAGGCATCGTCATCGTTCGCCTGTGGTTTTCAGCATCCTGAAGAAGGATGCCGTATGACACGGTACAAAACGTTAATAAAATAAACAGGATGTGTTTCAATAATTCACACGTGCCCCGGTCGCCTGCATACGACGATGCAGCGGAAAAGTTGCTGAACGTGGCAGACCTAGAGACCTAGCTAGAGGCGAACAACAATCCCCAAGAGATTGCACCACCGGTACCAAAACAACGGTACAAGAACTCGTGTGTGCTGATATGTATGGCCGGCTACTAGCTGTGTGCTTGTGCTTGTGAGCTCTGTGAAGGCTTTTTTTTCGGGTTGTTGTCCCGAATATCTCGCACATTGGAATTAAAACGCCCGAGGACAATCGAAAACAACAATGATCCTGCTGCCGGAGTAGCTTGTGTACCGATGCCGTGTCGGTGTCTATTCGGGTGGGGAAAGATAATCCATTCTCTGGCACGGCTTTTTCCGGAAGGTGTTTTGTGGATTGGAATGGTTTGGCAGCAGCGTTTTTCGATGGCTTATGGGAGACACCAACACCGAAACCAACACCAGTTGTCCATCGGTGTTTGCTGTGTGTACCAAGCAAAACGTTCGGTTATGATTTATTTTATTTATTGCAGCACAACACTGAGACTCCGTAGGCGTCCTTGGACTGGATTTGTGCTCCTTTTTTTTTGGAGGTGTAGAATGTTAACCGTTTTTGTATGATTGTACCTACCCTTAATGTGCGTATCTTGTTAAAGAGAGGATTTTTGGTGTCATGTTTTGTAGTGTAGCTTTACTGTTTCGAAAAGATTCCCTAAAACTTGTGCTATAAAACTTGAGAATTCTAAATTATCTATCTAAAAGGTTGTCTTCTTTGGTGCTTCGTATTAAAGGAAACAACTCAGACGATCCTCTCACAAAGCCGCTCCTGCTTCCGACGAAATCCCTAAGAGCCTCTTATCCCTGCACGTTAAAAGAGTCAGTCAAGCTTGCATGAAACATTCACTTAAGGCACACTTACCTCAGCAGGATGCGTCCTTCCAATAAATCAAACAATTGTTTCGTATCAGCAGTACCCGGAACTATGTTGTACTGTGCAGAGTGCTGAGCTTCACAGAACAAACCGAAAAACGATTATACCATTCAAACATGGAACGCAGAAGATCCCGGATGTCTTCCCTTAAAAATTCGCCCAGCTTCAACTCGGGATGTGCTCGGCCCCCGGGCCGTCAATGATTTGACAACGACAATGATGATGATGATGATACCGGGACGTGTACAACACGACGTAAACAAAGATTGATAGTGCCGGTGTTAGGGAACACGAACGGTTCCCATACCTCTCCCAAGCTCCCCGAATCCACCAGGAACGGGCGAACATAAAATCGGCAATGAACGTGTTCCGAACGTTCGGTTCAATTTCGGTGTGGGTATCGTTTTGTTTGTAGAAAAGTTTTAGAAATTGGTCGGAATTGTCGCGCAAATTTCCATGTTCGCGAAAAAGTCACGTAGCGTCTAGCTCGATTCGAGCCGTTCGTCCGCCCTTGCCTAGGGAGATAAAAAAGCACAACGTTTCACTTCGATCGGCAGGATGGTTGTACGAGACACGTTCCGGGTACATATTCCGGGAATGCTGGTGTTTTTTTTTTTGCTGTTCTGCGCTTCGCCCACTTTGCTGCCGTGCGGTATTTACTGCAATTGATTGTGATATTATAGGCCATTAGGAAGAAATCGACCTGCTGTCGGTAGGCAAGAGGGGCTAAGAACTCCCGTACACAGTTACAGAGGAATATTTGCAAAGGTACGCGCACGTACCGCCGTACTTTGTTGGGATGAAATCTCCCGAGCACGAAAAGCTCCGTCGGTAAGCATCAACAGGAAGGAAAGCTCACGGGTAGTCCTTTGGGACGTCGTTGCATCGTTATGCTTTCTGAACTGTGCTGGGCAGGAGCAGGAGGTTGGCGTGGATCCATGCTGGTGAAGTGTGTTTTTGTTTACACTCCATTTGTAGCCGGAAACAAGTTATGGCACACTCCTCCCATACACCGCCCTGCTCGATCCAGGATGGATATGGTGTACATCGGAAAGGAAAATGCCTTCCTCGGGACTCCAGTGTCTGGTGGATTGGTGGTGTTGCATGCGCCCGATTCCTGGACCTGTCGTCATCGCCCGTTTGTTGTCGCTGTTGGTTTTGAAGTGAAATGGGTTGGAAATATTAGGTTGTTATCTGGATAATGTTCGACTGCGTAACGGCGCAAGGACGCTTCTGCCGGAGATGTGAAATTTATTGAAAATTTATGACCCAGCAATAGTCTTGTGACCGTGCCAGGGTGGATTCGATAGGAACGAGAGCAAAAAAATAAAAACACGAGCTATAAAGGAACCGTGTGGAGAGAATGATGAGCTTTCGGGTGCAATTAAATAAGATTGACAATCTGCCTGCCTTTGGCGTGGATCCATGCTGGTGAAGTGTGTTTTTGTTTACACTCCATTTGTAGCCGGAAACAAGTTATGGCACACTCCTCCCATACACCGCCCTGCTCGATCCAGGATGGATATGGTGTACATCGGAAAGGAAAATGCCTTCCTCGGGACTCCAGTGTCTGGTGGATTGGTGGTGTTGCATGCGCCCGATTCCTGGACCTGTCGTCATCGCCCGTTTGTTGTCGCTGTTGGTTTTGAAGTGAAATGGGTTGGAAATATTAGGTTGTTATCTGGATAATGTTCGACTGCGTAACGGCGCAAGGACGCTTCTGCCGGAGATGTGAAATTTATTGAAAATTTATGACCCAGCAATAGTCTTGTGACCGTGCCAGGGTGGATTCGATAGGAAAGAGAGCAAAAAATAAAAAAAAACACGAGCTATAAAGGAACCGTGTAGAGAGAATGATGAGCTTTCGGGTGCAATTAAATAAGATTGACAATCTGCCTGCCTGTCATCTGGACGGTGATTATTGCTGGTCCGGGATTGGTTTGTTTAGCTTTTTCGATTACATTTTTTTGGAAGGTTAATGGTTCTAACACACATCAAAAGTTTAGTGTCGGGATGGGTGTTTCTGGTTCGCAATCTCAGCTTAATGAAAGAATCCGAATCCTAGGGAGTACAGAGATCAGATTAAAATCAGTATTAGAGCTTCAAAAGTATATCCTGATGGGTAAGGATCGGCTGGAGAATAGATAGTGAGAACTCTCGATCAGTTTAAGCTGATCTTTGATTAGTTTTACACAATTCAACTTATGATCTTTGCAAGTAGAATGTACTTGTGATACTACTACCTATAGCGAAAAGTAGTCCCTGGAATATTATGAGCTTTCAAATGAAGACAGATCGATATCGAATGAAGTCCAAAGACTCAAAGTCTCTATAAACTAACGAACTGTCAATTTTATCTACTGAATGATATGGAATTCCCTCTAATCTTGAAACAAAAACACAAGACAAACCTCTATTCTCGTAGAACTTCATCCACGGCTATACCATAGAAATAATCTCCTTGCAATCGTTCTTTATACAGCGACCGCCTCCAACTTTAAGCAAACATTTACGCTCAACCCCGTCAGCTTATGTCACCCGAAAAACTTTAACTCTCACCGTCCATACCATTTTATCAACTTTATTCAGTTTGCTTTTGCTGCTATCTCCCATCCTGCAGCCAACTATTCTTCCTGCGTGCTGATGTGTTTTGTCTACGTCCACGATTTATCTACCGCACCGTCACCCAGTTGATGACCACAAAACGATTCAAACGGCCAAGGTTTTACGACGGCCGAAAAGGTATTAAATTTTAAACATGGGGGACCCATCATCACAAGCTTATTGCTGCTGATGGCACAGCAAAATTTGGGGGAGGTCCTCCGACAATGGTGGTTCGGGGTTGGGTGGATGAAGATCTTACCGCCGACAGTGGTCTGCTGACTGCCCCTGGACTCGAGTCGAGCTGTAAAATGTTCTCGCATGTTGGTCGTGTCCCGGAGAGAGTCCACGGTAAGCTGCCATCATCCCGTGTGTCTCTCTAATCTGCCGGTTCTTATTTTGCCGGTTATTTGCACTCCTGTGTGACACACCACCGAAGGACACAGGAGCGAATAAAAATTAAAATCCTTGCAGCAAGCGCACGGCGAGAGATTACACTTCTGCCTTCTGGTACCGAATTCTTTGTACATCGCCGAATGGTCGAAGGGAAAGTTCTTCATCGCTTCCCCGAATGGACTCGGGAGGACCTCTCATCACTACACGCGAGTAGATTTGTTTCGTTTTGTAAACTCCTTGTGGCGGGAGAGTAAAAAAGAATTTAGAACACTTCTTGCTTACGTCAGTGTCACACCATCCTCTAGGCGGTAGACATCACAGCACAAATGGATGAAAATCCGACAGGCTTTGTTCAGGACGAGATTTATATGCTTCAAACGAGAATGAGTGAGTGTGTTTTTTCTTTAAAAAAAACCGGCCAAGACTCTTCCTCTAACGCCACATGGCTCTTTTCATCTCGTTGACGCGTTAAAAGTTAGAATTTGAAATACATTCACTCATCCGAACGAAATCCGGCACGGCCACGGGTGGTGGAGAATCTCCAATCCCCGGGTGGATGGTGTAGTTACCGAAAATCCATAGAGGTCTTCCGCCCACAGTCCTGAGCAGCCAACATCAAAACAATGTTCTGCGCGACCAAAATTCCATCCTTTCCAGATTGTGTATCGTTTCACCGTCCGTGTCTGTGGGGGAATACACGCATGACAGATCGCTAGCAGGAGAAAAGCTTGCCGCAGACATACAGAGACACGCGTGGCTGTCCCTGGTGTAAAGGTGGCAGCGAAACAGCGGGTAAAGCCTCCAAGGGACATAATTCATATTTACGCAATCCACCAACCGGGCTGCCTGGCTTTGGCCCGGTGTGTTTATTCTTGTTTGCGCTAGTGAAGGATTCTTCTCTACACGCCTAGAGGAGAACTCGGCCGCCTTTATCCGGTACTGTGGAGGATCGCTAACCTGGGAAAACATGAATACGTTACGGATATGGGATGTAATTATGGTTGAATCTTTAATCAAAGTTTTGTTATCTTTGTTTTTCTTCTATAAATAAGATTTACTTTGAATTTCTGATGGGTTTAAGGACCAAAACTAAAGGACTTATGTTTAAATAAATTCCATTGAAGCATTAAATATAAACTGACACTTAGCAAACAGCATAGCTTCATGCATCAGATTGCTATTTAAAATAGAGTCAAATATTTTCTGTGGAAAAATCAACTTCTTTACCTTAAATTTAACATCACATCAAGACAAGACAGATTGTTTCCTTTATGACAGCTCGGGGTTTTTCCGTCGTTTCTTACGGTTTCGGTTAACGATGGTGCGCTTCTTCTCTCTAGCATCGCACAGTATGTAACAAGATAACGTTAAGCCGTTTATTTGCGTGAATGACAAGCTCGGTTACACATTACACTCCAGTGGGTTGCTGCTGCTGCTGCTAGCACGGACTCGTTCCATGTCCTCCGGGAAGAAGGAAAGCACTGTCAACGGCACACGACACACGCACGGAACGGTACAAAAATTTGCCGCAAAATAAGCCAGTGTGAAATTTGATGCAAATTTCATTTGAATTTTTATGAATTTCATTGTACTGCAGCTTTGTACTGCTCGTTCACACACATCCCGTGATGCTCTAGCATGTGATCAAACGGGCTCTCCTTTCGTTCTTCCCGGGTTGCCTGATGTTTGCTATGATTAGGAAATCTGCATATGATGGTAGGATCTAATTGGTCTCTTCATCCGATGGTACTGAAGCTGCTTTCGTACCGGAAGGAATGCTGAAGCTGTTCTCTGGAAGCCACCACGACACATGCTGCAGCGATGTTATCCTTGGCTTTGGCAGTTAACTGATTAAATCATCTTCCTTGGAATTTGAAGGATTCGGTTGTGGAGGTGTAGGTTAGGGTGCTTTGAATACTACGGGGAACAATGTTGAACAGTATTTATACAACATTTTTTATTCAATTTACTTTTAAATAATAATCCTATTATAAAAGACTTGAAGTATTCTCTAGAATTTGATTCATTTATGCTGGTTCTAGCATCAGAATTGGCACGTTCTGTATTAGTATGAGCTGCACATAATTTTTATTTCATATATTTCTTATAATAATAGTGAATAATCCACTAGGAGGTTGTAGTAGTAGCAATAATATAAGAACCTTCCAACACCAATAATCACCCTCTAACACAAATGAACTACTTCCCTTCTGATTGATTTTGCTCGCGCTCGCGGATAAATTATTCACACAAGCAAAACGAGGGCCGCACCACAGTTCAACCCGGAGATGCACTTTGACGGCGAGTTTTGCTGCAACCAGCGTGTGGTGTAAAACTCATTCGCGTTGAAAGCTTTTTCAGGGGGGAGAGATCCCTCTTAAAATGATATTAAACCTAATGCGTGCTCAGCAACTTGGCGCGCGCGCGAGCGAAAAACGCAAGAAACTTTCACCGAGATTCGAAGGGGGTTCAGCTCACCCGGTACGATAAAACTTGATGTCCGAAGAATAAGTTGATGTTTGAGTTTGACAAGAGAATGAAATTGAAATAACGATGAAGAACGATGGCGACTGATGTATGATGCCATGCCTTTATTACACCAGGCTCTCGATACACGGCAGTCCTGGAACAATTGCACGGTTTGTAGCATTCAATGCGCGTATGTGCTACGGTTCACATTTTCCACACCCAAAGTTTGGTGCCTTGCTGCTGGTACCGGAACTCTCGACGCTCGAAGAACTTTCACTGCAACACCGGCATACGGGTGGAATATAAATAAAATAGTTTTCCCAACCCAGCCACAACCACACACACCGAACGACGAACAACTTCCAATCCTGCTCGGCTATTCTCTTTGTCCGCTGTGCAGTGTGTTGTGATGTTCTTCGCTCGTTCAGGACCGAGGAAGTACAAGTATAGTTCTCACGTTTAAGTATCGGTTTTTTTTTCACTTCCTTCTTGAGAAAACCCTCTCCATTTTCTCCGAGTTTCGTCCCAGAAAATGGTAAAGTATTTCCGGGTCCGTCCGTCTTCCTTGAGTGCTCCTTCAAGCTTGCACGTCTGTTGTGTGCTGTCCAGTGACGGAGACAGGATGGACGAACAAGGGCATCGCATAGCAGAAACACGTAATCGCTTGCCATCGTTTGATGTTGATGGAAAGCTACTTTGCATTCAATGTCCGTGTTGTTCTGTTTCGTTGGAAACGCATTTTAAAACGCTGCAGAAACGGTACAAGTGCTGGAAGCCTTTGATTTGGAAGAAGTTTCCTCAAAACATCTTCAATGCAGTTGTACTCTTTCGCTCGCTCTCTCTCTCTCGCATGATCTGACTATCAGTTACAAATGACTAAAATTACGTAAAGCTGTCAGCAATCCGGAAAGCTCGAATTGAATCGATCACCGTGCAGAATCCTTCCACCGGAAGAGAATTAGAACCGTGTGGCGCACCGAGCGGATCGTACCTCAAGGACGACTTCTTGTTGGAACCGCCTGCCATTACTTGAAATTAGAGATTTATCGCTTTCCATTATCTGGCAGTGGCGCAACTTCATCCGGTTTTGCCGGGGTTTTATGCTCGTTCGATACGGTGCTGGGCACCAATGCCGGATATCCGGTTGCCTTACGCTTCACGGAGGGTGCTACCGTTCCCGGCAGTCAGTCGGTAAGTGACTGGCGAATCTGGTTGAGGTTTTTATGTATTAGTGGTTTGCTGATTGCGAGCTTTCCTTTCTCCGTGACCGTGTGTGTGTGTGTGAGTGTCTTAAAACACATTCTCCCTCGGCACCGGTGCGTTTCTGCTTAGTAAGCAGAATCGTTCCATTTTTACGGCACACCAGGAAAATCGGCTACCCAGCTAAGCTTCCCACTTAGAACATGCGGATTTAAGCGCAGCTGCTTAACGCAATCGATAAATTGCATGGATTTATTTGTGTGTGTGTTGTTTTTTTTTGTCTTGTACAAGTGTGCGAGACGATGCTCTTAGTACCCCGGGAGCGATAGTATCCAATTACTTTAGAAGAAAATGACCGAAGCGAGAAAGCTCCACTGCAACTACACGAACATTCGTGCTGAGTACGTTGTTTTTATTTGATGGCAATAAAATGAACAGTAGATTGGTGCAGATCTTTGCCTGGTTGATGTGTTTGTTGCAAATTTAAGCGGTGGGATTATTGGAGATTTTTTTCCCCGTTTTGCTTTAATGGTTTAGCTTGATTTTGAAAGAAATAACCTTAATTTTGTTTTTTTTTATTTCTTCATCATTAGGATAATTGTAAGATTAATTCCCAATATCTTCTTTGACTTTCATATTCTTTTTACACTTTTCTTCAAATGTCGACCGAAGCGAGAAAGCTCCACTGCAACTACACGAACATTCGTGCTGAGTACGTTGTTTTTATTTGATGGCAATAAAATGAACAGTAGATTGGTGCAGATCTTTGCCTGGTTGATGTGTTTGTTGCAAATTTAAGCGGTGGGATTATTGGAGATTTTTTTCCCCGTTTTGCTTTAATGGTTTAGCTTGATTTTGAAAGAAATAACCTTAATTTTGTTTTTTTTTATTTCTTCATCATTAGGATAATTGTAAGATTAATTCCCAATATCTTCTTTGACTTTCATATTCTTTTTACACTTTTCTTCAAATGTCGCTTCTCTGTTTACTTTGTTGATTTGGTTTTTATATTCATATTTAATTCGGTTTATCTCTCATCTCATCTTAAGCATTGATTACCCTTTTCCCTGTTTTCTTCAATTTAGTTTTCAACTAGTTTTGGTTTATTTATTTTTTCATTTTCGATGTTTGTGTATTTATTTTTGTATTCAATTTAAATTTGATTTATTTTCAATCTTCATTAATTGTTCATAAGTTATTTTATACTTTTCTTCAATGTTAATTATGTTGTGCCTTTTTTCACTTTGTCTCATATTGTCAGAAAGTATTTTCTGCTCAATTCTGTGTAATTTTGTATTTTTTACACTTGTTTTCAATTTAAATTGAAGTAAAGACTTCAAAACAATACATTTTTCCTTGAACAATATCATTCATCCTTATAAAATTTCAAAATTTCATTCCATTTATCCTTAGAAAGTTTGCACTTTTTGGTCTTTTTTTAATATTTTCTGTTTGGTAATTGACTTTCTTCTTAAGTTTCGTCTGTTTGTATTTGTATTCTTTTTGTTGTTTATTTATTTATTTATTTATTAGATCCATATTGACGATAGCGGCGCCGGTCTTCACACGGCAGGACCGGGGTTCGAATCCCGGCGGACCGCCTCCCCGTACGCAGGACTGACTATTCTGGTACGGGTAAAAACAAGTCAAAAGCAATACGGCCAGGCCGTTCTAATGGAATTAAGATCCATATTGACGGATTAACACCGTATTGTCATCACCGTGTGTGATGAATTACAATTCAATAAAGTAACAAGGCATTTCCATTCTTTTTGTTGTTTCCTGTTTGTTAATTTAAATGTTCAGTTCGATTGATAAGCTACATAATTGAAACATGTGATTTCAAAAGATTGGAAGATAAAACGAAGAAGAAATAGAAGAAGAAGAAGAACAAGAAGAAACTTATTCTGAAAAAAAATTATCAAGAAAATGTATGTTTTGTTTGTTTGTTTGAAGAAAATGTAATGTTTTGCATATTTTGGTTTCTATTGTGTTGAATGATGCTTCCTTCATCTTGTGTTTCTCCTGCTCTTTTTATATCCTTAGTTCTTCTCTTTTCTTTTCTTCACTTTACTTTCGTTTAACCTGTTCGGTTTTATGACATATTTTGAAATGTTTCAAATTACAATTTTATAATAGAATTCTTTCTTCAAATTATTTATTTTTAAGCTAAATATTTCATTCGTGTTATTTCCAAATTTCACAGCTTTTTTTCAATAATCTTAACTACATTTAATACAATTTCATCCTGGTTTTAGTGTTCATCATTGGTCTCTAAAATCCACATTACCATCGAACCACTCAAATTCGAATTTAAAAATACCTTCAGACGATTATCAATCGAAATGGAATCACTCGCACGCTATCAATCACATTTAAATCAATATTTTATTCCACCCTTCCCTGTTTTTTGTCGTTCCAATTTGTCATACCGATTCGTCAATCTCTGATGATCCTGTCATAAAGGTTAGGTTGACAAAATAAAATAAAAACAGGAAACCCCCCAATACGCTCGCTGTACTGACAGCATTCGTTCTTCGCCTGGTACTTGGTGATGATGATGTTTTGATTGCATATCATCTCCCCAAACCGGTGTCGGTGGTAACTCTTTTTGCCCACGAGAAGCACCATGATACCATCTCCCCCAGGTGGTTCAATTTTCAGTGCGAATCACTTTTCCCCACAGATTCCCCTGCACGGTACGGTACGTCGGGTTACCGGTTTTCCTTACTTCTACTCGTTTCTGTCCCATCATCGTGTACCATCCATTATAGGCCATTTCGTTCGGTGTACCCGTGGGTTCTAACGCTCGCCCTGTTGTCGCACGGAAGGTCCACAACATCCATGGCGAGCAGCGTGTGCGAGAGCATGCTCAAATAAATCGTAATCATCACAAATCGGAAGCGATGAAATATTCATTCGATCGGTAAATGCAAATAAAAAGCAAGAATCAGATTCGTGCCCCCTTCGAAGGATGGGTTTTCCTCCCACCCCTAAGGGAAGACCCTTTTTACTGTTAGCTGTTGATCCTCGAAAAGCGTGAAGCGCACGTCAAGAAGAGTCCCTTGAACTCTCAACGACCATTGTTATTATCCGCTTAAAGCCTCACAGGCAAAAAACTCGCGAATTCTTCTAATGTTCCAATCGTGCCAAGAGAGAGAGAGAGAGAGAGCTACACAGATCGAAAGCAACAAGATGGAATGTGAAGTGATGTTAGTACACCCGCACCTTCCCTCATCAAAATCCCACCCCATCGTACTGTGTGTGCTTCAAACGGTTTTCGAGTGTATCGCGGCAAGGTGATTGATAAAGAGATTGGGAATTGTGACAGGTGATAATTGAAAATCTGCGCAAATAAATTCGCGCCGGCTCGTCGAGCCTTTGCAGCAAGATATCGGAGGTTTTTGTTGGGCTTACAGGGCGAAGTAAAGCAGCCGCCTTCCCAAAACAAGCAAAAGAACCTTTGCTCAAAACGTTGCGCCATCATTTATCAACAGTTTGCGCCCGTCGTTAATGAAAAGGGTGGGCTTTTGCGCCACCACAGCGCCCCGATGAGTTATTGCTTTTCAGCCCGGGCAAAAGTTCTATCTGCTGGTTCATCCTTCGCTTCGTGTGTCGTATGATGTGTGTCTGTGTGTGTGCAGTGCGTTTGATGTTTGCATGACATCGAACTTCTTTCAAGACGGTGAGCTTATCGCTTCCCGAAATAATCTCCCGGGAAACTGAACGTTCGGTGGAGCGTAACATCAGACCGTAGGGATGGCTGAGTAATGTGAAAAGTTTGGGACTAATTAAATGATTTTCCGCGCATCGAAAATGCTGATAAATGGTTATGCTTTTTGTTATTTTTATGAACTCGAATGTGGGTAGAAGCGCGGGTTAATTGAATAGTAAGGGTGATATCGTTCGTTTGGTGAGAATTGAAATTTTAATGCCCCGAAAGGTTCAAAGTTTAATTCTATTGAATTTTCGATGGTACTGTTTTAATTCAAATAGATAGATATTTACAGTGTGTGCCGTAACTATAAGACTATCTGCTCTTGAGGCAGATAATTATGGCATTTGTTATTAAATTTTCGTAGTGTAAAATTGAAATTAAACCGAACCATTTTTTAAATTTTATAATATATAAAAATTTTAGCAAACGAAACGAAACATTTTCTGCACTTAAAAGTGCTTTAAATATGACGTATAGTAAAAATAATTTAAATTGAGTATTTAATTTTTCATATAAACATTGACGGATAACAGAATCAGAGAAATTTTTATAACAGATTTCAAACTCATTTTTATCTATACTTGTATAGGAACAACCTTACAAAAAATAGGAAAAGCCTCCTCAAAATCATACATAAATCGCATGAGAATTAAAATTTAAATAAAATAAACATTTTAAGATGTACAAAAACAATCTTTTTTAATGGTAATAGTAAAGAGAAAAAGTTCTAAATTATGTAAAAAAAACTTTTGTATGAAATTTACAATTGACGAATGATTTATCAGAAAGGCAAACAAAACAGGAAAGATATCTTGTTCAATTCGTCATATTCATCAGTAAACTATGTCAATTATTCTATCGTTAGTCACGGCATATGTCCAATTTACAAATTCTAAATTTTATATTTATTTGTTTTTCTTGATTATTAAATCCCTACTTTTGTCTTGTAATTTTCCATCGCACATTTTACAGTAACAAAAACAAAGATCTAGACACATAATTATGTTAGCCACTGTGAATCAGTTAAATCTAGCTTTAATTCTATTCCTATTAATCTAATGTCAGCTGCTTAAAAAATAAAATAAAATTCTTTTCTTAACGCTGATTTTCAACTTCGTGCAACATTTCCCATTTATTATTCTTTCCAATATTGACCATAAATGTCATTCAATAACTTACAGCACGTAAGCGTGCTGCTTCCTGTTACGCATCCGTTCACCTTGCGGCGAGATTTATACACCACGGGCCAAACGTTCTCAGCCACACACGGTTCGTTGTGGCAGTAAATAAATGTTTGCCTCACCCATTTCCAATTGGTACAGGAAATATCACATTCCACAGCGAAACCGGCGTGTGTGTGTGTCTGTTACGTTGGTCAGCTTTCTTATCAAATAAGACTTCCCGGACCTGATTTATGCTTACACCGGCTCCGGAATAACTCTTCCATCGTTCGGTCCGTTCCGGTTTTTTTCTGACCGAACCGGCTGTCCCGTGCCTGTTACCGTCAGAACACATTGTGATGGTGGCCAATAAAAATCTCACCCCGTCCGAGTGTCCCGCTGCAAAATGGAATAAAAATATAGAAAGAATTCCTGACTGACCGGATCACCGGTGTGTGTGAGTGTGCCGCTCCCAGAGTGGCAATAAAATACTATAAAATTCTTCGCTTTCGGGCACATCCCCATCCCCAGCCCTGACAGGGAAGAATGGCACCGCGATGGAAAAAATAAAAGCAAAACGTGTATGAAAATTGCAGTCGAAGGTGTTTCTTCTTACAAGACAAAGGCTGCCAGAATCGACAAGTTTTTCAAAGCTTAAACTGTCAAAACACCTAACGCGAGATTTTTTTGTTTTGGCCGTCCTGGGCAAGTCCAGCTTTTTTTCGAGGCTATCATTTTACGCTCAGATTGATTCACCCTGCTTTCTGCCTCTCTCTTTCGCACACCCACAAAGTCACACGTGGAATGTTGGTATCGAAAAACAAAGTATGTACTTTTGTCAGGCATCAACACCTTCATTCTTGTCATCCTGTCGGGACTGGTGTCGGGAGAGAGAAAAAAAATGGAAGACATAGCCAAGCCTTTATAAAGAGCCCCACCACATCCAACAACAATAAACCCACCAACCCACCCTTGCCGGGAGGTGTGTTCCGTTTTATGGTTCGTGGAAAAGCGGGCAAAACTTTTCCCGAGCATTTCACACTTTCCCCATCCGTAGACGACCGAGGATCCGGGGACAGGGCGCAAGGACCGCCGGAAGCACCACAAACCGGGTGTCGTTTCCTGCGTGTCCTACGCGAAACACGGGTGGGCTTTTACAGACTCCTTTTGTGTGTGTGTGCAACTATCTGGTCGTGTCAAAAAGGGAGCGATGGTGCCCTCACGTCACTGAGTTTTTTTCTGTGCAAAGGCAAAATTTGCAACGCGTTGAGTAATTTGCTAGAAAATGTGTGCAAAATAAATAAAAACGGCATACAACACATTGTTTCCGGCCCACAAACGAGTGTGTGGGTGGGTGGGAAATGGAGAGAAGAGGGGGAAAATTGTCCTACAACATGTGCTCTCGGAAAGGAACCACATGGTTTCCACATGGCGAAAAGGCAGCGTTCGGTGGTGACGATGTGTGTGACTTTACTATAAGCAAATGGTCGCTTCTTTTACCTTTATAGCGTCAAGCTGTTGGTTGGTTTAACTTTCATTTTTACTCTTGTGTCAATAGTTTTTTATTCTAATTTTTACTGATGTCTATAAGTATTTTTTAATGTGATTTTTCTATTAGTTATTAATGTTTCTTTCTAAGAAGTAATTATTTAATAGTGATTATTTACCATAACTATACGAACACCGGGTTTTTGAGCTTAAAACAGAATTAGAAAACATAACTGAATAAGATTGTTGACTTTTCGTTCGACGGTATAATTGGGGGTGGCTTGCAAGGCCTCTCCCCCAACCCCCTGTCTCGTCGGAGGGCCTACGCTTCCTAGCTGTTTAAAGTCCCGCAGGAAGCCAGGACAGAAAGGACAGCTAGCCGCCCAACATGGAGAACAGACGCTAGCTCTTCCCCTCCGCTCAATTTAGCCATATCACCCATCTTCGCAAGGGGTTGGGTATCCCCGAATACCCAAGCTCAGACATTTGGAGAGACATGTTACCGTTCTATACGCCGGGGACGTATTGAGTCGAAGTAGGGTATGGAGAGCCTTTGTTGACCTTCAAGAGGCTTCGGATCCCTACCTTACCAGTGCAGTATTGCTACCGCACCAGCTTATAGAACTCACCCGGTCTCTCCAATTCCTTGGCTTCGCGGATGACATCGATATCATCGGGTGAACATCTGCGGCGGTGTGCGAAGCGTACACCCGACTGAAACGCGAGGCCGATAGGATTGGATTGAGGATCAATGCGA
>KZ061559.1:263327-311334 GCA_002091835.1 Anopheles maculatus
GTGGCTTGCGGCGAACCACCTCCGACCAGGTTCCGCTTTCCCGTTCCTGAGGCGGGGCCATCGTTGCCACCGCCACACCCTGCTGCTGCTGCCGTTGCTGCTGCTGAATCTGCAGCAATTGCTGTGGCCTACGGCAGACAACCTCTGTTCCCGTCTCCCATGAAGCTTGCGAATCTTGCTGGTCTTGTTGCTGGACTGGCTGGGAGTTGATACCGCCAAAAACCTGCGATAACATCTTCGCAACTAGCTCTCTCTCCTTCTTAAGCTCTTCACGGAGTCTCATTGATTCCTCACGAGCTATCGCCTCGCGATATTTCGCTTCTTCTCGCGCGAGTTCGAGATCTTTGCGAGCTTGTGTAGCTTGCTCCTCCAGCTGTAATCGCAGCAGCGACACTTGCTCCTGCAATCCTTCAATCATCTTATGGAGCTGATCTGCCTCTATTTTCGCCGCGGGGTTTGTGATAACGCCAGCGGTTCTTCCTGCAGTTACCAAGGTTGACGTCATCTTTTTTCCCGAGACGTCCCGCAACCTTTCACCCATCAACACGTTTTTTGACCGTAGTTCGCGAGTGGTCATTTTTTTTTTATTGTTTATTTATTATTTCCTAGATTACCCTGCAACATGGTAATCCCATTAGGACAACGAATTGTATGCAATTCACACTTGCGCTATTCGACACCAGATGACACTACTCGTCCTTTTTTATTTTTTTTACGCTGGATATAAATGTCACTTTCACCAACACACACATACTACCATAGCGCTACTTTATGACGTTTGCAACGCGCACTTTTTTGTTTGTTTACTTTTTAGCTAAAATGCGACGTCTTACTGCTTTTTTGCGGTATTTACATACATCTACCACTCACTTTACTTCAGCACACTCCTCTCAACCATCACCCGTACGATCCGGACACCAATTCAATCACAATCTGTCTTTCAACTTTGTAATGCAACCCGGTGCTCCCGATAGGGCAAGAACGGCAGAATCACTATAACTTCCCGAAATTTCATTGTTTTCAGCGCTCTCGATATCACTTCTGTACTAAGTTGCTTTCTACACCATCGCTTGTCAAAATTGTGCTCGGAATAGGAAAGAAAAATATGTTTTATGTTAATTCCCTTGTACACCACTGGAAAACACAACTGCTTCGTACGAGCTGTCAAACACCGATCCTGCGTGACGGAACCCTCATGCGTGCGCTCTGTAGCCCATTGCGGAACATGCGGAGACTGATGTCCCGCAAGGCCACATCCACCTTATGTTGGTCTGATAATGCCTGTTGGAGTTCCTCCACCGTTGTGCAGGCATCCAAGCTCGAGCACACCAGGGTCGTCATAGGGGTTGTTATACTGACCGAAAGAGGAGGCTGGTGCTTTTTGCCCCCGTTTTATGTGTTATCTTCTCTCCCACACCGGCACACACACAGCACGGATGAAAACGACTTTTCCTTTCCCCATTTCCCGGTTGCCAAAACACTCGCGCACGCAGATAAGTAGGATAGGAAAGCATTAAAATTTTGATTGTTTTTGATGCGCGAAGAAACTCACCTTCTTGACGGTGGCCGGCACACACACACACACACCCACACACAAAAACATTCCGACTGACACGAGCCGTGTTAAGCACAATGTTTATTTTGCACGTCAATTTTACCGCCACCGTCGTACCTGCCTATCCAACATCCATCGGAAGCTTTTTCCACCGGGGCAATAAAGGTTAAAACGTTGAATAATAATGCTGTCATTATAAGCTGGCAGTTTAGCCCAACGGATCCGCGGATGGATGGATGGGTAGAGGCGGGGCTGGATGGGCGCCCATCAACGCAACGTGTTGTTTGAACGGGCACCGGGGATTTGGGGAAATGCGGGCCGGGATGGCCTTTGCCAAACCGAAAAAAGGGCAGAAGTGGGCCGCTTAATGGGCCACCCGCTGCCGGTACATCACGGCGCGCGCGCTCGTTTCGGTGTAATCGAAATGATATTTGACTTTGTGTAGGTCTGTAATTTGCTTTTGGGCCACCTCACCCCCTCCGTTCGAGTGTGCCGAATGGAAAGGGTACTCTGGGTGGTAGCTTTGTGGGCTTTGTGTTTTCACAGAGAGCGCTAGGGTTTCGCTTCTTGAGGGCATGGCTCTGTGCAGGTGTGAGGATTATTCATAGATAACATTGTTTTTACAGCTTCCACCGGTTCTCGGAAGTAAGTCGCTCTTTATCTCGTCTGGGTGGGTTTTCTAGTGTGGCGGCCAGGTGCTAACCACTCACCACAGTTATCTTTATACCACGCGGAGGTGTTAATGTGATGTCTTTTATCAAGAGCGAAGAAAAATGCTGTTGTGATTTATTATTGCGAAGGCATCAGTTGGAACAAAGTTTTGCGCCCGCACAAACAAAATGGTACGGGAAAATGAGCTCGTTAAATAGAAATGGCGCGCGCGCGCTGTCTGCAGTGGAAAGCGAAGTTTCGTTTTGTGTGCGATGAATTCATTTTCGATTCAATGGAGTTTCACTTTTCTTTTTATATAAAGAACAAGTATCGTTTTCTCTTCACGATTCAGAATCGAGGTTCCTGAAGCCCGAAAGTATGCAATTACTAGCTTCGCTTTCATAATTCATACATAGATTTTAAGAATTCTCATCAATTCTTAACCCAGTCAGATATAGAACATTAAATAATGTTAGGAGCTTGTTTTGGTCGATAGAACGAAGGATTTCCACATGATTTTTTGTGATTGTCTACCAATTTTCTAATGACTCTTGCCAAAAAAACGTTCAAATAATAGATAGTCTTATAAAAAATAGTACCCATCTGCCGATTCAGCTACTTCAGTGATGTCTTGGCCCAAAGTATACATGGATACAGGTGGAAACATCATGCAAATACTTTACACTTGATGTCTCTAAAGAAAGGACGCCTCAGCAAGACTTTCTACGAGAATTTGACATTGAAGGTGGATCTTCCGTCAATGGTTAGTGTCGTTTGAAGCAGACGTAACTGATATCGCGTTAGTCTATGCCACTCCGAGGCATACAGGATTCTTTAATTTTGAGAGCTCATCCACTCCTCAGTCAGTTTCGATGTCTTCTAACATATCCGAATACCTTCATCATTCTTGTCCAGGATCTAACTAAAGCTTCAGTGTCTTAGAAATCAAGATAAGAATTAGTAAAGTCACACGGCTCGTATATAGCTCATCTGCTCCTACAATTTTAATGCTGCCCTATCGATCAGCCGGAACTATATTCCTCTTAGATCCTCCCGAGTTTATGAAAAAGGAAAAGATGTTAGTAATTAAACTTCTTTGAATGGTGTTAAATCTAATCGCAAAGATAAATCTTCCACCAAACATTTTCGGATCACTGAACGAAAACTAGCGTAAGCCTAAAGGTATGCAATTAATAACATCAAACTCATTTTTCACACGACCAAAGAAATTTTTACAAATGTTTTCAACACATCCCCGAAGTCTCTTGCCATTCTGGTAGATTGCTTTTGCATTGCATACTTTCAGGAGGTTGCGCAACGCTACCGTCGAGATAAAGTCTATCCCATTTCACTTGTTGTGCGACCCGTCATGATTATCTTCTAAATTGAAACATTTTTCGAGTGAACCTGATTCAACTGATTGAACAACTTCATTAGATAACATTGTTTCGTTTAATAACCAACCAATCTACTATTGTCGTACGCCCGTCTCAACACTGTACGTGATTGATTAATTTTATTTTCTTATCTTTTCGCGTTCTATTTGCAGGTAAGCAGCGAAACACCCACCCTACGCAAACATATGCCATCAAGGATACTAATGAAACACGGTGCCAAACCAACTGACAGACGCGCACTCGCGTCAATCACTCCCCGATGCTCATTGCAAGCCGGGAATGAAATCGTTCATCAACCAACACGAAAAAGGGAGCGCACACACACAAATCCCTCGAAATGAAGGTGTATCTATCTGCCGTGACGTCAACTGCGTTGGAGCGGGAAAAAGAAAAGCGACCCCCTCCCAAAAAACGACGATGCTGATCGTGATAAGTCGCCAGCCCGGGGCTTTTCTTGTGTGCAGTGCCATTTTCCCTTGGATGCGCTTTTTGTGCGATGCCCCAGCGCCGAACCCGTGTGACGGTGTCGTTTAGAAAACGCATTCCTTAGCACTTACCTGGCTCTCTGGTCACATTCTTCAGAATCCTCGCTAGATGTGGCTATAGAGAGAAAACCGGCAGCGAGAACGATGCTGACAATATTTTATTATCACCGCAACCACATCACATTTTCGTGTCAGCCCGGGCCGAAAAGAGGCGAAAGCTATTGCTCGCTTTGCTGCGGTACTGCGCTTTCTACGACCCAACCATGTCAACCGTCGTTTGGAACTTTCACTTCCAAACTTTCCACGTCCAAACCACGGCACCGCTACCGTGTATTGTATTCGGAGGTTTTTTTTTTGTGTGTCGTTGCTCAGGAGTTTTCGTTGGGAACATTCTTACGCCAGCTGAAACGAACCTCGAGCTGCATCGCACACAAAAGCCATCGTTGGGTGTGTGGACCGAGGCAGGAAGCTAGCAGTAAAAGTGTCAACTTAAAATTCGGTTCACTTTTTCTTTATCCCCGCTGCTTCTTCTCCCGGGGAAAATCCACCCCTTTCCTCCCGCTGCTGGAGGAAGTTCTGTCAGATCAGGTGGAACTTTCTTCACTCATTGGCACCTGCATTGTGTCGCAACGGTGTGTAGCGCCACCGTAAGAAAAGCCAACGTGTGAGCCAAGGTAATAAGGAAAACCCGGAACGCCACTTTGTGTCTGTGCCACCGGCACTTGAGGGTTGTTGGTGGGGTCGTCGTCGTCGTCGGTTTCAAGTGTGTGAGTGTCCTGACAGCTTCAGGCACCTCGTATGAAGCTTTCTTGCTACCGTTACCGGAAGAAAATTTGAAGTACAAGAGGTGAATATGTTTTTTTTTTTTTCGTTCGTTTCTCGTCTTCCATCCGCTTGCACAAAACAGCGGTCTAAAATTCTGCGCCAGAAGAGATGGAAAAGACACACGCGCGACGTAAACATATTTCAAAAAGTTGAGTTGTATAATCATTCAAGCAGATAAAGATGTGAGTTAACGGTTTTTGCTCGCGTGCTTTCGGAAAGGGAACGGAAAATCTGGAGCCGTTTTTTTTGTGCAAAAGAAAAGAAAACTGCGTACAATACTTTCGCGTCCCGGAAATTTGCGTCTTATCCGGAGGGGTGTTGAAAATTCTTTCAAAGCATTATAAAATCCAGCGTTGTGGACGGTGGGTAAAGAAATCGTTGGTAGAATTTTCACGATTCATTCCTTTTCGTGTGGCGCGCTACGGTGCGCTTACATCCTAACGAACATCTTTCTCTATGACGTCCGGGTAGAACGTTCCCTTTTGCTTTGCTAAGTTCGCGAAAAACCGGCGAACACGCCACGATGCGAATGGATAACATTCTTCGTTACGCCATAAGCATTGGAAGATTAATGAGTCTGCCGAGATATTTTCGTCCTGGCTCGGGACACGCGACCTCCTCCCCGAACGACAACACGCGTATCAAAAGCGAAATATGTCAACAGTGGATGTGCGGAAAACCACCACCACCGACGCAATAGCTTCACGGTGGTGTACAGTTATCCCTTTTGGCGGAGATGAGCTTTGCTAAAAATAGCGATGCTATTTGAGCGGCACTAATGGCGAAGAGGTGGCCGAAAATAGATGATTTTGACAGGTTAGGATTGTGTAGGAATTAAATGCTATTTGAAGCAATCGTTGAACTACGAATCTTTGAATATAATTTACTTCAACTGTCTATATTCCAAGGTATAAGACGGCTTAGTATAAATCAATATTTTTAGGACAGTTTTGCAACTAAATTAGTCTTAACATTCGTGTTGTTCTTGTGAGATAACATTTATAATATTGTATATTCTAGAGAGGAATAATGAGACTGCCGCTTTCAATTGTTCCTGACTTACTGATACATCAAATTGATGCTAACCAGGTTGTTTTGAAAAGTTCTTAGACAGACCTTCAAAATATTCCAAGCTACATTTTTCGATTTTTTGCGATTTTTTTCCATATCCCATTTGAGGCTACCTTAATTCAGGTTCACTAATCAACTACTTGTGCTCAAAACATTCCCGTGCAGCTGTGTTCAACCATAAAAGTAATCGTCAGATTTACTATAATTATTATAGCAGCTTTACTTGGTACTTTACAGAGTCTTCAGACATAAAGCCCGCTCCACACGAAGCGCAAACTAGATTGCAAACTAAAACGCGAAGGCTGGCAGTAATGTCATACCATACGAATTTGACAGCATTTTGTTCGCAAAATCGTAGTTGCGCTTGGATTTGCGCTTCGTGTGGAGCGGCTTTAAGAATTTCTGAATTTCAGGCTACAACTCTGGGGAAAAGTTATGTGTTTGCATTAGCTGCGCTACAGGAAAACATATCTTTTTAGCTATTCTGGTTCTAAAAAGTTGTCCAGGAAAATGAAAGTGACTCTTCTAAAGAATTGTTAACAATCAAACAAATAAGCCTGTAACAGATAATAGCAAATAACCCGCTGTTTAAGCTTTAACACCTTCCATTATATGAAATATTTGAATATTTTGCATTAATGCATCTTGTTTTTGAACTCGTTCTACGAATGTTTTTTAAATTTTAAAAAAGAATTTTTACTCCAAACCGCTTAATAATGTTGCGGATTCAGTGGAAAATAATAAGCATGCTTTACAGAAGGCATATAAACATTCAGCTTATCCCAAAGCTTTCAAGAACATAATTTTTCAGAAACAATTCTAAACGTCTGCTACGGAATTATAAGGATTACATTTTTTCTATTGAAATTCATTATTGAAACCAAATTCAAGAGAATTGCTTCTCACACATTCAATCCCAAATCTGATCTGGATCCGTCTTATTATACCATCATAATTATGCCCCGGTTTCATACGCGACGATTCCGCTGCTTTATTGCCACATTGTATTACAACGGTAACCATAAACCTAACACAAAACCGCGCACCATTCACATAAAACACATCGTAAGCTATTGGGAGAGCGGTTTAACGATAGCGACAATGCCGCGCGAGATACACACACACACACACAAAAAAACCGCATGCCGCCACTTCAAACGGGGACGACATGCTCACGCGAAATCGGAACCCGTGTAGCCCCCGGTGGGGCGGCAACACAATGCTTTGCATCAGCGGCAGACAATTTGTACGGAGAGATGTGTTGTGCTGAAAACTGCTAGTTTCGTGCGCTTCGTCGAAGGCGGTACACCATTTTTACGGCACGTCATTACGATAATCTGGAGCAAGTCTTTTACGATCCTCATCGCTACCGACAGTGTATCATACAGTGCTTGTCTGTCGGCTGGTTCGGAAGCGGCAAAACGTACCTTGCGGGTGGTAGCGATTTTGCAGCATTTGTACCCCCCGTACACATTGCTGTACACAGAATAAGTGTATGCGTACGTGTCGGGGAAACACGCACAGAGAGAGAGAGAGAGACAGAGAGAACCAGTTTTATGGACTACGATGAAGATACAAAGCGTTCAATCGACATCGTGGACTTTAATTTGTGCACAATTTATATTCACAAAATTGTAGTCATTTTAGAGTGACGATGGCAGCACCAAGCCGTCGCACGGGGCGGGATTACACTTCACCCTCAATAAATCATCGGCCGAAAAACGTCAATTTTACTTACCATTACACCCCATCGCGCTCTGCCATCAACGGGCCCGGAACTCGCCCGGCAAGTGTCTTTCGAACGTTCATTTCCTTTTTCGCGCCGAGAAAGATTGAACCATCAGCGGATCCTCCCGTCTCCAACGCACTAGGTACGACTCCAGGATGATCCTGGGCGGACGCACAGAAGGACAATCAATCGACAGACTCCAGCCAACGGACCCGAGGGAAAAGCGAAAGGGAATGTGAGCGCACCATGTTTTCCGCGAGCAGGAAATTACTCTCATCAATAATAAAAACCTCAAAGAAGGAAGGACCAGAATATAAAAATCCTGAACCCCAGACGAAGGAAGTTGGTTGTGCATTCATTTGGGCCGCGTGTCCCATGGCTCATCCCAGCCATAACGGAGACCGTAGCGCACATTAACATTCCCACCTTTTGCCGCCCATTTTCGTGGTTGAATAAATCATCCTACCTTCAAATTCGCATTTTCGTTTCCGGTCTCGCGCTAGGTTTTGTGCGCACCATTCGTAGCGAAAATCGGTTCTAGGGATTTTTGCAACCGGTGTAGACACATTCAACTATGGCCTATCGGTTGTCTCCGTTCGCTATACCGCCTCATTTATTATGTAAAAAACATCTCGCGATCCGAGCAACAACAATTCGCGTAGGACGGTCCGGTTGCAATACGCCTTTTGGGCAGGAACGGTTCTGAGATGGGATTCCGGTGGTGAGATTTTTTTTTTTGCTGTTGTCTGTTGGCTTTCGCATCCACTTCTTTAATCACTACCGGGAATCCTCACTGTCTCTGGTACGGTTCCAGGGGGAAATCTCCAATCGTGGAATGAGAATTTGTCGGTTAGAGGAAATCGATAAAAATTATAATATTTCATTAGATCACCATTTCGCTGTTGATGATGGTTCAAGAAGAGCTCCATGGAAGTGGTGGGCGTTTTCCGGTTAGACCTGTGATGCTCCCTTGACGGATTTTTCCGGATGGAAAAGCTGGATGAATGTTTAATTTTATGTATAAAGGTGAGACAGTGTTCCATAAAAGTTCGATGATTCCTCGTTATCATGTTTCATAGAAACGGTTGTTATAATACGCTGGTGAAATTAAATTTTTACATTGTATTTTTCATACTGAACGGTAGCCAGTTCACAGGCCGTAACGAAATGATATAAACACTTTTATATTACTTTAATCATGTTTATCATGGAACAAGTCTACAGCTCGCTAAATATCCATATCGATTTCTGTTTAAGTTTAAATAGTATACGGACCATTTTGCATAGCTTAGTTTGACAATTTATTTGCGTGTTATTTATTTATTTATTCCATTACTACGGTGCAATGTTTAACCTTATGGCTAATGTTTAAGTAGTATTTCGTAGTGCGTTAAACATGTTAAATGATGCGTTGAAAATCTTGTTATGTAGGCTAACGACAGCTGGATAACTGAAGGAGAAATAAATAAATAAATAAATAAAAATGTTTATAATTGATATAATGTCAATTCAAACTGGATGAAATTGGGATTGAATTTTTGGTAGATTAACTTACTTTCTTACTTCTTTATCCAGCGCAGGCTGCTCGTCTGTCAGTCCAATATCCCGGCTGTTCTGGCGGAGGCATCAACATAATCTCAATTTGGGCCTATCACGCTTCCTCTGTCCATGTGGAGGCCTTAAACGGACTTTACGGGCTGGGTCGTCCGGTGTCATTCTCTTTACATGACGAGCCTAATTCGCTGCACGATGGTAAGATCACCGTACAGCTCATAGAGCTCGTCGTTGTAGCTTCTCCTCCATTGTCCTTCCACACATACGGGGCCAAAAATCCTTCTGAGCATCTTCCTCTTGAGGGTTTCGTCAGTTTTGGACAAAGTCCATGTCTCAGAGGCGTATGTGAGTACTGGGACTTTAAAGGTTCAGTCCAGTCTCAGCTTCGTCCGTCGCGACAGGTATTTTTTCCTCAAGATTCCTCAGGCTGTAGTATGGTACATTGACACATGAAGAAAAAAATATTATAATTTACTAAATATGAAACTTTAAATATCAAAAAAGAACCAAATTCTCGAAAATTCTTCGTAAAAAGTCGCATCTGCCTATGTAAAATATTCACAATTATATTAAAAGGTTTTTTGACGTCTTTTTTAAAATGATCTTCAAGCAAATTATTGTATTTTAAACTTTCTTAATTGCTTTTTTATTGTTTTATTACCAATATAAACAACAAATAGTTTCATAATTAAAGCATGAACTGTACTCTGGAACACAGCAGACTACTTCACGTAGAAATTAACTTGTTTTTTTTTGAGAATTCAAATACCATGGTTTGTTGGAAATTAAAAAAAGTGTTGTTTTTGGTTAAAATCTCGAAATAGAAAAACCAACAGTCTGTATTCTGGAAAACTGGTTACCCTTTTTCTGTTTTCCTAGAACAACAGAAAAACATTCGATCTAAAATTTTCCGATTTGTTTGCACAACTTCTCACTACACTCGACTATACTTCTAGCTCGATGCACCATACAAGTAAATTACTATCAAATAGTTTGTGTACATACACCATTCTCTTCCGAAGCGAAGCATTTTCCTTCCGAACGATGCACATGCATCGGATGCTGCTACTGCCCCGAAAAAGGCTGCCCCAAGTGCCTTAACGTTGTTAGCTATGGCAAAACAATTTGATTCCTAATTGAATTTTCACATAACAAGATTTCAATTCCGGACCCGTCCGTAGACGCAGAACCACCGACCGTTGGGGAGAAAGATGCAACCTAAACCACTAAAGCGTGTGCGAGTGTGTGTCTGTGTGCAGTCAGCTTGAACTCACTTCATTGCAGCGTCAACTCTACACTCATATTAACCTATGACAACAAACACTCATCGAGCGAGAGTGCACTTTGTGTTCCCGGTTTAGTGCGAGCGAGAGAGAGAGAGAGAGAGAGACATTTGGCGACACTCTTAACATATACTGGGGCTAAACCCATCAAGAGTCTTACCCGTTGGAATAATTCAATTATTCGTCTACATGAACCTACTGGGAGCCTGGAAACCCATTAGCATCTTTATTTTCGCAGTATTCTGTGGGTGGGGTGGTTGTCTTTCACGCCAAAACCCGAGGACCGCCGACGAGGTGTACAAATACACGTCACGTACCTTCTGCTTGCCGTTTTGTGGTGTACGGTGATGCAGTTCTTAATGTCTCTGCACGACGGAGGTGAAGATACGAAACTCGTTCCAGCAAAAAAGCTAAGACATGCATACCTGTCCTTTTAAGAGAGTCTGGAATCTTTAAGCTAAGATCCGGATCCTGGTAATGGTCGTCGGTGTCGCCGTCAGGATGAGTTGGTTGTTTTGACAAAGCTTCCGAATTAACTCCAAATATCTGCTCTTTTGCAGCACCGAGCTGTACGATGTACCGGTCTTACGACGAAGAAATTGTAAACATGTGACATATCTCCATTAACTGTCCAAACCAGCAAAGCATGCAGAACATGCCGCTCATCTTACGCAGTCAACCGTGTGCATCATGTAAAGCGAATGAAACTCTTTCTTTTACACTACTTTGAACGCTTATCTCTTGCGTGCAGCAAGAACACAAGGACATTTTACTTTTAAATATCTGCAACTTTAAAATCGTTTTCCAATTATAGACGACAGAACCCTGGGAATTCACCTTTTGTTAAAGAAGAAGCCTCTATCGACGTTGCCCACAAATCATGTGGCAAATGTCACAGCCACTACTACTGGATATCGGCTCTACCCGTGGGGCCAAACATCCTACCCAAGGAGCTGATGTCAGTGGTTCCCTGAAAGCCAACCGACAATCACACACACACATCACCAACCGAGGAAAAGCTCAAGAAAAGAGAAGTGTCTTGAACGACACTCGAGGGCTTCTGTGGTACTTCGGGACGATTTAATCGAGCTTTGAGCCATTGCGGCTAGTACTTGCTGCACAACGAGCCAAAAGCATGTGTGTGCACTCGTAACGTCTACCAGTTCTCGGTGTCGTGTACTACATTTTTCGATCATCGGACAAGGGCTTCTGTGGTACTTCGGGACGATTTAATCGAGCTTTGAGCCATTGCGGCTAGTACTTGCTGCACAACGAGCCAAAAGCATGTGTGTGCACTCGTAACGTCTACCAGTTCTCGGTGTCGTGTACTACATTTTTCGATCATCGGACAAAAGATGTCGGACGAAAACCCTCCCGCTGCATGGAGAGTCATCACTCGTGTATGTGTGTTGTACTTGCCCTCACAATGGCACAGAATGAAACTGGAAAGAAGTACCACCACACACACCGGTCTGTGCCTGTGCACAGAGGTCCTTAAGGAAGAAAAGGAAAAGTGGGAAAAATTGTCCACAAAAAAAAAAGCTCCCCATACATAGTCACATACAACCGGCGAGAGAAGTAGCAGCAGCTGATGGCGTTCCTTTCTAGTGGGTAGCATCTGGTACGTACCAACAAAACGTGCCATTGCGGGTGAGTGAGCATTGTTGATTATGCAATCGAACGTCTTAACGTCGTCCAGCAAAGCATCCGATACCGTCAAGCTGTTGACAGGGAAGGAAAAAGCGAAAAAAGCTCCAACGCTCAACCAAGGAACTTTTAACTCCTGGGGTGAACCTGAAAGCTGAACATGGTGCCTGGTGTTGAAGAAGTGTGGGTGCTCTTTTGACACTTGATTGTTTATGTCGTTGAGGACAAGTGTTTATTGATTTTAAATTATCGTCCTGTGCTTTTCCACAGTGGAACCATTCAATTGTGTGTGCGTGTGGTTATTACACGATTCGAACGAGGACCATCATCGAATACAGGGGTTGAGTTCTTGTCCTGTTCGGAAGGGGATGCTCTGTACCCGGAACCATTTATTTTCCCGAGGTTTTTATTTAATAAATTCAATTACCCCTTTGTCTTAGTTATGCTTGCTCGAATAAGTGCGCAAAGCTTTTATTGTTCTGCTGATGGTACCGATAACGATGGTCCAGGCCTTTCGAGCACTCGTTTTTCTTTTCTTGGAACTTGTTTTTTTTTAAGGCAACCTTCACTGTAAATCCTGAATGATGTATGCTGCTTATCTTTACCGCTGGGGACACGGACACACACTCTAAGGGTTACGGTTTTCTATTTTCCGATAACTTATGATTGATGCAAATGGACCGTCGGGATGAGGCGAAAGATGGTAGCTTTCGTTTCGAAAACTGTTCGATATCATCGATAAAAGCTTTACCCGGTTGTAAGACAAACGATCACATTCGAATAAGAATAGCATATTGCGGCCCGGTGGTAGATGCGACAGCGGCGCCGGTCTTCACACGGCAGGACCGGGGTTCAAGTCTCATCTGGGCCGTTCCCCCATAGTGAGGACTGACTATCCAACTATGCGGTAACAATAAGTCTAGTAAGCCAGAAATGGCAGGCATGACCTAAGAGGTCGTTAGGCCAAGAAAGAAGAAGAATACATTTCGTACCTTTTTGGTGTTCTCTAACTCACTTTTATATTGTTTTTACTATAAAAAAAACTCTTCCAAATATTTTACCTTTTTTTGTCACCAAATGTAATGATTTTAATACAAAAAATACCAGAAGCTTTTGAAGAACCTTTAAGGCAGCAGTGTTTCATGGTCCAAAACTATATTTTTCATATTTTTCGTTTAAATATTGTTTGTATTTAACAAAAGACTGATAAAGTAAGCCTTCAAAGTTTGTAATTGTATAGCCGGGGGTACACCAAGCGTAAACTCAAAAAGTTTACGCTTGATTTGGAGGGGAAGGCACAAACGTTACGTCAAAAAGTTTGTAGCTTCGAGAGCTACAAACTCGAAGCGTAAACTTTTGACGGATCAAATTTACAGAAAATTAAGATGAAATCGGTATACACATCAAGATTGGAGCCAGTGCTGTGCCTGTTTCATAATTTAAAGTATCAATTTTAAAATGGATGTCTATAATAATGAATTTGTTTGATTTTGCTATTTTCGATTTACGCACCCCTGGTAAACGAAGAGTAAACTTTTTGACAGATTTTTCTGTCAAAATTTCGATTTACGCTAAAGTTTACGCTTGGTGTACCCCCGGCTTATTAAAGATATGACACTGACAAGATGTTCATAATCTTAGAGAAAGTTTTCTAAATATGCGATGTACATGACCTTGCATGAGTGAGCTTTTTTTATATAGTAGATTAAAAGACTTGAAAGTGCTCAAAGCTGTATAAAAGATACAGCAGTTTCTTGAAATATTTCTAAATCAATATGAGAGCATTTAGTTGTGTGAAAATAACACAAGAGAAGAGAGAGAAAAAGGAGTAAGAGCTCAAATAAATGCAGTGAAACGAGTAGATGAGCAATGGAAGATAAAATATGCATTCAACTAGACGAAAAGGACATATTCAAATTTCAAAGTATGGATTTTTAAACAATACAAAACTACCTTTAGTTCTCTGTGGCCAAATGGGGGGGCCCTGTCAGAGCCAACACTGGCAAAACCTTATTTTTATTTAAAACCCTCTCCAACCATTTAACCGTTCGTCCTTAAAGCCACAAACACATTCCTTTACAAATCTATTCACCTTTCATCCCAACTGTCCATCACACGTGCGCTTTTCACGATGGGCAAAACAACGGCAACAATAGCAGCAAAAAAACAGACTACTTTGACTTTGACTCGTTGCAAAACAATCCCCAAACCGAAGGGAGTGTGAGAGATGAGCTTGTTACCGACATCGTGTTTATAGCAAACTAGCGGACGTCCGAAGCGGAAACATGACAGGAAGCGGAAACAACAATACAGCCAACAGCGAGCGAGCAAAGCCATCATACCGTAGGAGGGATCTCCGGGTTTTGTAGTTTCGTTCGTCATTTTTCGCCCGTTTTCTTTTCCTTTTTTCTTTGGTTTTGTTTTGCGAAAAAAAACCCATTTTTATGCTTTCTGCTGCTCGCGCTGCTCTGTGTTTCGCTCGCTGCTCTTTATTATAACAAACGTCACTCATATCGGTAACGGGAGTATGCAAAAACCAAGGGTGATTTCATACCCACACACACACACACCGCCTATCTTACCTAACTTCCCGCCCCCACCAGAGTGCACAAAGTGGATGGACCCCAAACTGATGTTAAACACATTACTCCGGCGCTATGACGCTTTTGCGTTTCTCTGTGTGTGGACCGGACGGGACTCGGTGGGCGACGGAACTGCAAAAAACAAATTGGCTTGTGCACTGTTTGTTGCTGCTTGCTTTGCTGATCCTTGTTGCTTTCCCTGCTGTGTGCAGGGTGGTGGTCTCGTGTCCGGCCGTACCCGAGTGGAGAATGAAAAATTTACTCATATTACCCTTCAGGTTTTCTGGTTGTTTTTGCCTATTTTTCTCTGCTTCACTGTTGCGCTATTGCCGCCTTTTACTCGCTTTGCGGTAAAGAGTGGAGATGGAAGGACCGGCGGAGGTTAAGACGGCATTCAAACAGTCCAAACAAAACCTTCACTACAGGACCATCAGCCGAACCGTGGCCGAGAGGACCACCAGCCGTGAGGAATGGATGGAAATTTTATGTATTTAGGCTTTCTTGTCTACATTTTCCCGAAAGGGATCTGGCCGATTTCTCTAGGCACTGCATGGGCGAAAACTGGAACAAATAGCAACACCGGAAGCAACCCGGTGCAAAGGACGGAGAGAAAACAAAGAAACGACATCAACAAGAAGGCAAAGTTGTTTCGCAAAAATTGAACTCGTCGCCCACCCTGGGAAAGGAAGTCATTGCAGCTTTGCCGAGTTTTTGAGACGCGTCGTGGCAGCACACGGGAGGAGGGAGGTTTGATCTCAAGAAGTGAGCTTACGGATACAAATAAACCGACGAT
Source organism: Anopheles maculatus (assembly GCA_002091835.1). NCBI lineage: Eukaryota > Metazoa > Arthropoda > Insecta > Diptera > Culicidae > Anopheles > Anopheles maculatus. The sequence continues at coordinate 278,900 of KZ061559.1, forward strand.
CGTGCGGACCTTTCGGAACAAACAATACAGGAAGAAAGGCAAAAGAAAAACACGAAGAAACAACCTCAACTATCATCCCTTTTAAAAAGGCAGATAGGGGGGGAAAAGCTTCAGAAGAGGGACGTCATATTTCCATAAAGAAGCTGTCCGACAATCAGTGCCCCAGTGATCGAACACTGCTGAGCGCGCTTGACGTGAACGTGCAATCGTGCCGTGTGTCCGACGGAACCCCCCGGACCCAACAGAGAAACACGAACAGATAATTGAGTTATCATCGGGGGTTATGCTGGCGATAAATGTCGCGTTATGGTAGGGATGTGTTTGCCGCCTTTTTTTTTTCTTGTTGTGTTTGTTATGTTGCTTGCCTGCTGCTGCTGCTACTGCTGTGTTTCAATTTTGTTTTATGAGTTTCTTCATGCGGCAATATATTTTGGCCGCAGGACACGATGCGATATTTATTCCAATAGTGTTTGTGTTTCGGTAGGGTCTGCCAAAGGCACTATCGCTCGTGAAATGGTCATAAATTCAAGCTTTTTTTTGTTACGAATTATATTTTTTATGTTTTCTTCTTTACAAAAATGGAAGTTCGCGGTGGATATTATTTTAATGACTCAACCATCAATTTGTTGTAATCAAAATATCTGAGAAGCTTTCGTGAACGTAGTATTTACGAGTTCTGTGTTTCAAGTTGAGTTTTTCAATTAATTGTTTTAGGTGGGAGCTTCAGTACCAAATGCCCATGTTTATTTATTTTTATTCATTCATTTAACAAATCTTTTATCGACAAAACATACCTGCAAAACAAATAAAAACATTTAAAAGATCTGAACCTAAACTTAAACTATTTAGGTCTTTCCTATTACTAAGCAGGCTATTTATTTAGAGGAGAATGTTTATTTAATTCTCTCTATCCATACAAAGTTCTCAATTGAAAATTAAAAGTTTGAACTTGATTAGTTTTGTATTTAATGATTGGACATGAAATTGCTGAATTTATAAGTAAATTTTCACTTTTCTATAAAACAGATCTGGATTTCTATAAAACAGCGGCGCCGGTCTTCACACGGCAGGACCAGGGTTCGAATCCCGGCGTACCGCCTCCCCGCACGCAGGACTGACTATCCAGCTACGGGTAAAATCTAAGTCACAGAGAGCTATCAATAGCAGGTCAAGACCTCACGAGGTTGTAGTGCCAAGGAAGAAGAAGAAGAATAGAAAATATTAAGCTTTGAAATGTTTTTATGTGTACGGCCATGGACACTCGGGTCAATATAGTTACGGACTTTACGCTTTTTTATTTTGGTATTATTTTACCTAGTAGAAGTATCAAAAGCCGTTGTTAGAAAATCGGATATGCAGGTGGTCTTATTCTTTTCTCCATCAAACGAATATTTTTAAAATTCTACAAGTTGTCATAATTCTTAAATGTATAAATTTATTATTAAAGCCGCATCTTTGCTATTTTTTTATTCTCAAGTGATGGCTTAGCCGTATCGTTAAGAATTCACAAAATTTGATTTAATATCTTACAATTGCTTTAATTCTTTATAAATGTAATAATAAAGTCAAACCAAATTAGATGAATAAATCTAACTTTTTTGGCAATAAATTTTTGACCATGCTCACTAACCGACCCCACCCATAGTGCAAAGAGTGCCACACAAATAACAACAACACGTATTTGAACGATTCAAACGATGATACTTTTGCTATTTTATGTGTCTTGCTGATGTTTCTTTTGCAGCCCGATTGTTTGGCACATGCTGACCTTCCTTTTATTTATGAACCCTTACCAACGCGCCGCTCATGCACTGGGAAGGTCCACCAGTGTTACGGTTTGAAAAATCTAATCCCGAAAACCGAAAAAATTTTCTGTCCAAAAATAATGGCTCAAATCAATGATCTGCTGATGAAAGCTTAATGGAAAACCATTTATTGTTTTCCCCTTTTTTCGCCCTCCTTTACCTCACTCGCTAACCTCCTTTAGGGTGTGTTAAAAAATGGAGTTGATGCTTCTTCTGCACTACATACAAAATCGAATCGAATCCGGCTGCAAAATGGACGGTAATAAATTTGACCGATACACTTGGTTTCGTCCGCTCTTCTACCATTGCTTCCCCCTTTCAAAAACACACAACGCACCGGAAATACCGGAAGTTTCCGGGGAGGTGGAGAAGGGTTCAAAACAATTGACCTGTAATTACCTCGATAAAGCACGAAGGCAAGCATAAGCAATATCCTTACACGAAAGCGAGAGCTAGGAAAACATATTCCGTAACGTTTGCGAACGTTCGAGATTGAGATACTAATTCAATTCGAGTGAATTATTCAATCTCGTGTAGCAGCACGAGCAGTAGCAGCACACTCTGGTGCCTGTTTCGATGAATGCTCAATAATTAAATGTTCGGCTCTTTCCCCTTGTCGCTTGCACGGGAAAAGATGTCGATGATTTGAAAACCCCTCCCGGGAAGGGGCGATGGAGACAGGGGGACGAGTGGGGCGGGAAAGTGAAAACACATCGCACGACATGCACACACAGCACGTACTTCCTGTACGGTATATGCGTCCCTTTCACACATCCGCTTGCAAAACGTCGATGGAGACGCCCAGCCTTCCGTATGTGTACGACACAGTGGAAGGACGATAATGGACGCTTGCGGTGGGAAGGGCGAAAAGGAGAAACGGCAGATCTAGATCGAAAACAGCGTAAATGCAAAACCCCTTTTCGCTGGAATGCTGTAAATGAATAAATTATTTAATTGGAAGGAAGTTATCCCATTACAAAGGCCAACCTCCGTCCCGAACACTCAATGGCGGCGCCAACAAGGGAGGGAAAACTTTAACTCAAACAGTCTGTATCCATATGGCGGGATCCCTATGTTTGCCCAGTGCTAAATGCCAGCAAGCCAATCGGTTGTGCCTCCGATATGATCCGGGCAACGTCTGAAACGTCTTGTTCGCACCCACTGTTCCGTGGGCGAATGGAGCGATCGTTGATGAATTCGGATCTAATTGTTATGCCAACAGATCGTTGTGCAAGACTTGTTGTGCTTTGGCTTCACACTTTCCCGGGCTGCAGGTGGGATTGTGGTTTTGTAATTGCTTGTCATATTCCATTTTGCCCGCTCCTCGAATGCATCCCCCTGCTGGTTCGATTTATAAATGCTGCCACATATTGTGATATTGAATTATCTTTAATGAATGGTGAACAGTTTATGCAGACGATTGCAATACAATTAGCTATGAACCCTTGAGGTTTATTGCTCCCTTTCAGACGCTTACAGCGCCGTTTACTGATCGGCTGGTGTGAATGTTTAATGCGACCCTTGTTCTTTGTTTGAAAATGCGAGCATGTGAGCAATTTTTGAGTCAATCAAAGTAAATATCGGTTTTTTCAATCACATACGTAAGGGACGACACGTATTCCACTTCCTGTCGGAGTTCTAAGTCCACAAAGTTCCGTTCTTTTATCTTTCACAGGACACATTATTCGATTCGAGACAATTAAAATCTGTTTAAATACTCAAAACCATTTTGTTGCCTTCTTACAGCAAATAGAATAACTTCAGGGGTATTTAGTTTAGATTTAGATTTGGATTTAAAACTAAACACAAACACACAAACTTTGGAGGATGTCTACATACAATTCTACATGTTTTTCCTACAACTTAAGTCTATTTATACTTGATAATTGCATCATTGTGGCTAGTTTTATAAATTACTTCTTGGGTGCTCAATTTTATTTAGATATTTCAAGCACCCTTCAAAAAAATGCTCAGTTGATTTCCGTAATGTTTATCTTTATGTTTATTTAAAAACAGAAAGAATTAATAAAAATATGGAACTTTATTTAATTACTTAAGTCATTATTTTTAATACTTTTTTTTGACTTGAAAAAGCAACACAAAGGATGGGAATTTTTGAGGATTTTTGAAGTTTGTGTCCTTATGATACGCACTGTATAATCTTTACCCTAGTACACGTGTACCTAAGCTACCGCCTAGAGCCCAGAATCGTCCAAAGTCCACCCGTTGGCGCTGTGCACCTTGTGTATTATTAATTTAACCGCATTACGAGCGGATTAGTCCCGGGTATTAGTGCTGCGGGCTAATTTTTTCTCTCTCTTTCTATTTCCCACAATTGCTTCTCTGCCGTCCCGTCCGGGGCTCCTCAGTATCTTCACTCTCTGGACATCATCATCGGTGACGGTCCGGTGTGGTAGTGTTATCGAATTTTATTTCCACTCTGTAAGCAGCAACCTTTCTTGACTTGACACACACGCACAAACAATCTCCAAGGTGACGTAGCAACGAACGAGAGAAAAACAAACAGTCGTCTGCTGTAGTCGTTGGAAAAAGATTGTTTTTCTAGCCACCCGAAGGACCCCGTGGTGAACTCTCCGGATTTTACCGGAAGCGGTGATGGTAACTCGAATACGACGAGACCATATCAGCACACCCAGCCCGTCGTCTAATTCCTGTAATCCAATAAATAGCTTATGGCACCTTTTACGTCTGTAATCGAGTTTTCTCTAACGGTTTTCCCTTTTTTCGCTTTCTCGTTACAGAGCATGACGATTGGACGAGCGGCAATTCCATAAAGCCCCTCCCACCGTGCCCGTGGAAGAGTGTTCGTTCCCATTCCCTTCCCACCTTGGCCCCTTCCTCCCTGAGTAGCCCGGAGTTTGGGAGCAAAAGTGAAGAAAGGATAGTTTGGAAGGACGCCTTCTACACGTTCCCATAAAACGCTACTCCCCCAGGTGTGTCCTACGGGAAGTCACCCATAACGACGGCGTTGACGGAGGCCCCATATCGGCAATCAATTCTGCAAACGGGCAGAAGACGAAGAAAAAGAAGAAGACGATATCATCCCGGTGGAGGAGACCACCCGACTACCTGGAGCATCATGGCGCGAGAAGAGCACGTGATAAGTAGAAAATCATCCCGCGGCCATCCCCGAACCACGATGCTAACGCTCTCGGTAGGCATTGCCGTTGTGATGGTGATGGCGGCAGCCGTCGTCGTATTCCCGGCTGAAGCTGCCGGACTCACAAACTGTCCACCCGGGTGCCAATGTGATGACGACAATCTGGTGGTGACCTGCGGCGAGGGTCAGCTGGACGTACTCCCGATCGTGCTGAATCCCTCCATCCAGCGGCTAGTCATCAAGAACAACAAAATCAAAACGATCGATTCGTCGATGCAGTTCTACGCTGATCTAACCTTCCTAGATCTTAGCTACAACCATCTGTTCAACATGCCACCGCGCACCTTCGCCTACCAGCGTAAGCTTACCGAGCTTCACCTAAACCACAACAAGGTGGGTTCGATCACGAACAAAACGTTCGTCGGCTTGATAGCCCTTACGGTGCTTAATCTGCGTGGCAACTTCCTAGACGAGCTGCCGGAAGGTGTGTTTGCGGGCGTTCCAAAGCTCGAGGAGCTCAATCTGGGACAGAACCGAATCGCCAAGATAGACCCGAAAGCATTCGTCGGGTTGACGAATCTGCGCGTACTCTATCTCGATGATAACACGATCAGCAGTGTGCCATCGCCAGCGTTAAGCCCGCTGCGTTCGCTCGGTGAGCTTTACATTGGCCTCAACTCGTTCGCTTCCATCCCGAAGGAAGCGTTCGCCATGCTGCCGGGTCTCAGCCGGCTCAACCTTGACGGTGCTGCCTTGCTGAACGTGACACGCGACAGTTTCCGTGGGTTGGAGCGTTTGCGAGCGCTCGACCTATCCGACAATCGACTGAGTCGCATACCCACCGCAGAGTTGGCAGTGCTCGAACGACTAGAGGAACTGGCGCTGGGGCAGAACGATTTTGAAAGTATACCGGCAAACGCATTCGCCGGATTGAGCAATCTCCGGCTGTTGGACATATCAGGATCGCTCAAGCTAACCCGCATTGAGAGTGGAGCGTTTGCACAGAACACAAACCTGGAGGAGATTGTAATTGCGTCGAACAAAGCGCTAACCGACATCCAGGAGGGTTCACTGAGCGGGTTACCACACCTGAGACGCATCGTACTGAAGGATAATGCGCTGTCGACGCTTACCGATGGGATGCTGTCATGGAACGAGCTGGTTGAGTTGGATCTTTCGGAGAATCCGCTTCTTTGTGACTGTCAGATACTGTGGCTACGGAATCTGCTCGTGAGCAGAAGCAACGTAACAGCGGCGGGTCAGTCCGCATCTCAACAGATCCCGGTTGTCTGTGCCGCTCCGGATCGGTTGCGTGATCAAGTTCTTCAGAGTCTTTCCCCCGAGCTGCTCGGTTGCACCCATCCCGACCGTCAGCAGCAGGCCATCATCTGTGTGGTGTTGGTCAGTGCGGCCGCAATACTCACCGCACTGGCGCTCGTCATCTACAAGTGTCGCCGACGTATACAGGAGGTTGTGAAGGGAAGCTGGGGTAGCAATGGCATCGGACGGAAAGAGCGCGAGTATCAGAAGACATTCTCCGAGGAGGACTATTCCGCGCGCCATCCGCATCCGGGGCCACCGGGCGGTGGACTTGCCATTCATCCGACCACGCTGAACAACTATCAAATCAACAACCATCATCACCACTCGCACGGCATCCGGCACATTCCGGTCACGGAACTATAGCTAGAGGCTCCCCCTCCGCCACCTCGGAGGGGAGGTCCACCAGCAGGTAATGGTGGCGTCATTGTCGGTGGTCAGCAGCAGCAGCAGCAGCATCAGACGACCGCCACCAGCTTCCTTCAGCTCAGCCAGGATCATCTTACCGCCGCCGGTCCGCAACAGCAGCCGACTGCCATCCAGCCGGGCATGAAACTGTTCCCCAACTACACACCACCGATTCCACCGCACCACCACAACGGCAACAACGGCATGGCGGACGGTAACGGTCCGGCCAACCACCACTACCACCAGATAACCTACCAGACGCAAACACTCGCACCGTTGCGGCTCAATCAGGAGCACTTCTTGCCGCACGGTGCCAGCAAAACGAACACGGTCAGTGCGTCCGCAGTCAATCAGCCGCGGTCTTTGCACTCCAAATATCAAACCCACCATCACCATCTGCATCACCACCATCAGCACAGCCCGGGCGCGGCAGGCTATTCGATGCAGCCGGTCGGTGGAAGCGTATCGCCCGGACTGCCGCACAGCTACTCACCCGATGCACAGCTGCATCACCATCATCACCATCATCATCCACATCATCAGCAGCAGCAGCCGCCGCCACATCATCATCTTCAGCATCGCGACGATATGTCCGATCGGGAGGACGACGATGATGACACGCTGGACGTGAACGATGGTGAGGAGTGTGGTAGCGGTCAGAGTGAGGCCACCTCGCCACCCCAAAGCCCACTGTCGCCCGTCCCACCTGAGCTGCCCATTCGGAACGGGCTGCTGGTGGCGGCAAACACGCTGAACCACATCAACAACAACAGCAGCAGCAGCAGTTGCAACGGCCCAATGATGATGGTGGGCACAGATCGTATCAGGACACCGCCATCACCGTCTGCCACACCATCACCCCCGTCCGCCATCAGCACCGGTGCCACGCTGGGTAATGGCCGCAAGACCCTTTCGGTGGCACGACACTATCACTAGGTTTTAAGCACTGGGAGAAGAGAATATTAGACGTGGACGTTTAGAGACTGGACTTAGACTGGACTTGTCGCAACGGTGGGGAACTGTGATGGACGGGGTCTTTTTTGTTTTGTTTCGGTTTTTGTTCTTGCGTGGTGTATAGTAGATAGATTTAGTGCGAAAAGAATTTGAAGTTACACATCGCTCAAGCGGCTTATGAGCGGGTTTGGGAATTGTTTGGTTCATACCTAGTCACACGACCGGGGACACAGTTTGTCACACGCTTCATGATGGTATTAGACACTTCACTATCGGCTGTGTGAGGGTTGAAATGAGCGGTTGAAAGGTTTAGACGAGTGTGTCTCATCACTTTGGGATGATTCTTTTATATTCTTCTATTCTTTTATTGTGAATTCTACATCTTACTCTGTTAGTTCACTTTTTCCTTTTTTATAGTTTCTAATCATTTCAAAGATTTCATCTTTTATCTTGACTAGAATCTAGCGCTTATCAATTATCTGTTCCTTACTTACTACTTTAACTGCTAATTTTTGAATTAAGCTTGATTTCAGTTATGATTTAAAATCTATTCGTCCGTATCATTTAATTATCCATTTACTTTATCATGAAAAAGTGGGATTTATACTGTTTTCTGTTAGCTTTTATTGCATTTTTTTATTTCATTTACTTCAAATTTATCTTTCTTATTACTTTCTTTGCGTTTAAAGCAATGAGACATATGTCTAAAGCCTCTCTACAATCTCAAAATCAACCGAAAGCGAAATTGCCTCCTTCTAAAAAGAAAACAGAGCGAATGTACAACAATCTTCGTCCGTTTCCTGTCCAAAAGCACCCGTGTATATCCTGTTTCCTGTAGCAAACCGTACCGAATTAGTGCCATTCGACAAACACTAGCACACACACACACACACACTCACACACGCGGTCCAAAGTGAGGCCACCTGGAAACGAATGATTGCGGAACGTTTAGACTGTGTTGTTCGCGAAATTAGACGCTGTACAACACTCTCCGGACGTCGGTCCAATCGTTTCTGTCGCTCCCCTACGGGCACCCGTTTTCCTCGGGCAAAGCTAAACTAAAAGCGAGCAAAGGGAACGGCAGGAAATGTTGTTTAATTAAATTAATGGCCGGAATAATGTCGGTGACATCCGGTTTCGTTCGCGGGAACGCGCTCGCCATCGTCTATGGAAGCAAAGGGATTTAGTCGTAGCGTCGGAAGGACCTGTCTGTGTTGTGACCGCGGGAAGTGTTTATTGATTTAGTTGATGAACATAACTGTACCACACTTTTGCCACCAGGAGGGGTAAGAAGATGGGGGAGAGGAGGATTTTCCCCTTTCCCTCCCTTTGCTGGCTGTGGTTGCCGCGCATTAGGGTGAAAGATTTTCCTCATAAGTCTAATTTTGTAATGAAAAAGGCCTTTAGTAGGGGAAAAAGCGAAAATTAGGTTGCCCCAGACACAGCTTCTGCTTGGGAAGCATCTCAACTCCCAACCACAAACGATCCTTTCAATAGGCAATCTTCTCAGAATCGAAGTTACAGAAAAAAGGGCATCAAAATGGAGCCTTTTTCAATCGATGAATTCCCGCAACCAAATGATTGAAGCTTGAAAAGACCGAAGATGATGTTTGACATTTATTGACGCACGCTGGAGACGTCTCTCGTGTCGGTTTGCTTGTGTTTGGTTGCCATCAGTTCGCAACCATAATTGTAATTAAACAAACCACTAAGAAAACATTCTTCCCCCCCTTTTTTTTTTTTTGCTTTCGGCAATCAGTCTTCTATGACCATTTGGTGAAGAATTTTGTTATCTTTGCTTATGGTTAAATGCGTAACTTCAAAGACATATCACCCATATAATGAGGTACAATATTTACTTGCTTCTGGATAGGGTCAAAATCAATATCATTCCCGTATTTTCTTTAGCGTTAGGGTGCTCTTTAGGTTTCTTTTCAAAAAGCACCATTACGTCCATTCAAATGAGTTGACCATTTTTCCTCGAAAGAAGACACATTTGCTAATGTGCTGCTGCTACTACTACGAAGCGGAACACCATCCCTTAAAATAGCTTCCCTTTTTTTTGCCTGTTATGCTCTATCCAAGTGAAAGGAGCTGACAGTTTGGGGCGTGAAATTTTTGCCTTTCGCAATCTTTTGACCTACAGTCGATCAGCGGGGCCACTACTCATCATCAATCGCGATGTGAAGCGAAAGTAGGGCTCACGATCTGACCCTGACCGGTTGGGTTTGTGATGGCTGTGGTAGCCATTGATGATGGCGGGTCGTGTGCTACAGCAATTAGCCATCCACAGTCTGCCAAGGCGAATGAGGCTTGGTTATCTTCCCGAGCGTTCCTTTAGGGAGCAACCCGAACCGATTACTAACCGCCTCGGTGTCATGTGCCGGATGTTGTAGTTTTGCTGCCAGCCAACCATTATAGGTCATTGTGCGATGGTGTTCCCGCGAGGGTTTTCTTCGGGTGTCAGTTCGCGGGTATCGACATCCAACGACTGGGCGTGTGTTTGTGCCAGTACTTTTAATAGAACCATCAATCATACTCGCACACAGCAGCTGCTGCAGACTTGTCTAACTCCACAGGGAGAGCATCACATAATAAACCGTCTCGAATGAATGAGAAGCATGCTCTACATTCTCCAACTCGTCACAGGCGAACCCTTGTAGTGTTCCCCCGTGGTACACGCCGGACTACTCCAAATTCCTAATTGAATGCGAATGTGAAATGAAAGCTTTTTGGTGAATGAATTTCACGCCTAATCAGCGCAGACTCGCGTCACCAATTCCCTTTACACATTTGGTGGGATTTTAATTTTGTTGAGCGTTGGGTACATCACTGTTAATTAATGATGCTGAATTTGAAAATTGCATGATATTTTGAAGCAGAAGATTAGAAGCTCTTCTCGGTTATCGAGGACGGGGACCTGTATCTAGTTTGGAGTGTTTAATTAACCAGAGCTGTCTAATTAATTCATCTGGCGAAGAGAGGAACCATCGGCCTCAGGTTTTGTCTTCTCAATCTTAATCCTCAGCTTACTTCGTAGCGCTCACCAATGTCCTAAGGAAATTCCCGGTTTGTTGTTAATCTTCCCCCCGCAGTTTGAGGTTAAGTTTGCAGTTATGCCGCCAGGCTTTGGCAATCGATGCCCCTTCGCGCATGCAAATTGGCCGAGAAAGAAGGCGACCAGTTTTCTCACTTCCTTCCAAACACACATCAAAGCGCTTTCTGCTCGGCGCCCTAAAGCAAGAATTCTCCTGCTTGATGTGGACGACGAGTCTCGTGGAGCAAAATAAAAAAAAACAGTGAAAATAATTAAACCATTTAAAGTTGAAATTGAACCGCCTTAGGATGGTGCATTTTATAGCCTATTCTGTGGGCCTGATGTGGAATCCCCAGGAATTCTTGGGTACAAGGGGGAAAAGCGAGAGTTAAAAAACGAGTTAAGTGTAACGCATAATGACACTTAACAGTCCACCTTTCCTTAACCCTGCTCGACAAATATGGGAAGAAGCAAACCGGGAAGTGCCCGGGATGCATCAATTTGAATTCTCGCCCGCAAGGGAGATTATAATTATGTCATAAAACCGGCCCTACAACAGTGGAACCGCCAGAGACTGCCGGTAGAAACAAAGAAGAAAAAAGCTGAGGGACGAATCCCTCAACAGTCAGACAATTCCACGAAATGCAAAGAATCAAGATCGTTAAAAAAAAGGTGCTCCTGCGTTGTTGAGAAGAAGACCCCCCCGATAGTTGAAGAACAATATAATCGAGATGCAATGAAAAATGAAAACCCCACCCGGCTCGAACGAACGTCGTCTAGCCTTGGCCGCATAAAATGCAATAATAAATGAGTGTGTGTGTGTGTGTCTGTGAAGTAAAAGAAAGAGATGTAATTAAATTAAATTATATTTGAACCGACCACGCGACTCGCCACCACCACCCGACCACAAGAAACCTGGCTTGTAATGTTGGGCAGGAAGTGAGATTTTGTGAAGAGGAAGCGTTCAAAAATTGAATTTAAAACGAAACAAAATTACACCCAACTTTGCCACTGAAAGACATTCCCGCAAAAAACAACACTAAACAAAGCAAGAAAAACAAACCCGCTAGATGATCAGGTTGATGATGATGAAGTGGTGCAGTAGAGGTCATAAAGCAAGAGTCGTGGGGCAAGAGTAAATGTTCCAGCAGGCAATAAAATAATGGTCCATCGTCGTCCCCATCGGGGTGTGATGATTATGTGTGGTGTGCAAAAGGTCGAAATGCTAACAATAAAAAAAAAGAAGGCTGCAAATGAAGGTGGTAATAAAGTGAAAATTGAACAGATAATATACGAAAAACCCCTGCTGAATGGGACAAGCGAAGGAACGGCAAGACAAACTTCAACTTAAAAAGCAATATTTCTTCTATACAGAAAACAAAACACAACTGAATATTATTAACTACTGTTGGGAATTGGAAAGAAAGAGGAAAAAGTGAGAGTGGAACAACAACAAAAAAAACATTAGCACTTAAAACGAAAAAACCTACTACAATTTCACTCATTCACTCTTCTTCTCGCTACAAGTGATAAAAACGAAAAACAAAACTGATAATGTTACTATCAAATACTAACAACACACAACAAAAAGCACACACCTGTATCTAGTGAAATGGAATTGTGTATACTGTGTTCGCTTAGGAAGCTGATAAGATTAGGGTAAACTGATGAAATGTGTAAACGAAAGAAGGAAAAACAAACAAATCCCCGCTAGGAAGACATGAAAACCGAAAACAAAGGGTGTATTTTAATCTATCAAGATACAAATCATAAGGAAGAAGAAAAAAACATGCCACATTTAATATGAAAATGTGAAACAAATCGGAAAAAAACTTAGTGTGCGTGTAAATAGATAGAAATACAAACAAAATATGAAAAGAGAAAACGTGAAAAAAGATGGAAAACAAAATCACAGAATTGATGTTGATAATGTGTGTACATAGCAAGCGATCTAGCGTTTAAATTCACTAACAGCCGGTTCACTTCACTGTGTGTGTGTGTTAACGAGGAACGAACGAATTCTTTAACGAAAACAAAAAAAAAAGGAATTAAATAGTCTTTACAAACTAATATCAAGCAAAGGATGTATCAAATCGAAATCAGAATCGGAAGAAGCAGAAGAAGGTGTGTTGTTATCAATTTTAAAGTAATGAAATAAAGAATGCTAAAACAAAAACGAAAAAAATATGGAAAAAACAAATACCTATACCATAGCTAGTGAAAAAAAAACGGTGGGGAAAAGAAAGAAATTGATTGATTTGATAATGTAAGTGTGCGAAAAACAATGTATTACAAGCTAACAATGGTGAGAAGAAAATAGAAAACGCAAACAAAAGTCCATAGAAAAACACATGAAACTTTTGGAGAGAAGAGTGAAAACATGAAAACCAAATTGCTGGATAGAATAGAACATAAAACGACTAAAACAAAAACAAGAGAACAAACAAAATCAAACCAAACCCTATCGGGAGTAGCATGATTTTGTTTTGAAAAGCAAACCCCATGCTACGATGATTTGATGTACTACGGAACTCGCAACAAAGCAAACTCCCCTCCCCAATTCAATGTTGTACATATTGATTAGTAACTTTTTAGCAAACGTCAAAGAATCCCGTGTAAAGTCCAGGCGTTGTGCGGCCACATGCGGAAATAAGGGATTCATAGAAGGTTTTAGGAATTAATTAGGTACACACGAAAACACTTGGTAGAACATCAAACAAATGCAAATCAAGAAGCGGAAACGGAGGTGTAAAGTGTGCAAAACAAAACCAATACCAACAGCAGAAAGCGTTATAAGAAGAACGAAAAAGAAAACTGATGGAAAATAAACGAAATAATATTTTTCATTAAAAATAATACCAACTTGTGAGTTTATTTAATAATTTATTCAGTTCCGTATTTAATGTATATCACATTTTTGTTATTAAATCCCAAAATATCACAAAACAGGACAAGAAAGCGTTTTCGTTCTAAACCGCCATATCCCACCAGCTCCGTCGACGGCGAACAAAAAAGCCGCATCGAAACAGGCTGCGTTTCGTTTTCGGGTAACAGGAGAGCATCCAAATCAGGAGGTTACATGTCCACTACCAGCTGTACTAATGTATGGGCTTCTCGTTTACTCGCACTGCATTTTGGCTTTTATACTGCATTCCTTCTCTTTTTGGCGTACGGATATCAACGAGAGGAGGATGATCGAAATTTGTTCTGGAAGAGAGAAGAAAAAAAACCAGGCTGCTGCGATGCCGGCTCCCAATTTCAAGGAAAAATTCGATTTCAGCTAACAGGAGAGCATCCAAATCAGGAGGTTACATGTCTACTACCAGCTGTACTAATGTATGGGCTTCTCGTTCACTCGCACCGCATTTTGGCTTTTATACAGCATTCCTTCTCTTTTTGGCGCACGAATATCAACGAGAGGAGGATGATCGAAATTTGTTCAGGAAGAGAGAAGAAAAAAAACCAGGCTGCTGCGATGCCGGCTCCCAATTTCATCGAAAAATTCGATCTCAGCTAACAGGAGAGCATCCAAATCAGGAGGTAGCACTTTTGCTGAACCAGCTGCAGGTTTTATTCACTTTCTCTCTTACACCAGCGCATCTGGCATACTCCTTCTCCCTCCGTCCCACTAACCGATAAGGAGGAAACCGGTTCGATCACTTTCCCCTCCACATGCAAACTCGGATAACAGGAGATCATCCATCGCAGGAGGTACCGCTTATCGGTTGATCCTCATAGTGTTCTCTCGCTCTTGCGCACTACTAACCGGTGCTAAGTAGACGCTGATAATGGTTCTCTCGCTTTCTCATTCGATTTTTATGGTCTTACACGATCGGGAGGGGAAAGTGATCGTTTAGTGTGTAGGTGTACTAGATAGGACATCTCTTTTACTCCTGTTATCGATGAAACAATATTCCTCTCCTTCTAGGCAATTGTTACAGTGTTGTTCATAATTGTATGACTGCGAATTTTTTATTGCTGATTACAAAATTAATAATATTACGAAAAAATCTATTAAAAACACTAGGAAAGTTAAAACTGGTATAAAATCCTGCCTGATCTTCGTAGCTATGTAATAATTGTGTATTGGATGAATTTTAATCATTTAATTATTTTCGTATTCTCCACTAAGGACATTTTGCAAACTTAAGAAGCTTTCTACGCCAGTTTATCCGTGTGCCATTTGAACAGAACAGCGGAATTGGCAGTAAAGAATTGACTGGTTTTTCAACGTATTCCGACACCTGTTATTTTTAAGAATCATTTTATTATACTTAAGCTTGTACTATGGAGTAATACTCGCACAGTTCTCGACTCTAATCGTTTGCCAATGGATTGACGGGTGTCACCTAGCATTGAAACAAGCTGATTTTTCATTTGGCATGGATCAACGCCTTAAAACAGTTTGTTTCTTCCTCCAAGAGAATTATCGACAACGATGATCCTGATAGCTGTATCTCTGCACTCATCTACTATATTACTATGGACTACAGATGTCTGAGTATTAAATTGAAATTACCAATTCGTAAATGTTGTCCAACTAAACGATAACTTGCGATAAATTTCGATGGTTCAATTGTTTCTGAAACGACTGATATTTTCCATAAATGGTTGTATAGTTACGACACACACTGTACAGCACACGCCTAGTATTAGAAGGAGAAAGTATCCTAAATATCGGAGCATTCGATCAAAAAGAAAGAGAGAGACATGTTTCTTTTGCTCTTATTACATTAAAATCCACTAACAGAAGTGGCTTTATTGAATCACTTTAAACATTAGAAACTAAATAATATAAATGAATCTCAAAAACGATCTTTATTTCATAAAACTTTTTGTATCTTCCTTAAAGCTCCCGTTAATTGTGTTTGTTCTAAAGGTTGCAATTAAAATATCACCTTCTCCTTGTTCGTCTTCTTCTCAGCACAACAAAAGAATTGATCAAAGTTCTCAACCAGCGCTCCAGCTCATCACGGTAACACGGTGGAATTCAAACCAGATCATCACGCGATACGCTTATTAAGCCAAACAGCAAACAAACAGCAACGATCGGTTAATTAATAAAACAATGCTCACGTAAAGTATTTGTAACTAATGCTGGTGGTGGTGGTTCCGACGGCGACGGCTTCGGCGACTCTCCCCCCACCTTTGTCACACTAAATTGAGACAAAAGTTTGAGCAGTTTTGAAACGCGAACGTGACAAGACGACACAACACAACAGCGAACCAAAAAAATGCCATGCTGCCCGAGGTTCTGTTTACAGCGCTTCATCACCGGTTGAATTGTTATGAAATAAAACAACTGTTAATTAATTTCATTAAAGTTTGTTTTTCATTCTCATCCCCCAGCACTTCCATCACCTAGCTCAGGGTGTTTCACGCTGTTTTTCCCCTCCTCGAAGACTCGACTAGCGCGTGTTGTTACTTCGAGACAGATTGTTTTCTTCGGGCCTGGAGAATGGCCGGTCTGCTGTTGGTTTTTCCCGAAGCGTGTAACTTTGCACACCTACAACAAGACAAGGTCTGTTGGGTCTCTTGTTTCGGATTGTACGAAACGGTGTTTGTAGCGTTCCATTGCAAGAAAAAAAGCAACTCCAAAAAATACGTTTTTCTAGGTGAAAATTGCATTTATTGCGTTCAAAACCTGGCGTAGGATTGGTGGTTAGTTGGGATAAATCGATCGGTTTTGTTCATCTTTTGGTTAAGGCTACCTTCTGGAAGTTTGGTTGCCAACGGGCATCTGGTCGTGGGCCAGATTGTTGAAACAACTAATTTAAGCAGCAATATTACTTTTTTGGTGTAAATAATATTTGTTGTATTTATTTATTTATTGTAAAAAAATTTCTTCAATAATTGTAGTGGTGCAGTGATCTCACAGTGAACTCTCTCTAATCTGCAATCTTTCTAATTTAACGACCCTCTCTGTAATCTCATTCAAGCCAATTGATTTTCCAATCGTTTTCAAAGGTTCCAATAGCAACTGTCAGATATGAGCTTGAATTCTTGCTGCTAATTTTTCTATATGCTGTGGCTCGAACAGAATTTTATTAAGAAGTCAATTTGAACGAATTAAATAATAATTGAACAGGCCGCAGAGGAAAGGTAAGTGCATGTATGTACCTTAAATTTGATGCGTTCTACATCCTAGATAAAGCCATCCTAGCCATAACATTGAAAGCTGAAATTGATAGTCCCATCGACTATGTCGGCAGATAAGAGTAAGTTCCTCATAATTCTTGCTAGAAATGGCAGCCTTTTAGCATCATTCGGATTACAGGAGATCATTAAAAACAAGAGGTATTCGTTACCTGCTTGAATACTACGATCCGATCCTTTACAGGAGATCATTACAACGCTTGACAAGTTTCTAGGATAAGCAGAAGATAATCGAAAACAGAAGAGACTCTTCTTATCTGTTTATTAAGCTCCTATCAATTTACAGGATCCTATTTATACCACTTCTGTACGTGTTTTGTCACATTTATAACTTTATTTTAAGGCAGCATAACGTCTACGCTAGCCCCGGTCAACAATCAACGGCTGTTGGTACTTGTCGCGATAGGGAGCAACTTCTAGGAATGGATAAAGAAACTACCCGATCGACGGTTGGTACGGCAACGAGAGACTTCAAAGCACTTCAGCCATTTCTAATCCTGACCGGCCCGCAAAGTGGACTTATTTTTAGTGTCTCCCTATAAATCACTGTTCCCTATAAATCACTCCTTATAAATCAAAGAACTGATTGAACTCAGAACCCGTACAGTGCCTTTTCTATAGGCGGTTAGGGGTTGCTTTGCAACAATTTAGAACAAACTTTGTTATATCTTTGGTAATGGTGAAATGTCCTTTATATATTAATTTGAAGGATCTTGTGCTAAGGACGTTATATTCATATTGGAACAGAGGCAGCAGAGATAGCTAAAACCAGTTTAATAAAAGATTATCCAAAGCTTGGTACATTCCTTCCGACACTCGACATATGAGTGATGGAGTTGATGTATGCGCTAGGTAACCCGAGATTGTTTACAATCCTACGAGCAGTTCTAGCAGCAGTCTCGTTAGTATGGCGCTCTCTGTATATTTATTGTTAATATTCACTTTGAGATCTGCTTTATCCGAAATCATACCCTGGATCATGGTAAAGGTGGATGCATGTAGATTGTTTATCGACTTACGGACCTCGTGATCAACTGTTAATTCATTTTTTACCATTTGGAGAGATTGTTATTGGAGATAATTTTCCGAAAATAAACAAATAAATACTCTAGTAACGCTAAAGAACGAATTGGTTCAAATGTTGAGGATACTCACTACAACATGTGTCAATTTTGGGATACATCCTTAGCATTTCGCATCATATTTTGAGAAGTAGGATGTTACAGCAGAACCTTCAAGATGAGCTTGCTGACGACTGGAACCGGAGCTCTAAGCGAAAACTCAAGTTCTTATCCCTTATCCATTCTCGCTGGTCACAACAATCCTCATAGTCACAGACCTTGATTATGCATTCTCAATGTATGTGAAAGGGTTCTGAGGCAACTGTCAACAAGTTGCCTACATTTCGGTGTAGACAGACTAAATAGCTACAAAATGATCGCAATAAACGATTATTTTTATTATTTTGAAGAAAAAAAAATACTTTATATAAAAACTGGCAATGTAACAAGAGCAGTGATTACATTTATCTTTCTATCATTTCAACGATTTCGTCGGAAAATCTTTAATCACTCTTCTAAACGTGCGATCTCTATTTCCAAAATGAAATCCCTTTTCGCAAAACTACTTCAAACAGAAACGCTTAATCCAGCTACAGGAGCCTGCTGAATCAGCTGATGAAAGCTCGCCCGAATTAACTTTACCAAAAGTTCTCTCAAACCTGTGCAACATTCTTGTCGCACAAAGAGAGCTCAGCAATCCGTCTGCTTATTTCGTCGAAAATGGAAAATTCAAACCACGGTTTGTCTTTGGGCTGGTGCCGGCTCATAAGATCGCCACTGATTACTGTTTGGTTGGTTCTGGTTGGTTCTTTTCAGTTGAAAGTAGAAAAAACCAGACACACCATGTTCAAAGACAACCGAGACCCGATTAACCGGGTTGTCTCCATCACCGAAACACCGGGGTTGTTTCGTCGCGACTATTCTCCGTCGATTCAAGAACACCATTGAATGGGGCGTTGATTAGCTTAGGGGGCCGAGAGCTTGTGATGATGAGTAGTGGATCGAGAAAACTTTTTAGCTAATGATGCCGCTTCACACCGTGCCATCTGGTGGCCTCATTTTCCACGTTCACACCGGTGACCTGCGATGTAATGGATGGATCAATGATTCACAAAACAAGCGCCGAGCGCTAACGTTGCATTCTCGGGGGCCGACTGCAGTTCTGTGTGCGCCATAGAAAACGGTAAAATAATTTAATTAAAATCAGTTATTTCATTCGAGCTCGGGGGGGCCTTGTCTTGTGAAAGCAACATTGACAAAGGTGATGATGGACGTAACAAATGATCGGCGAAGGTGAAAAACGCTGTGCTGGGTTAAAATTCGAGCCAGGGTAAATTGAAATGTCACGAAGATTAAATTGAATTCATGCCGGGTCTTGTGCTGGGTGCTCTTGTTTCTTGCGACTTTGTGTTCCGCTTTTCCCCGCAGCAGTCGTTAGAGGAAGCTGTTTTGCTCCCCGAATGTACAACATAAATGCAACGGTGCAAGCATTCCCATTGACGAAATTAGCACCAACGAGCCGATTGCATTCGAGGGTGAAGCGCCCGACTACAAAAATCACGAACCTGACCGCTTGTTGCAATGAATGCATTCGTCGTGAGAAGTTGTTTTGCTTCGTCCCTTTTCTCCATTTAATTTCCGTACCGCAACAATGTTTATAGCGCGGGATGAAGGTGAATTTTGCCTTCCTTGTTCTTGTTGTACCGGCTCATAAAACTGTGCTCGCGATGAAATAACAAATTTGTTACGGATGTTGTAAAAAAGTGGTCGGTAAAACAGCAATGGGATGCGATTTGTTGTGGACACGAATTGCGAACAAATGAACTCGTTTTGCTGTCAGTTGTTTGACGTTACACAGCAGTTTGTTGGAGATTATTAGTGGTGTAGTTTAACATTAACAGCAACAAAGAATGATTAAATATTTGTAACCGGAAATACCGGTGCAAGTGTATTGTTGTTGCTGGTTTGTTTGATGAATTTAAATCAATCGTAAAGCTTTGTGGCTAACGAGCGTATAAGAGACATACTAAACATGAGCTTTAAAATAATTTTAAATGGTAAATAGGTGTGCTTTCATGGGGCAAACATGATTTTGCTGTGTTTATGTTCAACAATGTTTTTGTTCTACCATTTTTTGTTTATTTGCTCACAGTTTATTTGATCTTTACTCACAATTTCTATTTTACTTTATTGTGTTTTCTACTTTATTAACGCTGGTTTTGCCTATTATCTATGTGTTAGTTTGCTTTTAATTTTTTCAATTATTTTATTTGTGTTCTTTTATGCAGTTTCTTTCCTTGCTTCGATTGCTCATGATTTTATTAATTATTTTCTCTTTTGTTACAGAAATTTATTCTTTTATTTTCATTCTTTTTCATTTTTTTAAATGGTTTTATCTGTTTTTTTTGTTGTATCTTACAATTTTATCATATTCTTATTATATTTTTGTTATTATTTCAAGTTTCTTTCTTAGATGCGTTTTCATCCATTTATTTAATTTTGAATTGCAATTATATTCCTTTTTAAAGTTATTTAACCAAGCTTTAAATTCCAGTTTTAGTTGTTTTGCTATTATTGTTTCTGAAGTTCATTTTTCCTTTGTTAATGTAGATATGTATTTAATAGTTTTTCTTACATTTTTATACATATTTTGCGATTTAATCGTATTTTCTTATTCATTTATTTGTTTATCTATTTTATTTATTATTTGTTTCTTATGTTTTATTTAGGTTTGTTGTGTTTCGCAGATTTCTACACAATTTATTGTTAATTTTTGAAATCTTATTTAATATTATTTTTAATTCTTCTTTTTCTGATTGATATCTCATTTTACTCTTCACGTTCTTAAACTCTTTGTAAATGTTTGTCACGTCATATGTTCATAAATTGTTTCTCAATCATCTTTATATGCGTTTATTAAACAATCATTTTTTATTTATTTATTTCATCCATAATGACGGCTTAACGCCGTATTGTCATCACCATGTGTGATGATTGATAATACAAAGATAACAATAGAGTAACAAGGCATTTCCTCCTTGTTTTTTGCCTTATACCGGGCATGCTCGGTGGTGGAAGAATGATGGGGGTTAGGGGTCCAGGTCTATTGTTTTTTTTTTTTATTTTCTTTGTGTTTCCATTGATTTATTGTTCTTTTTGAAGTAGAAAGCCATATTTTTCGTACTATATTTTTTTATTTTAAACTTTTAATTCGATAAATGAATATATTAATATTTGGTGCAGTACTTTTTACAGTACTTATTTGACATTTTAGCTATTTTCTAACTATTTTTCGCTTCTTGTTTCATTGTTCTTATACTTTATTCTACTCGCATAAGTCAGCTTAAGTCACATTTTTATGTTTTTTTTTTCTAATTAAAGATATTGCCTTTTACATACGAAAAACATAATTTATCTTACCAGTTTAATAAAACTCCATTCCTGTTTGTTTCTAACCTGTTCAAAGTTCTATATTATTTCAATCACACTGCAAACTAAACTGATCGGTTACTTATTTCCTTCAAGACAGTACAAGACTTCCTTCGCCTACAGCCAAAACAATTAGTTTCTTTCGCCTAAACTAACGCTCGTTACTGACAAAAGTACAAATTTGACCATTTCAACAGCTCGTTACCACACATTACATACTACTTAGGAGGAACTTATCCTACCCATCCATGCTCCACTCTTTAACCCTCATTATGATTTTGAAAGTTTTTCTCTCTATTTAATCTCTTACATCGAAAACAAAAAAGCTCAAACCAAGGACATAGGGCAGCTTACCAGCAAGTAAATTAGCGTCCCATGCTCGCTAGCAACGTACGGACCGAAACGAGAATCGGATTCGGAAAACCCGACCGTGCAGCGAAACGGCGAATACGGCAACAGATGCAGCCGCTGTAGAGCGAATAATCCGCACCCGCAGTTTTTCTCGACAGTAATTAGACGTGTTAACGGGGATAAACCATTCAATTGCACTGCGCTTATGCGGACACTTGGTTCGCGTTTTTTTCTCTGTTTGTGCTGCCCGTCAAGGATGGTCCGCATTCTCTCTACTGTACAATATATATATTTTGTGCATCTTTCCCCACATTCGCGCTGGGGTTCTTATCTATTTGGAGTATCTTAGCTGCTTTTTTTTCATTCTTAGTCGCATTGCAGCGTTTTTATTTAGTCCATCAACTCGACGCAGGAAATGGTTTATCGCCATCACCACAATCATCACAATACAATATATATATTTTGTGCATCTTTCCCCACATTCGCGCTGGGGTTCTTATCTATTTGGAGTATCTTAGCTGCTTTTTTTTCATTCTTAGTCGCATTGCAGCGTTTTTATTTAGTCCATCAACTCGACGCAGGAAATGGTTTATCGCCATCACCACAATCATCACAACCATCGTCAGCGTCGTTGATCGTCATCAGCGTAAAAGCTTCCCGGTATTGTTGCTGCCCGTGGGAGAATGTGCAAAAAATAGCGCCGCACTGAGGATCGAGCTAATGGAAATTCCGCCGCCGCAACACTTGGCCACAAATGCAACATTTCCCATCAGCAAGTTTTGCTTTGCATTCGGTTTTTGTGTCGTTCCAGCAAGAATCGAGAAGCGTCGTATTATAAAATGTGCCACGAAGCATTGAAATTGAATACCTAGAATTGGATAAGGATGTAATACATTGCACTCGCTTTACATACCGAGTGAAAACCCGGTCTTGCCTAAGGTGATTTAAGGTGTATAAACGAGGTTTTTCCTACCGGGAACAGTAAGCTCATGTTAAACATGCCAGTGCTTTAAGTACGCTTATTAACGAATTGCTTTATAAATCTCCTTTAGTACTTGCGACCATTCTAATCAATATAGCTGCTGACGTGATAGATAAAGAATTAAAGTAAGAGTAAAATAAGCAGTAAAGTTAGCAATGAAAATGGGAAAAACTAATAGCTACAGTACGCCCAAGAAGGAATAACAGGAAGACTTTCTATTATTTATTCTTGAAAATTTAGATTTTCTGCTAGTTAACCTAAGTGATCCAATAGTAGCAGTTCTTGTTTTTATACCAATTAAAACGATTCGGCGATAAGGACATAGATGTCTAATGCGAATGTTATCCTTATTAATTTGAACCACTTCAATGGAATTACAATCTTACAATGGCATTTAAACAGAATTCCGTGGCACTGATTTATCAACTTAACATTACAGGCATTTACAACATCGTACGAACAGGTCTATTAGTTGAGTCATTAGCGTGCATCTTTACTTGGAATGGTCAAATATTGGTTTTTGATAGCTTCCTAGAAGTCTTCGGCACAAGAGACTGGACCTGTTCTAGCTATGTTGGTCTCTATCTGCAGTAAAAGTAGGCGGGAACTTGCAAAAGGAAACTCCCCAAACATCCTTTTTATATCTTCATGCTCTCCCTTAACCATTCTTAACCGAAAATTGATCAAAAGTAGCTCATAGATGCATTAGAATCGCACTTTCCAATGTTGCAAAAGTCTACGATATTCATTTTGATCTTAAGAATTTTAATTAATTTTATTGAACTAATTGAAAATTTAATGGAAGATAGGATGAAAGCAACATCGATGGCGTAAAGAGCAAGTGAGACAGACTTGAGCCTAAGTGCGATGAGTTTCTACAGGCTTTAGGCCATCATGTGGCAATGCTGAGCCTGAACTACCAAACGCACTGCACATGGCCTCTGCATCCGCTCTATCCTTATTATAGCTCCAATGGCTTGGCTCGTTGAAGGCTTGTGCAATGTTGACTTTCAGAGCATCGGTAATTTGGGAGTAATCGTCATAGATCTTGGATTAAGCTCGTCCTCATAAGAAAAAGTCAACACCATCTCGGTGGTGAGTTGTTTTCGCCTCCTAGCGGAAAATTTAGGAATATTTTGGGAACTGTTCCAACACTTGTGTCGCTGACAGGATAGGTAGCCGGGATAAAACATAGGATTGCATAATTTTAGGAGTAAATAGGGATATGTAGCTTAGCAATCGCTAGAAGAGCATGCGGCACAAAAATGTACACCTTTAGGTATTAGAGAAAATAAATCAAGGTAAACTTCTCCAGAGGAACTTAAAACAGCCTTTCTTATTCTTGCGAACTCCGGGCGAGACAACTTGTATTGTAAATAGACTTGGCGTAGTCCACATAGATATGCTTAAACACCAAAGTCGATTGGATCATATGTTGATGCAGACCAAAGGCTACTAGTTTCCGAATTCTTCACAGAGTTCTTTTATACGATCGTGAATCGACTCTCATGTGTTCTTCACCTATGGTTTACGTACAGACCAGCTGCCTCAATCATATTCGGCTCTCTTAATCTCTCAGCAAGACTATTCCAAAGAACATTCAATGAGTGAATTGGCCCGAGATGATGCTGGCAAAGCACATTTTTTATAATGTTCTGCTCGTATTAGTGGATGATGCTGTTCTTCATGGCTTGAGGGCCGCAATTAACCCGTGGGCCGTGTGTTTCAAATATCTGTTCTATATAAACCATTACTAAGAGTTTTTACTAATAAATCATTGCTCACGATTCCCATAAGGTTAATAGTTCTCTCCTCGAAAGATTTATTTTCGTAATTCCCTTTTCTCGTGGCACCACATCCTCTGGATATCATGACTTGACATTTCGAACTTCTATTGTGCTTGTAAATTGAATACTTAGAGCCTTGATTTATTTATATCTGTTATTGTAGATATGGAACATTACAGCCTTGTAGTTGATTTGGTAAACTTTTTTTTATCAAATTTTATCTCTAGCTTTTGTTCAAACTGTGTGTTTAGTGTTGTATTTGAATGTAAATTTATCTACAATGTATGTTAAATTTCTTGGTTGTTTATTGTGCTTTTGATTTACAATTTATTTGTATTTTGTATGTTTTATACGAAGAAGGGTTTCTGAACATCAGGAAAGTTTTTGTTTGTGTTAATTTAGTTGTTGTTCTTTTTGACTTTATTTCAATCATTTTCATATTGATCTCATTCACCACGAATTGATACAGAGCACTGCGTTAAGGATCATTTTCACTCTTACTTATGTTTAACCCTCTAAATCTCGTTCCATAATATTTCAATTTATCCAATTACATCTGTGTAATAAGTCCAACCAAACGACTACTGAATCTTTATCCCTTTCGCAACCACAAAACCACATCCTATCCACCGAACATCCATCTTGTGCGTAGCGCACATGTTGAAGAATTAATTAATGAGCCCCAAAGTACCTCGTCGTCCAACATTACCTCGTCAACTACCACCAACACTTTACGACACTGTGTTTTCTTTCCGTAAAAAAACGTCCCCACACACTTGTGGTTGCGAAATATTTAATAGAGAGTTCGCATTTTTTCTTCACTCTGTTCCCTTGCGTTCGTTGCTCTAAAGCTTACGGCATGTAGCACCCGGCGCACCCTACACACACACACACACAACACTTTGGGGACCGAAAGTCCGCAGTTTTGTTTTTACACTTTACTCCTTGCTGTTCATGTTAATGAGTGTGTACGTGATGGAGAAGGCTTCTGGAATGTAAAGCAAGCATCTCCAAAATTTTCTGTCCGGTGCGTTTCTTTGCTCTCGTTTTGTTTTTTGTTTTTTTTCGTTCGCTCACTGTTTGACATCCTGCAGAAAGATCGTTTCAGATGGTGGTTGAGCGGCACTTTTTTCGGTTTGTCCAAGGGAGTTGACATTTTTATGGATTTATTGTACCGCTCGTAGGGGAGTTAGCTACCTCACCGGAGCACAGGCACTGAACTTGCCCAACTAAAAAGGCCTCTCGAGCTAACCGAGTTAGTGTGTGCTTTTACACTGACCTATGCGAAAGTCGTCAGTCAGCCAGAATCCCTCCCGGACGGTTAATTGTGTCTGTACTGCTTCACAGAACGTCGACTCGAAAGCTCGCAGCACATGTATTGTTAATGGGCAAAGCGACAGTTGGTGAATAGAACCAACAAAAAATAAAACCAACTTTACCTAACAAAACCACGAAAAAGTAAAACCCAACATAAATAGCTCAACTAACTCCGTTCCGACAAGTAACATAGGGAAACGCAACAAAACGCCACAAAACGTCACAAAAAAAAGTCTCAAGAAACACGTTGAACAGGATGTGGGAGTAATGGCTGGTTTTAGTGCGACGAATGATCTTGTTTTTCGCCGACAGCATATTTTGTGTTGTAGTAAGCCTGCATAATTAGTGAAACGTGCTGGCCGTTGCAGAATCTTCGTACAGCTCAGCGCCATACAGCGCCATGGAGCGTTTTTGGTGAGTTGAGTTGTAAATTTATCTCTCCCAGCTTGTGTCGTGCAGGTGGGCGTCATTGTGATGGGCGACGGTGTCTTAAAGATGGACGTGGTCTTAAATTACCGAAACAAACAGTCAGGAACGTAATAGAATGTTTTGTTGCATTAATTCTACTTAACTGCAGGAGGTGTAACGGGGTGATTTTTTGTTGTTTTAGTACTTGATTTTTGAGAGTTTTAGGACTTTGTTTATTTTGATGTCTGTCTTTTTGCTTTTCTTACACTAGGGATCACTATTTTATGCTATAAAATCAATAGAGATATGATTATGAAGTGTTCAATTATTGAATCATAGCTTGAATGTGAGATGTTTCTTCTTTAATAGAATTACTAAATACTTTTAATAGTGCTTCTGTATCAAAAACTTGGCAGACTAAGTAATATTACACTACAACTGTTTGACACTCCAACGTAAATTGGTGGGATGAACCAGCCTGGCAAGTTAGAAGCGTCAATTTGACGTAAGCAAGGAAAAAAGAAGTTGTTGCTGACAGGATAGGCAGCAGTGAGAATCCATACAATTGCATAGGTTTAGGGGTAAGATAGGGATATGAAGCTTAAGAATCGCTACAAGAGCGTGAGCCACAAAAATGTACACGCTTAGGCACCTCTTTTGTATGTGTTAAGATGTAGTTTTTTTTGTAGTTTAACGTTTCAAATCGGTCTCTTTGCATGATTCTTAGCTTGTGTTAAGTGACTCAGATATGAGACTTTATTTTACATTGTGAACACTTTTTTCTCATCTTTCACTATGAACATCTAACTTCTTCTTCTTCTTCCTTGGCACTACAACCTCGTGAGGTCTTGGCCTGCCAGCTATTGCTAGCTTTCTGTGACTAAGTTGTACCCGTAGCTGGATAGTCAGTCCTGCGTACGGGGAGGCGGTCCGCCGGGATTCGAACCCCGGTCCTGCCGTGTGAAGACCGGCGCCGCTATCGAATACACCACCGGGCCGCCCCATGGGGCGTCTGCTGGGCGGGGCGAACATCTAACTGCTGGTAATAAATGTACATATATGTGCGACGTACATATGACGTACAACTTAGAGACGTCGTCGTCGAGAATAATTGCGGGATGATACAGGTGTCTGGTGATCGTCGACCATCGAGCAGCGGATTAGGCTCGCCAGGCTCCTGTGGACTGATCATGTTATGAGAATGGCACCGGATGACCCAGCCCGTAAAGTCCTTTTATGCCGTCCACATGGACAGAGAAGGTGTGGTAGACCCAAATTGATATGGCTTTGAGGCGTCCGCCAGAACGGGATAATGGATTGGCAGACGACGGCGCTAAACCGTGAGCGGTATCGAGGGTTGTTGCAGCAGACCAAGACCTGACAAGTAGCGCCTGATAAGTAAGTAAGTAAGTAAGTACTAAATAACTAAATTTATTATAAACTATCTATAAAGATAAAAAAGACGATGTCCTTCTGAATATCTGACAATGACCAGTCTTTGAGAACAACTCCCAGGCTTAGGCTTCCACCTGTACTGGGAGATTTCTAAATCGCAATAAAACTCTTCAACATGAAAAGAATAAGGCTATTAGGAGCATTATTGGGCTATAAAACTATGGGTTATAAAAAAAATCCTCACATTCTGAGACTCATCAAATAGTCAATCTCCATAACTATTGCTTTAGATTACACAAAAAATCCCAACCGAACGCATCATGCAAAAAATTACATCCAAATTCTTGGAAAACAATTTTCTCCTTCTCCAGAGCAATTTTTATATGATGCTCGAAACACCCGAAAGTGTTCCCGATCACGAAACATGCTATTAAAAACTGCTTTACCCTTACGGTGTGTGTGTGCCTTTAGGGCAGGCCCGTACAGGACCCCATAAAACTCATCGCGCGCCCAGCCATAAAGGTGCATCGGTTTGATTACTATAATTGTGCATGTGCGTTTTGTATCTTTTCTCAACCTCTGTTTCGTCTGGCAGAGGCCACAAACGAAGCAGAATGACTCATGATTACACCCGAAGCTGATTCCTCCGATGGTAATCGAATTGGACGAACGAAGGAGACGAACATTCTGTACAGGTGCGAACATTCCATCCCCGATCGAACGAACGAATCCCACGGAACGAACAGAAAGCATCGATGATTCAAAAACGGGAGATGCACCACGATTGTCCACGTTGTCACATGAATTGCATCGTTTTATGGTGTCGGCAGGCGCAAAAAACAATGGCCAAATGGGAAGGCATTTTCGAAAGTTGTTGTCGCCATTATGCTCACACTATGTTAAGCCTTTCCTGTTGTTCCCGGCTCCAGGCATTCGACATTTTTCAACGCTGAAACACCCGAAGTAACCGAAAGAATGAGGGTCACCGATGTTGGTGAGGACTTGCGTGGTTTTGAGGTTGTGTGTCATGCAATTGTAACGCCATAACGTCATTCGATAGTGGCAATTACACGAGCCCGTTTTCGTATTGATCGTGGATCGTGTTTCGAGTGAGCAGAGAGGGATACCATTTCAAGGTAATTCGAAGGAAATTGCTAGATAAAAATGTAACCATTCCAGCGTGGAATTCGAAATTGCGAAACAATACAGAAAAATTGTAAACAAAAACCGATAAATTATTTATAAAGAATTGTCCAATGCAGACACGATAAAGCCGCGCAGTCGTGTGGAGCAGATAAAGAAGACCAGCGAAAGATACAACCTCCCAAGCTCCCGAGCACACCCAGGGACGAAAGGTAGGTTATGTAATTTTGTGCGTCCCAGCTCGGTCACGCCGAAGGGCTGTAAGTGATTAAGCAGAGTGCATACGCATGTCGCATGCTATCGTTCGTAAGTAACCCGACCAACCGGAGTTGCGAATGACGAGTGCATACATCCACATCCTGGCCGATGGCCTTCGGGGTTTTGGTATCACACAAAAAAAAAACCTCAGGATGGTAGCAATCTGAGTGTCAGCTGAGGACACAATTGCCACTGGGGGCGATGGTGCTCAGTGATGTGAGGTGACATTGAGGTTCCTGTGGGGTACGGCAATCAGGTCGCTCCGACTGTGTATGTTAATTCATTGCACCCATCCGGTACCCATGAGCTATGACAATTACTCGTTATTAAGCGAGCGCCCAGAACCCCGAGGAACGGTGGACGGGGACCGTTTTAATTTTTAAATGAAAAGCAGCTAAACTTGTTTACCGAAAGCCGTTTAAGTGCAAAGTTCAATAGCATTTTATCCGGCGTTTACTGTAATGGAGAGAAAAATTGTACTTGTATCTAGGAGGATTGAGCAATTGTTGGTGAAGTTAAGTTAAAAATCAATCATTTCAGTATTATCTTTAAACATTATTAAATATAGTTGATCTTTTATATTAATCTAAGTATTTCAGAAGTATAAATCATCTTATTGATCTGGATAAACTTCAAGGATTTTCTCCGAAATTTTTATTAAAATTTTCTGAACTGTCTAAAGCTGTGTCAGAACTCCACGGATCCTGGTGAACCGTGTGGCATGTAATTTTGGAGGCTGATTGGATTGGATTGAAATATATTAAACTGTTGGGGTCTATGACGATCTAAACTAGTTTTTGTTGTAAGTGTATTGATTTTTTGCTGAGTGAGGCCCCAAAAATTAGATTCGAACAGATCTTGTTCCTTTGGTTTTGTTTGTTTTGGTTATTATTCAGCCCATGTCACCGATGCTTCTAAAACATTTGAACTATACAGTTATAAAGCTTTATAAAGTATTTTTTACAAATTATGAGCACACTTACACTGACCAAAAATATTGCAAAATTGTGTCGACCCTTAGCAAAACTTTGTCTGTTGTCAAATGTGTCGGAATTATTTACAAAAGGTGCCCTTAAACTGTCCAATATTCAAGTTGAAGTCATTATAGACCCTATTGATTGGTTAGTTAAGAGCTATGTGCAGTTTTTATAACCAAAGCTATTCTGCGGTTCGCCAGAAGTACTTAGAAGCTTGACAAAAGTGTCCTTGTTTCAAGTACCTACGATCAAATCTTCCGTACAGTAATGATAACGAAAATGACACCGTCTCATTGCAAACTAAGTCGACGGACAAAAGGTTTTTAGCAAAACTTCACAAACCCTTTCCTTAACTTTTCTTATTATCTGATGATCCAAGGAGATACTCAAGAGAGTATAAATTGGAGATAAATTTCGAGAAAATGGATAATATTTTTGTTCTCATTGGTAATGCTCAAGGCTGAAAAATTATGAAACAGTAATCAAGCCATTCCTAGAATTCCTAGAACTTCATTGGTTTAGTTCGTTGTGCCATACTACTGGCAAGTAATTACTGCTTATCACATTCCAACATTGTGTGTTCCAGTGTTCCAATATTCTAGAACGCTCTGTTATCTGGAGGATGTAAAAGTGCTCCAATTGAAGTTGTATTGTCACATGGGATCTAGCCAATTGATGTCCTTGTTCATGATCTACGTTATCCATGTTTGTACCTGTTATTCTTTCTACGACACTCATGCGTCTACGTCTCATCGTTCATCTCTGAGACGAATCCATGCATGTGACATACGGTAGGCAGCACTTCGCCAAAAATCACCGTGGACTGCCACCAGATCTCAGCAGTGATCAATATATTTTTTAGTCGTGATAGAATAGCAACACAGATAGATAGGTCCCAAAGAGCAGACAATTTTAGGGTTCTTATTTTTAAGATAGACATGGCCAAGGTATCAGGTAACTTTTTGTGAACGTAGAATTCGAGGAAAACTACTATCCCTTGAGGTACCTCCGCAGTCCGCGCTACTATTTTTAGCTTACTTGACTTATTGTTACCGCACAGTTGGATAGTCAGTCCTTACTATGGGGGACGGCCCAGATGAGACTTTAACTCCGGTCCTGTCGTGTGAAGATCGACGCCGCTGTCGCATCTACCACCGGGCCGTCCCCAAACAAGTGATTGAATAGAACTTAAAATTGAAGAATAATTGAAATTCCAATTTAATCCAGAATAGCTATAAAATATGTTTGTTACATGAGCTAAACCATGTTCAATTACAAGAGCAATCCACCCTAACAAGAACTGCTACTATGAAACATTTTCCTGTGGTACAAGCAATCCTGTGTAGCTCTCTCGCAAGATTCAACAACATGAACAAAACTCCCTCCCCAACCTAAGCTTTACAATCAAAAACAAGCTTTCCTAAGAAAAACGGTCCAGATATCCTCCGTTACCCCCGTTACTCACGATTTTCCTTCGTTCAGCCGTGTTTTGGATGTTTTCGCCGGGCCCGGCCCGCACCTCCATTCTATTTAATTCCCCTTTCCTTGCGGCTTCTTTGCGATGCACCCGTAAAATGCATCGATGAGCTAGAAAATCGTGCCGTGCCGTAGCGTAAATAGCGCCCAAACACGGGTTGCATAACGGACCCGCACCGTGAATCAATGGCGGTGGCTTTACACCGCCAAATGACCTTTTGCTATTTGCGGTTATGCCGACACCGATGGCGACGCCCTCCAAACTGCACCACAGCTGTGCATGGGGCGGGCGCGATAAGCCGATCTAAATCGTGTACTTACCTCGTCGCACAGCATCCTGGCACCCTGCTCCGTTCTCGCAGCATTAGCATATTTATGAATTTTCTCCACGAGAACAAGAACTCTCGGCCTCGGAAAGCCCGTGGGGCATCCTTCATTTCCGGGATGCATTCTTGAGATGTGAAGGCGCGCGGAAGAAGGAAGAAAGAGGGGGAGGATGCAGAAACAAAAAAGGCATTAGTCAAGTCACCTCGGCAAACCACCCAAACACCCGGTTGGCTGCAACTGTGGTCACCTTCACAGCAACACTCACCCTCGAGGCTAGAACGCCGTCCGATTGACGGTGCACGAAATCCCCAAAAGCTAATCAAATTCATGCATCCACGTTATGATGAATAGTTGAGGTTTTGGATGGGCCGGGATGGATATTCGGATACTAGCGGGGGCCTAGGGAATGAAGGTCTAGAGAGCTATCTTCCGGTTGGGCAATTTTCGCACGCCGCAGGAGCTCATCTCGTGTACGGACCCGCCAACCGAAAAACCACAAAAGCTGGCAAAGTAAAATGAATATTTGATCGAAATCGAACCTCCGTGGCTTGGTGCGTGATGGCGTTCCAGATGCGAACGCCTCCCTGTGTGTGTGTCTCTGTACAACGAAATGCATCGGATGCATCGCACACCAGATGAGACACACCCGGTGGACCCAAGCCGGCACACCGGGTTTAGAATTGAATCAAGTTACGCTACGGATTGAGGTTTTCCAGTGTAGGG
>KZ061559.1:311385-374506 GCA_002091835.1 Anopheles maculatus
TGCACCGAAACATCACAACGATGAGCGTGAGTTTTTCGGCAATATATATATGTTACGAGTGCACTTAATTTGGTGGATTTGTTTGTGGCGAGGCGTGGTGGCCAAACTTTTTTCATTAAACGCTTGGCGGATGTTGCACTGTCCAGCTGTGTGGACGACGTCGACGAGCGTTCCTTGTTGTGTGCGCTGCTTGGACGGCGTGAAGTTTGATGCTTTTCGGGTTTCGGAACGGCTTCTGTTGCAGATTTTGCGATTGAAAGCTTTCGGAATGCACCATTACTTTTGAGCTGGTGGATGGATGCATTTGAAGCATTTATGAAAAATAAATTGCAGCTATCGTAACTATCGTAATAAATAGTTACAAGATGTAGAACATACAATTGATGTTCAGGATCAAGATTTGGACCCAGTTTTATAACAACTTACTCATACTGGCTCTTTTAATTCAATAGTTAGATACATAAAAGTTTTGACGCATATTTAAAGAACTGCAAACGCAAAAAAAGTTTGTTTTTCCTCATAGATTTTTTTTACAATTCATTGTAATCAAGTAATTCATTAGTAAAACTCATTAGAAATTACTCCTAATTTTTTTACCAAATTGTAATAATGTTTTCACTGCTTACTTCAGTTTTTGTGTTCTGTTTAGTTTTGCTTTTTCGTATAATTAATTTGCTGGGTTTATTCTCCATGTTTTACTTTTATACTCATTATAATTGCATTAAAAACTTGTACGATAATCAGGAAATGAAGATATGAAATTTTAAAATATTAAAGGTAAGAAACGAAAGAGCTTGAAAGGTTAACCTTCTTAATCAAAATCTCATATAAAAAGTTTATAAAACTATCGAATAATATACAGAACTTCTAATCTAAATTCCACAAGGCATAAAGGAACAATATATTCAACTATTATGGCATCTCTTTACTATATGCTACCAATAAAATCTTGGAAATCCTTGAATCACGTCATCTTTTCACTGGGATTAAACCTATTTGAACATGGATTTCGGCTCAATTGCTCGATGGTGAGCTGTGCTCTATTCGATTCTGTGACTGACTGCAATGGAAAGTTAGGATATACAGCTCATTAAACACTCAACTTATAACTGTTTACATAGTAGATGTTTTATCTATGTCTTTTACGAATTGTGCTAGAGTTCTACAAGGAAGTACCTTAGGTTCTTTCCTGTTTGTCATATTTATAAACGACATAGTGTATTCCATTCCTCCTATAAGCTTGAGTCAAGCTTTTATATGCAGGCGATTTTAAGATATTCTAACTAATTTCTTCAATCTCTTCAAAACTGTTTCAATTCAAGTCGAGGTCTCGTCCGATTGATTATAGAATTGGCGTACGCCCGGTGGTATATACGATAGCGGCATCGATCTTCAGACGACAGGGCTACGAGTAAGACGGAGTCATAGAAAGCTAGATATAACAGGCCAGCAGACCTTCTGAGGTTGTAGAGCCAGAGAAGCAGAATCCATTGCTAAGTAATCTTTGGAGGATTTTATTTTATCATGTTTCATGGTCTCGTGTCTCTATATGTCCTCCTTATCTTACTGGGTGACTCTACCGAGATCTACTAAGGTTGTAGAGCCAGAGAAGAAGAAAGAATTTTAAGGTACAGACATTGCGACGTCCAATTTCATTTCATATATTCTCTCTCACGCGCTAATAAGTCTGGTAAAAGCCTTCAGCTCTCTTACAAACATTGTCGATTTGTTTCTACGTTTAAATTACCTAAGTATCTTTCTGGATAGTTGAGTAAAATTTGACGATTGAAACAAGTGTTTTTGTAATGTTGTTATGTAGCCTCACGATAGCTGGATAGCAAAAGAGATCTTTCATATAAATAAGCTTGAGGATAGGAAAAATTCAAATATGTAGGACTAGTCTTGAGTCTCTCTTATAAGTTTACTGTGTGTTGTTGATTCGAAGTATCCATGCATACTGCAAAATGGCCAAAAACTATGTCTAGCGCGTAATGGACATAAATTCTTCATGATTCTTGCGATTTCTGTTTATGAAGCGATTTTTTCTAGCAAAAGAGTTGAGTCAAGAAACAAACAATCATATATCAATCACAGTTGTTAACCACAATGATAATCATTCATACCACATAACACACTCAGGCGCATCAGGCGCACAAGTAGTAATTGAAATGGTAGCTTAATTGCTAGGTTGAAAAGTCTACAAAACGGCAGACGAATGAAGTTGTTCATCTAGAGAAAAAAAAACACCCTCCCAGAAATTCGCATCCATTCCCATTAACCTCCGCATCTGTGTGCCAAGGTCAGGGTGGTGGTGCGGCCATTTGAATACAACAAACAAAAACATAGCACAGCCGCACAGTCTTGACATTGACCTTCGCGAGCCAAGAGATTCGTTAGGCCGCAAACTAACAATGTTGTTACAGCCCGAACCCGGACCAACCTGTCCGTACGCTGCTTTTGCTAAGGTTAAGTGCATCTAATTAACAAATTCCTTCGTCCACAGGCCGGCTGCTAACCACTTCCTACATTAATCGATCCAAAGATAGGCAAAAAAAGGCCCTCGGGAGGAGACCGTTTGAAGGAAATGTCGTCACGGTTCCCCGATCGGCGACGGTTCGATGACGCCAGTGACAAGGCAACATTGCCCGGCCAACATCATCAGTGTGGGGTCGTCGGCGTTGTTGTGTTTTGTTGTTCTGTTTAGACCTGCTTCCCGCCTAACTACTACACGACCTACGTGTATGCATGTAATCGGGATGGAAATTACAATAAACTTTCAAGCCAGACATTCGTTTGTCGATCCGAGCGCAACTAGCGCAAAAAAGTGAACGTAAATGAATGTCCGTGGTCCGTGACGTGAAGCATACAGAACACCGTTCAGAACATGGACCTCGTTCGGTGTGGTTGCTGGACGACAGTTTCCAATCTCGCGACACGAGAGACAAACGTGAGCATAAAGGTTTGAATTCTTGAGTTTGATTTAAGTAAGGGCGTTTGTCCTGATGAGCTTTGCTTCCGCCCGAGCTAAGCGAATCGTTGAGGATGATCAAACACGGAGATCATGGTTTTGCGTCGATCAACAAGCAGAGAAGGATGAGACATCGTATGAATAAATCTTTGATTAAATTGTTCCTTACAAGAATTTTTAAATTAAAAAATAAAAAATTAAAGAAATATTACTTTAAATAGAATAAAAATAAATTGAGTAAAAGCGAAAGTGATCGAATGTTTTAAGAAACAAAACTAAAAAACCAGCAAATTAAAATAAAACAAATAAACTTCAATAAATAAACCAATTTGGCTCAACAGTTAAAAAAAGGAATAGGAGAAAAGGATGACAAAAACAACTTCAGTAAATAAACCAATTATGTGCAACAGTAAAAATAGGAATAGAAGAAAAATATTTAGCAAAAAATGTATTTCAATACGGAAAAACCAAAGAAACTATTACAAAATAGAATGAACAAATGATAAATAAATTAACAAAGAAAATAAATAAATAAATTGGTACACATTATGGAAGGAAAAGATAAAATGGGATACATGGAACAAATTACTGATGATACCTAGCAATTAATATAAAATTAATGCGCAAAAAAAAAAAGCATTACAGTGAGTATCAAACATCATAAACAATGTTAAATATAGTTGCATAAGCTTGATTGTTTATTGCGTGTTACTTAAAGTTAATTTATTTTTCCGCTTATAAAAATCTTACCAACATTAAAGTAACCTTACTTCTTTTGCTGTTCTTTTTTGCAGTCATTCAATCTGCTAAACCAGACACAAGTCGTCGCACACGAGCGTACCGAAATCCTATTCTAACAACATCAACCCAGCAACCACCGTTCATCGTTGGCGTTTGCTGTGCACCACCGCATATCAGACTGTCTGCATCATATTTCTCTGAAATTCACGACTTTTTTGTCATTTCAATACGGACCGTTCCACCGGTCCATGTGAAAAGCGTTTTCGAGCTCGAGACGAGACGAGCCAGGCTGTTCGTTTACAGTGTGACATCGAGCGGCAGACTCTCGCTAGCTCTTGCTTCAGCGTTTCGTGCTGCCGAATTGTGTGCATGTCGCCGGGACATGCAATTGATTATTGATTGGTTTATTGTATTTTATTGAGCATTTATAAAATTATAATACAACATTTGCGAAGGAGGGCTGCGCGAGTCTCGGTGCCAAGTCTCGGAAGGTTTTGGGAATCCTCCGGACGACGCTGGTGCTGTCCGGGTCACGATTTTAAAGGTGGTTGAGAAAGTTTTGTTGTTACCCTTTTATCGAATGTGGCTTTGTTTGCCGTACGGACTAGACATCCGGGATTGCGCTGAGGATCGTGGTGCTTGAAGATGAGAGAAGCCGTGAGAGGTTTTTCATAACGAAAAATGACAAACATTCCCATTTCTGGTCAGGTCGTTGGATCGTTTATCTATTTTATATCAATCCGTTACATAGCGTGGTGTTTCGTCGGATGCAGTGGACGAAGATCATCAAGAGCAGTAATTCTGGTCGATTTTCGTAGTACAATGATGGCTCAAAAGTCAGCTTGAGAAGATTTTAAAAGATTGCTAACTTAAACCTGTATTTCTTCCAACATATGGACAATAATATTTTGCACATTACATAACTGCCCATAGTTGCACTATTATAAACATCCTAAACCCATCCCATCGTCGTCATCATCATCATCATCGGCAGCAGCACCAACTTCACCATCGGGTGAAACCGCTTGATTAAGAGCAAATCGCACGCCACTCGCCATTGCTAACGCCAGGGTTCGGCAATAATCGTTAGCACAGTTCCGCACACACTCACTCCTTTTTCTGCAGTAATTACCACCGAAACGGTCACCGTTTTCCGACCTTCCGATTGCCGGTCACCTTTACATCGCCTTTGCGAAAAGAAACACCGAGTCGGCTAACCTTCGGGGCGAATTTCGAGCAGTGCAAATTACATACAGCTCGGCTAAATGTGCACCCAGCGCACCCAAACAACGCCCAGGAATGATTCGCGCCGGTGCACTTTTCGGTGCCCAGAGACCGACAGCGAGAAAGAGATCGAGAGACTTGAAATCGAAGTCTGGGGCAAACAAAATCCCAATGGGCAAGAAGTTTCTTCCTGACCAAAGAGGCTACGTTTTGCCGGGTTTTGGAAGCTTGCATTTCGGAGTGTATCATTAGATAATTGTAGGGTTCCGAAAGGAGCAGGAAGATCGAAGCTTGCGCCGTCACAAGTGGTTTCGGTGGTGTTTTTTTGGGAATGGAATGGGAGCGAAGTGAACGGCAACGAGTGGCCGGTTTATTGAAATGGCAATCAAATCATTTGGCAATCAGTGTTCCAATTCCGTTTCGGTAAACGTTTAGAACTTCTGTGGATGTATTCAAGCCGTAGCTAATTGCTTGCAATGTTGCAATAATTAGCCACAGAACTGTAACAGTTTCTGGGTTTGCAGACTCCAGCGAAACATTTCCTATATCTTTCCTATAAGTCTCAAACATGTGTCTGAAGATTTTTCAATGGTTTAAAAAAAAATTAAAACAACGAAAAACAGTCAATGTTCTTGTGCCATCTATTCTTTTCATAAAGTATATTAAGACTATAAGGACCTTATTTTAAGTCTTGAGATCAACTTTTCATATGTGATGCAATGTTAAGACTATAACTTTCTCTACGTTTTTTGGTAGATAATTTTTTTTGTCATTTATATTAAGATTCTTTTAAACAAAATGCTCAAAATTTAGCAGTTTTATCGTCCTGAATCCTTGTTTAGTGGTTTTGTCCACATTTGTTTACATTTTGTGAGAGTTTGTATTGTTTACGATTTTTAAGTCTACGTTAGTGCATCATCAATGACAAACAAGTTGTGCATGGTTGCATTTTCTCTTTCCTTATTTTCTTTTTCTCATTTTCACTCTCTTTCTTATTTTTCTTTTCCTTTCTCTCTCTCTCTTTCTCTCTCTCTCTCTCTCTCTCTCTCTCTTAATCTCTATCTCGCTCTTAGTCTCTATAATCTTTTCCTCGGTCTTTTTCTTTCTTTTTTCCTTCCTTTTTTTCTCCAATTTGATTCTTCTGCTATCTCTCGCTCTATCTCTTTTTATTATTTCTCTCTCTCTCTCTCTCTCTCTCTCTCTCTCTCTCTCTCTCTCTCTCTCTCTCTCTTTCTCTCTCTCTCTCTCTCTCTCTCTCTCTCTCTCTCTCTCTCTCTCTCTCTCTCTTTCTTGCTATCTCTTTCTCTTTTTCTCTCTCTCTCTCTCTCTTTCTTGCTATCTCTTTCTCTTTTTCTCTCTCTCTCTCTCTCTTACTCACTGTCTTCCTTTTTCATTCTCTCCATTTTTTTCTTTCGTTTATTCTTTTTTTTCATTTTGTATCTTTCTCTTTACAACTTTCCTGTTTATTTTTTATTGTTATCGCTCTATCTCCTCAGTAAAGATATATCCTCAGTTTATTGTACCTGAAACAAAACTCAAATTTGCCTGAACCTACATAAAAGAAGGTTTTTAACAGCTACTGTATAAAATCTATCAAAAATACGAAAGTTTTTCACAAAATCTATAAAAACCTTCTTTTAAAGTGCTTAAAGGATGTTAGCTTGTTTGTTTTTTTTTGCTTGCTTAGTACACTAGACGCTAATGCTACGCCCAGTGAAAAACATGCACAATATACTGGATGAAGGTAGCCCTCTATGTGTCATATTTCACACTAATACAAGAAAAACTACAACAAAACGTATACAAATGTTAAATTAATTATAAGTTTCACGATGAATGTAACCAAAGCATAACAAACAGAAACACTGTAAACTCTAAAAAATTATTTTTCTTTTAATGGTTAATCACGGTTAATGGTGTAATAAAATCCATCAGCGTTTGTCAACATATTTTCTATTATGAAACTAATAATCTCTCGCTTCTCCTCGTTGTAATAAAAACAGTGTTTTACTGCAACAAAATTTCACTGTTTCTACTGCAATGTAAATATAATCCATTCCTTTGGCAATAAGCATCCCCTCTAGTGCCAATTTCGGCGCACACTAATGAGCGCACATACTGCCGAAAGAATGATGTGTCGGTTCATCACTTTAACGACTTTTTGGATCTGTTTTTTTTTTTTTTGATTGGAGAAGAACAGTGGGAAGAATTTTGATGATCGTTGAATTAGTTCTAATTAAAACCAAACCCCACAGACAGAACGTTAATTTTAAAGGCTGGCTACGGTTTAGCACAATCCTAAATGCGAAAGCACTCGCTTACACAGCTTTTTTCTGGGGGGAATAAAATCCCTTTCGCGCTTTTACTGAAAGCAGTACCAAAGCTAAGCACAACACTAACACCGATGATCGACCATCTCGTTGCCGAAATCAACTTCATCATCACTTTTGTGTTACGGTTTTGTGCTATCACTGCTGGTGAAAAGTTAATTGCATTCGACCTTGCCTCTTGGTACCATGGTGGCCACACATTTGCATGCACACACACACACACTCCGAAAGCCTTGCGCATGACGTTGAAATTTTGAAGCTTAAATTCCTTTTCCCGTACCATGTGCAACAGCGAACGTGAACATGATGTCAGACCGTTTTGCTGGTCGCCGTACTGTCTTGGAATTATGGAAATGAACATAAAATTAATAACCGCATCCGGGGGCCCCGGTCTTAACGATCGCCTTTCCATCGCATCGCCCCCTTCTAGAAGCAGAGGATGAGTTCTATCCTTCCAGCAGGCACTCGCACTCCGTGACCGCATTTTCACACATCTTGCTGAGCTCTAAAAAGATGTCTTTCTCGTCGCCCGCTGTCACTACATACGCCCCTTGTGCGCTAGTAAAAATGCAAACCTTCCAGGCCTTCGGGGTGTCACCCTTATATGTATGGAATAATAAAAATGTAATAAATTATTAGAAGTCATCACACTCAACATTCATCAGCGCGACGACGACGACGACGACGATCCATGTCTCGGGCAGGACGGCACCACGTCTCTATTATTGCTGCGTTCACTTTCTCGCGCGCTCGCGTTGGTTTGATGGGTGTGTAAAAAATCGCTGAAAAACCACATGAATTCCATCATGAGATGATCAGGTTATTGTAACATGTTCTCGCACGACGGCCCGGACGATGAACGACCAGCCAGCGAGCCAGCCAGCCCACCAAAGATACGACCGTCAGCGACCGTCAGCGACCGTAAGCATAAATCATTCAAATTTAGAGAATTTAATTTAATAAAAACTCGCTCACTCGATGTCACCCGGATCACGGCGGTCTACGTACGGTGGATGCATACATGCAGGAAGCAAGCCCAGGTGGTTGACGGATAAGCGCGCGTGTGTGTGAGCGTTTTGTCCCGACCCTGGACGGGCTGGCAGTAAAAGTCGCTCTTTAAACCTTCTCCAATCGAACGAACGAACCGATGCTGCACTCACACGAACGAACGCCTATTAATAGTGGGTAGCCTAATAAATGTCATTCGGAAATCGTTGGCTGAGCCATTGCAACGGTTTCGGGATCAAAGCGGGCGCGATTTCCCGGTCGGCTTGAACCCGGGCGGAGGATCACCCCGTTAGCACCCAATTTATGGGACATTTTTCATAAGACACGCTAATATGTCAGCTCAGGATTTAAATCACATCACGGGGGCCTGGATGATGGATGTGCAAGCGTGGATGTTTTCAAGCCATCGTACCGTAAGTTTTTTTTTTTGGAGAGGACAAATTTTGCTGTAGGCGATTAGTGGCAGAATAAGTTTATAAAGTAATTTGTGAAGTGACTTGAGAACGAGAGTGACTTATGGTAATAGAAGTTGTTACTGTTTTAGTTTAAACAGAAAAAATATTGAAATATTAGAATCGTAATGGGGCGGCCCGGTGGTGTATCCGATAGCGGCGTCGGTCTTCACACGGCAGTACCGGGGTTCAAATCCCGCCTCCCCGTACGCAGGACTGACTATTCAGGTTCGGGTAAACCCAAGTCATAGAAAGCTAGAAATAGCAGGCCAAGACCTACAGAGGTTGTAGTGCCAGAAGAAGAATAGCAGCGCATGATATGACAACAGTATTGGTTGATTTCACATCACAACATCACATTCAAGACGTACACTCCACCTTGACCACCAGGTTCGTGGTCAATAGTTTATTGGGTGTGATCCACCATAGATAAACTCGCCAATGAGCAAACCACCATGATCAAATGCATAACCGAACCACATGCTATCATGTTGCCGGATATCGGAAAGTGAAATTTGAATCAGGACCTGAGATCTAGCATCCTGCGATCCTGGATCCAAGATTTGGAATTCAGGGATCCGAGATCTTGTTATCTAGGATCCGAAATCCATACATACTGGAATCCTAG
Source organism: Anopheles maculatus (assembly GCA_002091835.1). Taxonomy (NCBI): domain Eukaryota; kingdom Metazoa; phylum Arthropoda; class Insecta; order Diptera; family Culicidae; genus Anopheles; species Anopheles maculatus. The sequence goes on from KZ061559.1 coordinate 320,737, forward strand.
ATCCTAGATCTTGAGATCTGAGATACGAGATCCCAAAAACTGGAATTCGAGATCTATGATCAGGGATCCTAGAGCCAAGATGTTGCGATCCGAAATCCGGGACTCAGATTCTTGAAACCGAAATACTGAGAACCGAAATTCTGGAAACCAAGATTCAGGATCTGGTGTCCAGGGATCTGAGATTTTTGGATACAGGATCCTTAGGTCTGAGATCCGAGATCCTTGTATCCTAAATCCTTGGAACTGAGATCCTGGAATTCGCCATTCAAAATCCTAGGATCTGAAATTCGATCTTGAGATCATGGTATCCAGGATCCAAGATTCTTGGATCCGATGTCTTGAGATCCGAGGCCGTGGGATCCGAGTCCTGGGATCTTGAGGTCCGAGAGCTGCGATCTAAGATCCTTGGAACTGAAATTTTTGGAATCCGACATCCAAGATTCTGGGATCCTGGATATTGAGATCCACGGATTTGGAATCGGTGAACCCGGCATCCGGTGTCAAGGAATCCAATTTCATATGTATCGTTTTTTAAATTTTGCATTTATCTTTGTACTTGCTTAACAAAATAGTTAACTGGTTAAAAGCTTTTTTATGTTGCGTACACTGGCTTAACTGTATGTTAATACAAGTACGTTTTCAAATTTTTTTTTCTTCTTTACCCCATTCTTTAAATCTTCGTCGGCGTAAGCAAGCTTTACGAAATAGGCTGTAGTATGACCGGTTGGCAGCCAGCACCCTTGCGCGCAACTCAACTTTTTTGTTTTTGTCGGTGCGGATTATTGACCCCTGAATACAAGTACGTTTTCAATTTTTTTTTCTTCTTTACCCCATTCTTTAAATCTTCGTCGGCGTAAGCAAGCTTTACGAAATAAATCATTAAAAAAACATAAAATTCACGAAATACATTCACCAGCTTTTATAATAGTACAATTTACATGATCTGTTGACGAAACAATTACCAGGAAGTAGCTATCATCAAACAGCTACAACACCTGCAGCAAGTCATTACTATTTAAAGCTATCCAAATAAGGTTTTCGGGTAGGTTGGGCTTCCATTCCCTAACACGAAACATTGCCTAATCCGCTATAAATAGTGTTGAGCGCAGTTTTATGATCAGTTCCAAAATCGGATGAGCCGAACATAACAAAACGGTGCATAAAACAATCGGAACTCGTAGCTCACAATACTAGATGATTTGATTGTAAGTTGATCGATTTGGTGGACCCATTCCGGGGTGTTTATTGGGGTGTCTTGTATTACCACACTGGTGACAAACAGTGCGTTCATGCTTTGTTCCGTTCGCCGGTACCATGGTCTGAAGTCCTGGTCGTCTGGCCACGCGGGAATAGTTCAAGATTAATCGTCCATTTGTCCGCATCGGGACCGACCAAATCGGCAATTAATGGAACAACTTTCACCTACAGCAATGGAACGACACACAGGCTGACATGCAGTGGTTGGCCAGTTCGCGCTGTTTGGTGAATGGGCGAATAAAGTTGTTCCCATGAACTGCAAAACGGACGAGAAGGATGCGTGCGTTTGATGTTAGGCGCTGCGTTTCTTTCCGATGCCGAGAGCAGCGCGCACACCGGCAGCACAGCATGCGGTCGGCCGACGGTTGAATGGTTCGGTTGGTCTGCTGGAGACGGTTCAATCATCCGCCCGAAGCGATGCGTTTCGTACGCTTCGCGTTTCCGATTGCTTGGGTAAAGTTTTATGATTAATTTTGTGTGTTGTGTGTTTTTTTTCTTCCTCTGCTTCTTGCTGCTGCTGCTGCTCCAATCGATCGCACCCTGGACAGGTTATCTAATCGGACCAGCGTGTGGTGGTTGGCCGACGGGTTGCCTGAGTGATGATTAATATTGCAACTTACCCGATTGGCATAGCGAATTTAATCCAGCGGCTAACGAGTCTATTTGCAATGGTGCATGTCCGCTAAAGGTGCAATGGAACAGGCCGTGCTGCATTCGCTTCACGTTGCATCATGGTTGCATAGCTGGACAGCATGGTAACGTAATTACTGCGCTACATGTTACTGTGGTACTTCAACACGTAGGAATAAACTGTTTGCTCAAGTAGTTTACAAAAATTGCAGTTGCTTTCATCTAAAGGTCCTGTTGGTGGTTGTATTTTCGGAATATCTGTCCTTGCTACGGTGCTACAAGAATCCTCGATATCGCTTAAGGTTTAGTGCCGTTGTCTACCATTCCAACAGTCTGCATCTCTTCTCCAAAAGGATCTTACTGGCTGGGTCGCCCAGTATCATTCTCAATACAATGGTGTTATCACCCTACAGGTCACAGCACACGTCCTTGTAGTGTCTTCTCCACTGGAAAATACATAAGAGGCCAAACATCCTTCTGAGCATGTTTCTCTAGTACACAACTAAGAGGAATTCGCCAGATTTGGACAGTGTCTTTGTCTCAGAGGCGTATTTGAGTACTGGGAGTAGTCCCACCTTCAGGTTCAATTTCTCAAACTACAGCCTTAAGTATGTCCTGTTCCCAGGAGTTCTCAAACATCCGTTCGTATCGTGTGAAAATGGGGGACCAACTGTCCCTACGTATCAGTGCTTCTTCTGGTGTGCCACAAGGGAGCAACCTTGGTACGCTTCTCTTCGTGATCTTCATTAACGACGTCACACGTGTGCTGCCTCCAGATAGCCACCTGCTCTACGCGGATGATGCGAAGGTGTATCTTCCGATACGCACTCAGGAAGACCAGCAGCGTCTTCAGGATGCCCTGAATGCGTTTCAGTCTTGGTGCTGTACGAACGGGTTGGAGATTTGTGCTGAGAAGTGCGTTGTTGTTACGTTCGCCAGAAAACGCGAGCCCCTGGTTTATGCGTATACAATCAACGGCACTGCCCTTGAACGGCGTTGTGAAAAAACTTGCCCGCGATTTTACTGACCCGGTCGCTGTAAAAATGTTGTACTGCTCCTTAGTTCGGACTGTGGTGGAATACGCATCCGTTGTGTGGTGGCCTACATCGGAACGTTCGCTGGCGCGACTGGAGTCCATCCAGCGCAAGTTCTCGCGGTTTGCGCTGCGTTTCAGGAGGGTCCAGCTGGACTACAACGGACGCTGTGCGTTTCTTGGCCTGCAGTCGCTGAAGCAGCGAAATTGTAACGCGCAAAGACTTTTCGTCGCAGGACTACTTGACAATCGGATCGACTCGCCGGTGCTGCTCTCGGCAATCAACATTTACGCCCCAGCCAGATCGCTCCGTGCTAGATCATTTCTTGACATAGCGGAATGTCGTACGCGTTTTGGTGCGTTAGATCCGTTTATTACTATGTGCCGTGAATTCAACGCTGTTTGTGATCGTTTTGAACCGGACTTGTCGCGTACCGTGTTCCTTAGTTGTATACGTGAAGCGCGCCCAATTACTTGTTAAGTGTTAGAAAATGTATAACCACGCTTCAAGGGGGCCACATACGGTCCGTTGAATTTTAATAAAAAATACAAATACAAATGTGTATTTATATGGATTTACTTAGAAAGAATTCCAACGTCCAACTCTACTCAACTGCTCTTTAGACTGATGTTAAACTCATTTTAATCTGATGTTTAGATTCATATTTTGATATTTTCGGTATAGTTGACTTTTTCTGTCAATCAATCCGAGCTTGTCGAAGATAATAAAGGTTCGTTTACTCTCTCAGCTTAAGATTCCTATTGCTGATGATCAATCATTAAGATCAGAGACAATAAACAACATATTTTTTCTAGTTTGATTTAGATAGTTATTAATTGTCTTTAGTGACATCCTTTCGAACTATATGTCCTGGCCTGTTCAATTTTCTTCAAAAAAACGAAGTAGGGAGACGTTGTAAAACACAAGGATATTGAAAAGATGTCCATCGTCTACGCTATACGGAGATTGTGATAAATAAATCTTCAAATGTAATTACTTGAGGTTGATATGCCCAAGCTGCCTCAAATTAACCAATATTTCAATAAAATTTGATCTCAACATAACTGACATATTACAAAAGATATATCGACTCATCTGTGATAGTTTTCTGGATAAAAATAAATATCGAAATAAATATGCAGCGCCACACTCGCATACTTATGACACCAGTATTCTTTGTAATGTACTGATTCACTTTCAATCACAAATAACTCTCGGCGGTATTGTTTTTTTTAATTATAAATTTCTGAGAAATAAGAAATAATTCCATTTCATATATCTGGTTGGCATTTTTATCGTGAAGTCTGAAGAAGGAATAACTCTGGTTTTTTATAGTTTTTGTTCCATTATCCCTGGTGTCATACTGCTCATACTCCATATACTAGGATTCAAAATAACTTGGAAATAAAAATATGAGCGAGAAAAAGCAGGCATCAAACTATTCAAATCATGCAATATTATCGCATCAGCTTCAGCATGGTTCATAGCCATAGTGAACCAATTCAAAATGAAAGAGCAATCATCAATTGACCATTAAAGTCGTTGGAAGTCATCGGCCAAGCTTTGTCCTTGTACACCACATCCGGGGAAGCTTCATTTTGTCAAATTAATACGAAATTAGTTGACCGGGATGCGTTCGCAGCACAGACCTGCGGAATGCAACGCGCGATGTCGTCCCTCACGGTCAAAGGTGACCAAAGATCCGTTCTTCATAATCTGCAGCAGCATCGTCACCACTGCACCAAACAAACTGCTATCGCTGTGTTCGCGCGCACACTGCAACACGATCGATTAATGTATGCGCATGCATAATACTATCACCAGCACCACCACCACTACCATTTCACATTACAGCGTGTTACCCATCCTGAGGTGTAATAATTCAATAAGGCAGACAACAGTACGCCGCGCGGGAGCTATTTCCAGCGTTCCAGCGACGAACGTACTACAGTGAAACTCCATCAGTCGGTCTACCGTCGACTGGGTTGTGGGTCGCGAATCCACCAACGAAAATGCTCCCTGTACGGTGCACCGACACACTAACTGATGAAAAATTACAAACAACAGCCGCGCGGATGCTGATCGTTCGCGGTTCACGGACCGATTGCGTTCCGAAGTTCCTAAGGTGAGCCTGAGATCGGTGAGAAAGATAAGCAAGGCGTTGCGACCAGCCACACGGATTCGCACGCGCGGTTACGATGGCTAATTGGAATTTGATGTTGTTGTTCTGGCGGAGGATGCAGTTGGGGTGGAATTGTGACGATGGATTGCCTTTTTGGTGTGGCGACTATCAGCTGCAGTTGTAAAAGTGGGGATTTGTTTAATTTTTACTATGTGATTTGTTGGTGTTTTTAAATGACGAACATGTTTGAAGAAATTATTCTATTGGTTGTTCTTATTTTATATATTTTGTCGATGTACTGTTGTATCTTTGTAAAACATAAAAAATATAAATGATTTATTTAAATTTTCCGAATCGCTGTAACCGATATGAACGCCTTTCAAACCATTCGACGCTAGCGACCTCTGTCTGTCAAACCTGTAACTTGACTAGCGTCATCTCTCCTTCGTTCTGTTTGTGGCCCTCGAAAGTATGCAATTATCGAACACCGATGAAATTTTTCGTTGAGCAACAGCCACTTTGTATTCCATGCGGGATGTTATTTTTCTATCTCTTTCGGTGTTTCGATGTTTATTGCATACAGTTTTTCAAACTGTGTTTCGTCGTTAAATCCATTTCTTCGTTAATTTAGCTGCCCTTCGTTAATTTTAACAGGGGTTTGAATGTACGATTGGATAGAACTGCAAACAACGAAATTTAATTTAGGATGCTTGTTTTGCGATCTTGTACATGCTTTTCCACTAATAACTGACGCATTTAAAAGTCAATAAAATTTTGCAGAGTTGCAGAACACACAGTGAAATGTTTCAAACGGATATCGGAATATTGCAAGGAATCGTGAGGCTGGTGTCACTGCTCAGACATGTAGGAACAGTTATACAATCATGGTATGGGATTTACCGTATAAAGTCGGAGGACAATTCTGATTGCTCGACCAAAGTCAAACAAAAAAGCTTATGTTCGAACGGAGGGGTTGGGGATGAGGGAGGGGGGGAAGGGGTTTGGACTCCGGAAATTTTTTTCTGTTCAAGATTGCTAGCGGATTTCCCTCTTCGGCCGAGGCCCCCTAACCGACGAGGCCCCCTAACTGACAAGGCCTCCTAACCGACATGGCCGCTCCCTCCGCACCTAGGTTGATCCGCCACTGATTCTACAATCGATAGAAATTTCTACACCTAAAACACCTGTCAAGATGGACGAAGCTGATGCTTTTTAGAGTTTTCTATTTCACATACGCCTCTGTGACTTGACGTTCTTTCCAAAACTGACGAATAACTTTCAGTCGCGAACGAAAGAAAGATGCTCTGAAGGATGTTTTGCCTCATTTGTGTGGCAAGACAATTGAGAAGCTATTATAATACAATGACGAGATGTACGCCATTTTCACCAAATGGCAAATAAGCAAATAAGACTGAAAAACAGTGTAATACAGTTTTTCTTCTTCTTGGCTGTTTTGCCTCATTTGTGTGGCAAGACAATTGAGAAGCTATTATAATACAATGACGAGATGTACGCCATTTTCACCAAATGGCAAATAAGCAAATAAGACTGAAAAACAGTGTAATACAGTTTTTCTTCTTCTTGGCTTAAATACCTGCTTGGTTTTGCCGTCTATTCGAAATAAAACCGAAGGCCGTTTCCCTATCCTCTTTGGAATGCCAAATTTTAACATCTTCTTCGTTTTTGAATCTACGATCTCAAGAGCTCTTTGTCTGCATTTTAAAGCTTATTTTACTGTTTTTAATGTTTTTTTTAAACTTTAACATTTATCAAATTGTGTTGTTATAAATAACTTACTTACTTACTTATCAGGCGCTACAACCGCTTCGCGGTTTTGGCCTGCTGCAACAATCCTCGATACAGCTCACGGTCTAGCGCCGTCGTCTGCCAATCCATTATCCCGGTCGTTCTGGCGGACGCATCAACGCCATCACTCCATCTCAGTTTGGGCCTACCACGCCTCCTCTGTCCATGTGGCCGGCCTAAAAGGACTTTACGGGCTGGGTCGTCCGGTGCCATTCTCATGACATGACCAGCCCACCGGAGCCTGGCGAGCCTAATTCGCTGCACGATGGTAAGATCACCGTACAGCTCATAGAGCTCATCGTTGTAGCGGCTCCTCCATTGTCCATTGTCCAATTGTGAGATAGCTTGTCTCTAATTTGTTGTTGAAATAGTAGTTTCACTCAATTGTTTTGAATAATTAGAAACAATGCTTCTTTTCACAGCATATTTTTATTTATTCACAAAATAATCTCATGTCTTTGTACTGTTGTGTTGAATTCAATGCATTTTTTGTATTAAATGCTTTTTTGCCTAAGGGTTTTCCAATTCCTTTTAATTTTTTTATCTGGTTGGATAATCTGCTCAAATGTTGAAAGCCAATAATGCTTCAATATATTGTGCTCTTTATATATTTATATTAATCAGCTATTCCTGTTTATATTTATAATTCAAAAAGAGACACATCAAAAGTGCATGAATTACAAATATGTTTCCGTCTCATTTACACAAGCTGTATTCGGAACTGCACATCTTGTAATAATTGCCCATAAATACATGTAACAAAATTTACAGCAGTGCCGTTTTTTTGCATCCCTATTTGCACAATGCATCAATTTGTAAAAATCGATTAACGAAAGCCCAGCGGGAGATGTTCCAGCGAATGAAACGAAACCCCATATCCAGAGCAGATGAATGGTGAAACATGCTTTATCGAAAATGTTTTAAACATGATCAGCCGATGTAGCAGCCGGTGTTTCGGGTGAGTGGTGATGGTCTGAGGGTGAACATAACTTACTTTTTGTTTGTATGTGTTACATCAACATGCATACATGACTATCACACCCGTGTTTTGCATGCTTACATTAGCATGCCCCGTGTACGATGGGTATGGCCTACTTGGAGTCCAGCACCCAAGAGAATGCATTGTCCCACTGGCAGAGCGCATTTTCTTCTTTTTGGTCTCGTACCAGAGCCGCACCGTGCAGCATTTGCTACAAAATCAAATATAATCTGCACCCGAACTGCCAGAGAGGAAAAATGGAGCATATCTGTGTGAGTGTGTGTGTGTGTTTGCGCTCGTATGTCACCCGATGTTGCCGGTAAAACTTTTGCTGAATTACAATCTCCTCGCACCACGTGCCAACCGTCGGCGTGATGGATAAAAAGTAAATCCGGAAACGTTCGAAACATTTGTGGGACACGCTGTTCGTACGAAGCTTTTTTGTTGTGTTTTTGGGGTGTTTTCGTGGTCCCCGTTTTGTGCACGGTGTGTTTTATATTTTTGCCGGTGGGTAACTTTTCGGTCGGCCAGAAAACGTGATGTAAAGTTGTGGTAGTAGGCGTGAGTGCGTGCCCGCTCGGCTACGGTGTGTGTTTTAATTGGTGTGTGTGCAAGGAAAGCGAAGGTTCGGTCGTAACGAAACGAAACACACGCAGCAGTGTTGTTCGCGCGGTACACAGGGTCGATGCATCGTTTGCCGCGAAATGTGCGTTAGTGTGTGAGAGAGAAAGAGAGCGAGAATTCTACTGTTGAGTCTGCTTTCGGTTGCTGTCTGGCAAAAAAAAGGCAAAGGAAAGAAAAAAGCACCTGTTCAATGTTTTCGAAGCGTAGCAGCATTCTGTAATTTCGCAGTGTGTGTGTTTTTGGTGTGTGCGTGCGTGTGCTTGATGTTTAATCTGGAAGCAAGAGCAATTCATATCGAAGCAAGCTGAAATTAGCATAACCCGGAGTGAAAGTGCAGTCAGAACCGGGTGCGTGCGTGTGTGTGTGTGCCGGTGAAGATAGCAAAAGCAAATCGAAAATGGCCGCTTTAAAGCGGTTCGGGTTCTTGGGGAGGATGGCCAGCTGGATGGTTATCCCGCTGTGTCTGCTCATGGTTCTAGCGTTGCCCGTAGCGACCGCAATCCAGCAGCAGCAGGAAACGATTGTGGCGCACGAGGTGGAGCTGAGCGTGGCCGGCGAAGAGTTTCAGGAGCACAGTCGCTGCGAACCGATCACGATCCCGTTCTGTGCCGGCATCCCGTACAATAGTACGAAAATGCCAAACCGGTTCGGTCACACCCGGCAGGAGGAAGCGGCACTCGAGGTGCACCAGTACGTGCCGCTGGTAAAGATCGACTGCAGCCCAGATTTGAAGTTCTTCCTGTGCGTGCTGTACGCACCGATCTGCACGTTCCTGGCCGAACCGTTGCCACCGTGCCGGTGTCTGTGCGAGAGTGCCCGGGCCTGCGAGAGCATCATGAAAACGTTCAATTTCGCGTGGCCCGAAAATCTCGAGTGTTCCCAGTTCCCGGAAAACATCGAGGGCAATCTGTGCGTGTCGAAGAACAAGTCGAGCGAACCGACACCGATACCGACGAGCGCCTCGTCAGCGGCGGCCGGCTATCCGACGAAAACGGTGGCCGCACCGTACGTACCGACCCATCGGAAATCGTCCGGTGTTACGCCGGTGGGCGGTGTCGGTGTTGGTGGGGCGGGCAGCGGTTTGGTCGGAACGCATCGTGATTTGGGTTTCATCTGTCCGGTGCAGCTGAAGGCACCGACACTTATGGGCTACCAGTTGACCATCGGTGGAAAGGTAGGTTGACCGTTTCTTTTAGCAAGGTTTGAAGGAATTTAATTACGATGGTAGGGATGGGACTGTTTTGAGCGTGGGTTTAATAAACGGGGTTGCTATTAGAAAGCGTTGCTAGGTAACCAATAGAAATGTTGGCACGGATTGCTCTGTCAGCATTCGTGCTAAACATGACGAGAGACTCAACAGAGTTCGTTAGGACCTTTATCTGTTGTGGAATGTTGAAGGGAACTGTCAGATAGGAATCAGAAACGATATGAACTGTGCTGTTCTCGGTGGGCTAGTTTTATCAAGATATATAAAAACACACTGTTCGATATGCTTGTCTTAAATGTTGTAAGGTCTCTGATAAAACATCTCCATGCAACTTCATGGGTCTGTTCTTGTTGCATGTGCTGTTTGATGTCTCCTTTAACTGGACACTTAAGGATTATATCAGAGCAATTAAAAGTAGATGTTCGACGAAGTTGTTTTAGGCTCATGCAATGTGCTGGTCACGTAATGAGAATGACACCGGCCTATCTTGGAGATTCTTCTATCCTATTTAAAGGCACAACCTCTTTTTACAAGTTTGTGACTTAGAATCTCAATTTCCTTTATAGTTAATGTACAACCAAAGTCTTGGTGGTTGTACGCATTTTTATTAAGTTCAGTTTTTGAACGTAGTTAAATGTGGCAGAAATATTTTAAAGGACAGCAAAAGTTTACAACAATTTCAAAGAATTGGTCCCGTCGTCTCGTGACGCTTTAATGGGTCCAGAATAACGAAGTTTGTGGATCGAACCTCACCTTGTCTTGGACCAGTTATAACTCTCCATTAACGTGCTACAAATAAGCCTATTAACCTATTAATTTACAACTTTTCCCCAAACAACTAATCTATTGAATGTTAAGGTACGGATGTTAAAAAGTCTTATTTACCAAGGAAATGTTTTGAAGTTCTAGATAGAAGTGTTAAAAGCCCCGAAAATCTGATAAAATATACACCTTTATTAAGGATAGATTCTTCCGGTCGCAAAGGATCGTTTGCAAACTATTTACAATAGCGTAAAGTAACATAAATTGATGCTGAAATAAATTGTGCCCCAAACAATCCCCGAACTTCTCTCGGCTTCCTGCAGTCCCTGCCTGTTGTGAGCCGAGTGTAAAGTGCTTTGTCGCAATATATTCGGACAATCTTCCATCTCCAAAAATGTGAAACTCGAGCACTTTGCTAACACTTTGCCCTTTTTCACACGTGCCCCGGTATGCAAGCCACCCGGCATAATAGCTTTTGATAGCGCAAAAGGTTTTTGAAGCAGCACCAGACAGGATGACTTCCATACCACAGCATAAACCTGGGGGTTTTGCGATACTGGAAGTAAACAAGGTTTGGACACCTCTCGAGAACGGATGGTGCATTCAGATAGTACACGTGCTACGGTACGTGAAAAATGAGTCGCTCCGCTTTGTGACACACGACGCCGGATTGCTACGGGTTGTGCCCTGGGGGTGCTTTAATCGCATCCAGAAAGACGTAATCCGATTTTCGGAATGCAGACACGCATACACGTATTTGCACCGGAAAATCTATCCATATCTGTTTAGTGTGCTGGAAGGGATATGTGGAATTGCCTGGACACTTGCTAGGACTCCCCGCCCAAAAAGACTTATCTTTACACAAACGAAATAGTTGCAATACTAAGGGAAGGTTTTACAGCTGTACCAGCTTGCAGTTGTAATCTCGTGCTTGCATTGGAATGGATAGAATTCTATCGGTTGACTTTTAATCAGCTGAAGCTCGAGAGAAGATTCCGAAAGGAGTTCGAATCGGTTCGATGGAAGCTTTACCAATCTGATTTCGGTATTCGGTATTAGATTGCTCCGACTGAGGTTTTGCATTTATCGACCAACCTCACTCTGTTGCATCTAATTCGGGTGAATGTATTTTACGTATAAATTGCCTATACACTAGAACACCCTGATTGTCTATCTCTTGTAGGGGTCATGTTTGCAATAATGCTTTTGTCGGATTAAAACTGTACCCAGAGGCAGTAAGAAATGATTCAATATTCGTAAAACCTTATCTTCCTCACTGAAGACACACGGATATGGTGAAGTTGCAGCGAATCTCAGAACGGCAAGGATGCAGAATGGCTGGCGGGCGCCTGTCCCGGTTTAATTGCTTCGTTCGCCGACAGGATTAGTGAAATGATTGCTTCCGAGCACTGGCGCAAAGTAGCAAAAAAGGCGAACCGTATTCCGTGAGCCATACCGTGGCGTGTGTGTGCGATACCGACCGAGGATAGAGAATCGTTTTCTGCTGCAGTTTAGTGTATCATTTGTTTGATAGCAAACGCAGCTGCAGAGACTCATGGCGGTAGCTTTTTGTGAGACAGCGAAGAAGAGCTTTCGGGATGTCTAAGCTATAAGTGAGGTAATTTAACTTGTCTGATGGATGATAGCTGAGGGTAAACACAGCTATATCAAAGATGCTCCCAACACATACCGGGGAGACACAGATAGGAGAGCATTTATCTGATGCTGCTTTTGACGGTAGATGGGACGGTAGTAGTCGGGCCCGTTCTGCAGTTGACACTGTGTTCCAATTTTTGATGCAAGATTAGAACTCTAGGGAAACTCTGGAACCGAAAGATAGGCAGATGTACAAGACAAAAAAAAGGCGCTGCTCCATGATTGAGATTGAGTGCACTGATTTGCGTCGCCCGGGTTAATTAAGTTTCGAGCCTAGAATTCTTGTCCGTCCTGATTAGCTCGGCAAAACGCACCTTAGTCATTTTTTCTCTTGAACGCTTTCTGCGACGATGCCATAAATTGAAATTCTTTTCCCGTTGTCCTTTCAAGAGTTCTCGTTAGCGTGAACTTCATTCAACGCTGCTCTGGAACACACTTCTTTGCATTCACCGGCGTCAGTGAGCATTATCCGGAGCATTGTTGCACCGAGTTATGGAGCGCACTGCACTTTGGATGCATTCAGCCTGCGTTCGACAAGCAAAGTCGGCGCTCTTGGGGGGGGGGGGGGGGGGGTGAAGAAAAAGTTTGCGATAAAAATCAAGTACTATGCTGAAAACTCGACTTCCCGCGGCAAGTCGTGGCAGCCGCGTTTGACGCGTTTCCCTGGAAAAGCCCTTTTCAAAGATTGGAATAAGGAATAACGCGAATGATATCATTATGGAGCATAGAGAGGCGGAAAATCCTGTGCGAATCTTGTGTACCCGTTGTCTGCTTGTCAGGACTCCGATGAACCGGGAATGTTGTTCGGTGTCTGTTGTATGTGTGAGAGTTTGGAGAGTGTTCTTCTCCCTCCCCCCCCAAAAAGACAGAAAGGATCCATTTCCCACACCGGTTTGGGTGCTAAAAACATGGGAAAATCTGTTACCTCCACACGTTTTCCGGACGTCCGCACCGCAACTCTTGGTCCGATTTGGAGTGGAAAAAAAAATTGAGAAAAAGGGAAAAAGCTTTGGCAAAGTTTTTCAATTACATCTACACGGGCGGTGGGTTTTGGACGATGGGCGCAATGGGTTCTCCGTCGCCCAGGGAGTAAAAGGCTGTGTGTGTGCGTGTGTCTGTTTCCTCTACAATATTTTTCACTCCCTATGGCTCTTCAGTCGGCCATAAAACCGAAGCAGATGAAACTCACGTCTGCCGGGTATGGCCGGTGTGCCGGTGCTGGCGATATTGGTCCTTCCCTGCCGGTACTTATGCAGTCAGTTGCCGTTTTGCTAGTGGGTTTTCTCGGCTGCTCCTGCTCGTAGTGGCTTGTTAATTCGGAGCATTTCTGAGTTGTTTTTTTTTCTCTCTCTCGCCAATGTAGCAGCACAGCCGACCTCAGAGGATCCCTGCGGTGCTTTCGTTTTGGGTACTGGAGAGATACTGCAGAGCACGGGTCCTCTCCCGGTGGCGTTCGATCGCTTTTATGAAATCGTAATCAAACTGACTGTTATGTCGTCGTCGTCGTTGTACACTCCGTTCGTGTTCACTCGCCTAGGACACAGCGGTAAAAAGAATTGTAACGAAGGATAAGCTGTGGGGGATAGTTATCTACTTTTTACCAGAATAATGGTTAATCCTAGCTCCGGAGCCCATCCCGATGTTCTGCGTCTCGGCGCTTTCGACTTTCGGGAGCAGTGATGGAGTCAACTTTTACCAGAGAACAGACATGCGATCCATTTGAGGGATAGAGAATCAAACCATACATGTAGTTGGGCCCCGGGATTCCAGAAGGGTCGCTTTTCAATTTCATATCCTTGCAGCTCTTGGCTGTGTGTGTCCTTACAGAGACACATTCTGTTCCTTTTTTTCCCACCGTACGAGCGTGATTGTGCTTTCGCCCGCTGATGGTCACCACGGTGAAGATGAAGGGGAAGGCACACTACGGTGGCGGTGCAAAAGATCGACGAAAACTTTCTTTCGACTCACCCGGGGGCCGTTTGCTCGTTTAGACGCATCTGTTGGGTGCCGTGAACTGTTTGATTAATTTTTTACTACTATCTCACCGAGCCATCCCGGGGCCGGTACCGAGCTGGGGCAGCAAGGTATGCTCGATCGTTGTGCCTGCTGTGTCGCACTGTACGAATAAAAGGGTATTATCGGTTTTTAGTTCCTATTGCCAGCTGAAGCTTTATACATGCGGCGAACGTGTAAGCGTACCGGTTGTGGCTAGATGCGTCTCGATGAGGACTGTTTTTTTTTTTGCTAGAAGCTTCTTCTATCAATGGCATTACTCTGTAATGGACGCCAAAACATGAATGGGATGACTGCGCTTTTCAGCGCAGCACGCCATTCACTCGTTTTATGCACACACAACGAAACTGTTTTGATCGTCGTTTCTTTTTATGGTGCAGTTTATGAATACTGCCGCCGATGGGTAATAGGAGTAACTAGACAGCTACGAGCTAGAGTTCGCCTGTTGGAAGCTACTCTTAAAACTGCTATTCAGGAGTAAGCTTTTCTGTTGGATTTGTTTAAAAATGGAACAAAAGCGTCGGTATTACTCTACAAAACTGTTTAATTAAAAGTAATCTGTGTGGATATTAGGCTTCAGAATGTGTAGAAACAGTTAAAAAAATTATTTATCTATCTGTTCTTTAGTTGAAGTTGTTGGGAAATGCTCACTTTGACACTATGTATCCTGGTCACGGCACCGAACTATTACTTATTGCTAAACCGATATTCAACATATTGTTCAGCGGATAAGTATAGTAATTGTATATTATTTTACGCTATTTAAATTGCATTAAAATTGGCATATTTGGGAACTATATCCTGGTCACGGCACCAAATTATTGAATACTGTCAAGATGCGTTTTGTAGTGATACGGCCAGACAATGGTTCAAGAACAAGTTTTTATTATATGTAATGCGGAAAGCATATAATTATTCATCAGTTGTCTCAGAGTGTCCTCAAAGTGTCTTCAAACCAATGTGAAAGTTATTTCATTTGTATCTTAGTTCTAAGCCACAAAAGACAAATCATAGCATCTTTTACCTGAATTATATACAAGAGCGTAGTCATCTTGATGTAGGATTTAAATAACGTAATGTAAAACAAGTTACGTTGTATCGATTTTTAGGTTAAATCTTACACAGTTTCAAGTCTTTAAGGAATCCTTGAACCTCAAAGAGAAGATGGCGTAAGCAAGATTTAGCTAGTGGCTAAAGCTGTCCACAGTTCGGAAATCAAATTTCCTTCCCGAAATCTAACGCAGGACATTCTAAATCACGTGTTCCGTACCATTTTAGCCACCCGGAAAGCCAAAAAGCTGGCACCAACATGATGCCCTGTGTATGACATTCTTCAGACGCAAAATTGAAACAAACAAAACAAAAAAAGGCAAATAGCAGCCCTGACCCTCCCGGGAGGAAAAGCGGTTCTCGTTTGCTTTGATAATTTCCATTAAATAATTGACACAGTTCCTCCACCCAGACGTGAATGGCACTGTTTGTCGTTGCTTCCCGGCTTGAAGAGCTCTCTTGAAACACCGGAGAGAAGGCGTTGGATCGGTCTGAAAGCGCTATTAGAAGTGTAGTAGGGCACGGGCCTGATGTGTGGTTCTTTGCAGCGTTGTGTGAAGCCTAGTTGGGGTCTGGGACTTTGTTGACGCATTTAGGTTTCCTTTTTTTTCTCTCTCCGCCGTACCCTCTCACACACTCTCCAGTGGCAGTTGTTTACGTACCCCAAGTACCTTTGACTTGCTTCTGCTGTGCGCGTGAATAACGCGAGGGGAATCTTGCGGGAGTAAGTGTTTTCCCGCGTTTTTCCTACACGTTAGCGCTGTGTGTTCGTTTACAGTTTTCCCGGTGCCGGTGTTGCTGTGTTCTGGGTTGCTCTTGTACCCTACAGTAACGTCCAGTTTTGTTCTCGGAAGCACCAACGCTACGGAGAAGTTGTTGTAGCTTTTTCTTGGAGATTTATTCCTGGTCGTGGCACTTTTGTTTTATGTGCTGGTGTTTTTTTCTTCTACTCTCGCACACTCGCTTGGTGACCACTTCCGGATGGGGCGGACAGTTTCACCAGGCCGCGTTATGCTTATCACTATTTGCCCTGGCATGTTTATTGTTTCCGTTTATGGCAACGCCGCTTGATGAGCTTTTGCCTTCTGGTTTCGACATTCATCAGGGCAGTGGTGTTGTACGGTAGGACCATCCGCGGAGTCTAGGATCCCATCTAGGTCAAGAGTGGAACACGGGAGGTCATCATGAGACGTCAGGGGACGATGAGGATGTAGAACCTTCGAAAGCAAGAGTGATGAATACATTGCAATCTGATGAACGATGGTCGGGGTGGCAAAAACGCTCGAATTTCGCCTCCAACACCACACCATCCTTCTTGATGATTGAACGCTGACGATTTCCCTCAACGAATTGCCAAGAACCACAATTGAAAGCGTCAAGTGGTCAGGCGAAGAGTGACCGAACCTCCCCGGCCCAAAACGAGAGATCCTACTGACCGAACGGACACTCGAAGAAAACGTTCACAATTAGAGACTACCGAGAGAGAGAGAGAGAGAGAGAGAGAGAGAGAGAACGCAAGTGTGGCCGGGACGAGTGTACGATGATGTTTGTCTATTTGCCCAATGGTGGCCCTTCACATGGCACTAACCAAAGTTCGTTATCGGCCCTTGCAAACGGAACATTGCGCTGGCGTTGTGACGCCCCTGGGGAGCAGTTTCGGTGCTGGGAAGAAAAGGAAAAACTTCATCAACGGTCCTTGGAGGTTTTTGTTTTCCTGCTGCTGCTGCTGCTGCTCTTTCGTCATTCATCCGTGGTGTGTGGCTTTTTATAGAGCGTACCAGAGCGTACCACACTCTGCGGGTGCCAGGAATGTTGGCCACATTTTCACTCTCGAGCAGCGGCAAGAAATGTCGATGCTCTGATGATGGCGCCGAGGCGGTACGAGGCGTTGATAAGCCGAGGGAGATTGTGATTAATGAATGAAACAAATAATGTTTCGATGACAGGGTGACGTCGTTTTGGTCAGTTTGCAAGTCAGCTAGCCATTATGTTACCCCTTACGAATTGGTAAACATTATTAGGCTGGTAAACCGAAAATGGAAGGAAGTATTTTTATGTATCTTTATAAGGATGTTATAAGGAAATGTTGTTATAAGGAAAATAAAAAGTTTTTAGAAAACAGCATTAAAATAAATTATTGGAATTGAAATTGGAGAGGAAATGATCAAAACTACGAATTCTTTGAGTATTATGATTGTAACTCATTCATGATTTTATAGAGCGTACCAGAGCGTACCACACTCTGCGGGTGCCAGGAATGTTGGCCACATTTTCACTCTCGAGCAGCGGCAAGAAATGTCGATGCTCTGATGATGGCGCCGAGGCGGTACGAGGCGTTGATAAGCCGAGGGAGATTGTGATTAATGAATGAAACAAATAATGTTTCGATGACAGGGTGACGTCGTTTTGGTCAGTTTGCAAGTCAGCTAGCCATTATGTTACCCCTTACGAATTGGTAAACATTATTAGGCTGGTAAACCGGAAATGAGAAGGAAGCACTTTTTATGTATCTTTATATGGATGTTTTCGATATGATAAAACCGATTTAATATGAATTGGAATGATTAGTTCTAGAAATTGATTTATATAATATGTATTTTACTATTTAAATAAACATCTTTATTTAATATTTTCTTTCTATCGATTATCCAAAAGTATCAAAACGTTTTTAGAAAACAGCATTAAAATGAATGAAAAAGTTGGAGAGTGAATGATCAAAACTTTGAATTCTTTGCGTATTATTATGATTGTTCCTCATTCTAGAATATAAATATGGTAAAGAAAACACAAACGAAATGAATGGAAAATGAAAGTAATAAACTGAAACAGATAAAAAGTTATCAAAACAAGTAAATAAATACCAATAAGATGCAACATTAATAACTTTTGATTGATTTTGGTACAGAAAACATATAACTTAGAGAAAAAACAAATAAAACTAACTCAAAAAATGTGTGTAAAGTTGGTAAAAACAGAAGCTAAATTAACGGTCAAAGAAAATATGGAAAAACAATCGAAAATTTTGGTAAAAATTCAATATTTCACATAAAAATTGTACAATAAATCGTGTTGAACGTAGCATAAATGTGTGAAACTGTGGTTAAATTAAAAGAAAACATTATTTTATGTCATGTAAAACATTCAAACCTTACCTTTAAACGTGATTTTACAAAATTATTATATCGTTTGAAAAAGAAAGCGAAATAATAGCCTAAATGGTGAAAAGAAGTACAAAATAAACCTAAGTAATGGAGAATTAATGGAAGATAAAAACGAAAAATTGTCTTAAAACATGAATTAACATAAAAATAAGCATGTCGAAAAATGTAAAACGTTTCAAAGTAGAAAAAGAAAAGAACACAAAACAGGTAAATAGATTAAAGAATTAAAACACTTACAAACATTAAAATGCTTCCTCCATTGATAAAGAAGCCAACAGTATTTAGATACACATTTCCTAACGTGAGAATTGTAGCAAAAGGCAGCTCCCGTTCTCATCGCTCCAAAATTCGGGAATCCCCGGGCATATACGTCGCTTCGGTGTATGAATGTCAATAAAGCATCCTCCCCAAAAAGGATATCGAAGGATGTACGTGGGATGGGATGGTGCGACTGGGCTGGAAATCGTTTGAATAGCAAATTCGATCACGAACGACCCATAAAGATACGGTTTGACATTCGATAAACAGATTTCGATCCGATTGGTGCGCGCCCATAGGAAACCGTTCTCACACTTGTGGGCTGGTGGCTCTCGAGTTGTGTCCGTTGCGGGGCAGGACACTTTACCAAAGCCTGGATGTATCGATGTGTGGTAGATGAAATGTTTATGAGCGTAAATATGAAGCCGCGGGCTCGGTCTTCTTGGTAGGAGGAAGAATATTAATGTGAGTGTTTTTATTTGCAATTCGTATTACCGGGCGAAAGCTTTCAATCCGTTGCGGTCCTGGCCCTGCATTATTAGCTTGGTGGAAATAATGTAAACTAAGTGTGTGTGTGTACGGGAAGCCGTCTGTTGAATATTAATTCAAAAACACTCCCGCTCCCAACAGTTTTGATAGAATGTATTCCGTTTTTCAAATGTAAAATGTAAAATTTAAACCTTGCCCGTGTCTCGCTGGCGTTTTTTCCTACCGGGACATCCCCATTCCTGCATAAAAGGGGATGAGAAATACGGATGCCTGTTCCGTGTAGCATTTCAATTTATCATCATTTTCCACATACAAAAAACCCTCTTACAGACGCTGGAACCAACGCGCAAGCGAATGTTCGGTTGGCTAATATTTTCTCGCATTCGTACTTGCCGGCAGTCGGCTAGAAATTACTGTACATGTTTTGTGAGCTAAGTTAATTAGCAAAATTGAAGCAGTAAAGGAATGGCGCGACGGCTCTGGTTGTGTGTGGTGTTTTCGGAACACCCGTGCCTGGACGTTGGGCCACTTCCGAGAAGCGCTTCCGGTTGCGCGACGAGGCAACGCACAAACGCAGCCAATCCAATTTCCCTGTCAAGTTATCAGTGTCGACTTAGGAAGGTTTTTTGTTCGTGTGCCTTCCACGTCTGTGCACGCTTGTGTACATATTAAAAAATAAGACACACACACAGAGAGACGCGTCTTACGTTCGGACACACGGCGCGTAGAAGGTAATATTCGAGATTCTTTTCTGTTATGCGTATATTGTGTCGTCGTCGAGTAACGTAGCCTGGATAACGTTTATGTAATACGGTCACGTTCGGATGTCCTTTCGGAACGCATCTACCGAATGCGTACACCAAACAGGCAGGCAGGCACTTTGTTCGGGTTGATCGTTCCGTTCGGCGTGGATCGGCATCCTATTGGGCATCGCTCCATCGTCAGTAACAGCTGAATGTCACCGGCAAGCCATACTGATGCTAAGAGTTTGCCTGTTTATTTTTCTTGCCTGGCACCAATTCTAGGGACGGAAACCGTTTGCGAAAGACCCGGTGCCGAAGTTGCTACTGCAGTTTGAATTGTGCGCTCGTCCGTGTCCCGGTGGTTTGAGAGATAACAAGCCCCAATACAACTATGGATCGGTGAAGAATTTCGGTAGTCACCAAATGCCGTCTTCAAAACTCACCGTCACCGAACGACCAATAGTGTTATCCTTTTTTGGTTTGCAAATGGGCCGAAATGTGGACTCGAATGGACCGAGGCCGAATTGGTAATGTGATTTTTGGTAGGTTCGGGTGCGTGTGTGTGTTGCTCCTTGTCCTGTTTTTTGTTGCTGCCAGGCAACAACAGTCCAGAAGCGGAAGTGTGTTACTGGACCGTCATCGTTATCGTGATCCACGTCCGTGTCGAGATGTGTCATCTTCGATGGTTTACACAACTCCCACCAGCTTCTGGAATTCGCTCGTTCGCTCTCCCAAAAATCTCCGGATGTTCCGGAAAGCTTGTTAAAAAATCCAGACTCTTCCTTCGTGCGGACCAGTTCCAGGGGATGTGCCTGTTGAAGATTAAAATAGCTTTTCGCCCCCAAAATGTTGGACATGGATACACCGGTCATGTCTCGAGGGTTAGCGGAGTCGTTATTTTTAATATGCTTCACTTCCCTTTCCCAAAACGCACTGACCATATCTATGTCCTGGGTTGAACTGTTGGAGGTTTCTTTAAGCTCGGCGAACAAAAGCAACCCACGATGGTGATGCTTGTAGATGTGGACAAAGGTAGGCGTAGAACTGAAACCAATTATCAGGTTCACTGGCCAATGGGCATCGCTGGGCGCTGAAGTGAATCGATGGCTGATGTGTTCATGTGTTTTGGTGGATGTTCTGTTTGCTTGAGCTGATGCCTAAGGTGTCAGCAAAAATAAACGATGATGATGATTGCAAATCGCTGCTACCAGTTCTGGCAATTGCCAAACATTGGTCCTTAGGTGTACTTGTCGCTTATCATTTCCAACCGTGTGCAGTAAACGTTTAGCGATTATGCGACTTGTTTTGTTTTCGCTTTCACATCCTTCTTTATGGTTATTGTCTGGAACGTTTGTATTGTTAAATATTTTACAGAGTCCTTGCCACTTTTTGGAGTTGCTTTTGCGGAGATGATTGTTTCCCTAGGTTATCTCCAATCCCTGCCGAGTGTGATGTTATGAAGGATTTACTGTTTCGTTTGTCCAGCTCCAGCTTTCACCTGTTCCAAGTTATTATATTTGAGACACGCAAAAAAGGGGAGGGAACGACGACTGTTGACTGGTTTTCGTTGCGCTTGGGCTTTACGCGACAGCTTATAAGCTTACCGAGTGTAATGAGGAAAATTGAAATACGCGCGGATGAATTGAGCCTGGTTGAGAGCAGCAGAAGCGTAGTGTTTGGTCAAAAGCTCAAAGTCAGCGGGACATTGTGGACGTACGGGCCCAACGAAGTCTGGACTAGGGGGACCAGAGCAAAACTTTAGCAAAGCAGGAGAAGGCGCCAAAGAAGGGATGGCGGGAAAAGCCGAAGCGAACATGAAAATGAACTGTCGCCCATACCGTCACACCGTCGGTTGGGAAATTTAATTATGAAATTCTTCACTGAAGCTGTTGTGTCACGAGTGCGCCTACCGTGTACAAAAGCCGTATTTGAGACTTGCCTTGCTTTGTGGAAACGGTCGGGCGTACCTCGGGTACTTCGGACTATTTAATGATCGTTCAGCATATTTTCGGTTGCGCGCTTCGTTTGAGAATGAGAATGAAGAAGACAAGCTTGTTTTAGAAACATTCTATTTTGGGAAGACATTTTTGTGAATGAGCTTGTTGTTAGGATGCTGATTTAGGATGTTGCAAGTCTGTAAGGTTGTGTCGTATCCTGCGATTCAAAACCTTTCATTTTTGTGTTTAATAATATCTTTGTTTTGTAAATTGTTGCATTCAAAGTATTATTAACCTAAAGGCACAAGGTTTAGACGGTCTTTTTAAATCCATTTTCAAAGTTCAATCTCAATGGCAAACGCTCTCATCAGAATCATTTCCCAAATTAACCTTGCGATAAATTAAAATTGATGTGCGAGAAAAGATTTCCCAAAAAAAGAAAAGACGAATCGTAAATCATTTAGTTAGCCTCCGCGCTAACGAAGACTGACGTTAAATCTAAACCGAAACTCCGGAGTGGAAATATTCATGACAAATGTTTGACACGTAAAAGCGGTCCTAATTTCAGCGCCATTATATACTTTAGGCCGGGGGGCCCAATTACGGGGGTCCCCATCCAGAAATTGGTTTTATTCGATGAGTCATAAAAATAACACACAACCCAAACAAAACGACAAAACGGCAAAAGAATTTTCCACTTTTTTTCTCTGCTGTGTGTTTTCTTTCCACCCAAAGAAAGTAATCCAACAAGCAAAAGTATGATCTGACATTCCGTAACGTAACAGCATCCATCAAAGCACAATTTCGCTTTTGTTCGGTGAAATGCTTTAGAAAGAGCACTCTCCCACTCGCTCTTTCAACACACAAAAGCGTATCCTTAACGATCGTCGATTCTTTCCGTAAGACCGAAATGGCGGCTTTCATTATGCAGGAGCGCAATATCCGGCGCACGGGAAAGCAAAACCTGTCAATCGATAGGAAGGTGTCATTCAATTATGTTTTCTCCGAATCTCCTGTCTGCTTTTTTTTCTATGCTGGCCTGCCACCAGCTGCCAGTGAGCGTCAGCCTATATAACAGAGAGAGAGAGAGCGTTGTAAAGTGTTACACCGAAGGTATGGGACCGAAGGAAAACGTTGGGAAAATAAGAATGAAAAACAACCATAGCTTCTCTCTTCCAACACATCATCTAATTAAATCGTCAAAACCTTTCTATTTCCTTAAGCGAACAAGCGGGAAACACCTCGCCCCGGGGATTTGATCTTCACATTCTGACCCAGATCAATCAAGATATTGGCGTTCCAATGGCGCGTTATCGTTACCCAACAAACTTTTCCCCCGGTCCGGTACCTGTGAATTCTAGCCTCGGAAGGTTTATTTTTGGGATACGTTTTTTTGTTGGTGTACCCCTGCTGAGAACTAAACTCTGCTAAAGGCTGTAACAGGCTCTCTTGCCAGGCTATCAGATCCGAAGGACCAAGGCTCACAAAGGTTTACCTTCCTGCAGAGCTTCTAAGAAGGAGCCAACAGTAGAAAAAAAAAAAACGAAGGCAACCCGAATGATGTAAAATTTACGACCATTTAAGAGCCAACGTGTTCATACGTTTGGTCTGACAGTCATCCTTCTTGGCCGGGTTTGGAAGCGTTGCACAGCAGGGCGGCGGTCGTAAAATTACGAGAAGAGGCAATAAGTAAAGACTTGTCGAAGAGGGTGAAGTTTGCCCGTACGAGGTGTCCTCCCGCCTCAGATCAGATCCCGTAAAAATGGATGTTAGTGCGAACGGGATAGGGATATTGGAAGAACGGGCGTGAGCAAGAACTTCAGCAGGGCCACACGAATGCGTTACAACGATATGTGAAGAGAAGCGTTCATTTAACGCTCGATTTCCATTCGGTCGTAAACTGCTTAAACTTCACCTGGAATGTATTATACGCGTATGCGTACCGTATCCAGTTTTTTTGCTCTTTCGTTTTTCGGTTTGTGTTGATATCTCACCTTGGAATAAAAATTGGAACACTTTAGATTGGATTCTGTGTCGCGCAATTGTTGGGGAATGTCTCGCAGGACTTCTTGATGTGACAAAAAAAAAACCCCAAAGAAAAGCAGATGACTTCCGTTCCGGTTCTACTTGTACGGGAAAAAGTTGATGGTGGGTTTAAAAAAGAGTTAACACTCAACATCCGTGGAAAGGTAGATTTTTGTTTCGTGTGCTTCGTCTAGGCAATAAGTTTCACCCTGAGTGACTCCAACCCCTCCCCTCCGGGCAAAGTGAGTGGCAATAAAAAGGCGCAATAATTTCCCCCTTTTTTCCTGGGCGATGATGGTGATAAAATTTCCGCGGCGTGTCGCAAAAAATGGAGCCATAAATCCCCTCGTACACCATCCGTTGCCAAAAAGGGAGTGCACAATGACAGTGGTAACAACTGGGACCAGGCGGGAGTTTCTTTGTGCGAGAGGACAAAAAAAAGGGACACACTTTCCCGAAGTCGTGACCTTCAATCTCAGGTCGCAGATTTCATATTTCACTGTGAAAGTCGGTGACCGTACTAGCGCGGGGTTATATTTGATCCAGGATATTCTAGATAGCTCATCCTTGGACAGTGGACGCTCTGGGATATGTGAGAGGACATTTGGGGAAGAATGTTATATTTTAAGTTTAATAAAGTAGGAGTCCTAGGAGACATCGACGAGCTGTACGATGAGCTCACGGGATGTTCTAGCCTTTTAGGCCCTCCACATGGTCAGAGGAAGCGCCATCTTGATGCGATGTCTAGTGAGCCTATAGCTCTTAAGATGTTTTGTTACTAGTTACTAGTGCAGAGACCTTTGGAACAATGAATATAATATCCAAATTTCTTAAAAAATACAGAAAATTGTTAGAAATTTTTACTCTCCAATATCCCACCGTGCAATGGATTTGCCCAAGAGCTAACCCGCGTCAAAGCAATACCGGATGAAAGGTACAAAGACTTTCCACCGAATTTTTATTTCGAGTGAGGTAATGATCGGAAGGTGTGATAATACGCCGCTGTCTGATTTTTCTCCGTTGCCGTGCAAAACGTTCCAGAGTATAGAAAAGTTCCGGAAGTTTGTCGGTAAATTTGCCATATCCTTTCTCAAATCGAGCGTCGAAGGAGTAGCGAGTCGAGGTATTTGGGCATTATTTGCGCCATTCTTGGGGATATCCGCCGTGATGGGGTGGCGCTTTTATCAGCAGCACAAAGTTGCGAACTGGAGAGATGATTGAGAAAGTTTCAAATCGGATGTTTACCTTTCCGAAACCAGTTTGCCCCCATTGCCAGTGCCGCGTGGCGTCTTTACCCTCGGTACAACCAAACGAGGTGAACTGTTGTGTGTATAATAGAGATTTAATTATTTACGGCAGACGGTTCGCCATGTTTGTTGGGATGCACAAGCGCTCAGCGTTCGAGGAAGTTGGGAACGGTGCTTAACTGGTCTCTTAGGATCGATTTCAAATCTCATAGGTCATCTTCATCGCGTTTGGTTGTTTGTAGCGGGCAGAAGGATTGATAACTTTACCGTACGCGGGCCGGCTGTTCAGCAAACCGTGGCATGCGAACCGATTTGCGACCGATCTTTGGACCCCAAGAAAACCGAGACCGGGGATTACAATAGGGGCGACCCTTAAGAAATTCCCAACAATCGGAGCGAACGCATAGGGTCTTGGTGAATACTCCAATCGGGTATACTTCTTCGAAAACGGATATCTTCGGTTTTAGTCACCATCCAAGTCCAGGTTGGCGAGTGGACGACACGCAGCAACGTTCTAGAAGGTAGTTGGGTAATGTTTTGTTTTGTGTGCGTTTTAGATTTTGTACCCACCATTCTCCGCCATCTTTAATTCATAAGCCCCGGGTTGGTTTAGTGTAATGGGCGTAGAAAGAAAAGCGAATGACAGTGGAAAAAGTAAACTTTTTCCCACCGATCGGGCTTGAGCAAGACCAAAAAAAGGGTTGAACGGGTGAAAAAAAAAACACTGTTAAAAGTGAAAGATGGGTCCCTCGTTCTACAAAAATAAAAAACGAAACACGGACAACAAAAAATAAACAGACTTCGCAGTAAAACAGTAAAAATATTTAGATAAGGAAAAATTCATCTGTATGCTTTGCGGTGATGTTTTATGCATCGATTATATGGTGGAAGATGCTTCAGGGACGATGATGACACTGGAGAAACGGGGAGATATAGTGGTGCAAGAAGGACAACCCGAAAGCAAGAAAAATAAGAACGTTAATTAACATTTCGTCCTTGGGACCGGTGGTTCGTATACGTTTTTTTTATGTATTGTATATGTGGCTGCGTTAAAATTATGGTCTATTACCCCAAAACAACCCAGTCTTTCAGCCTAACCGGTGAACCGTCGCGTATCTTCATCGTTTTTTCCCTCTATCTCTCGCTCTCGCTTTACTCTCCCATTCCCCAATGTTAGCCAGTTTTTATGTTTATTACCGGTGAATGATGAGGACAGTTTTGATCATGCCGTAGGAAGTTATGGTGGGTCTGTGTCTGAATGCGGCTTTTGATAAGAAACTATACACGCGCGGCCCGCAGAAGCGAAGGCAAGCGGACGAGCTTTGCTAATGGCAGAAGAACAGGGTCTGCTTTATTGAATTCTAACCCCTTTATGCCGCCAGTCCAAACCGACCCGACTTCTCCCAGCTCCGGTGGTAAAAGTTTTGTCAGTTTCGGTTCGCCCGGCCAGCAGTAACATTAACAGTTGTTACACCGAAAAAGCCTCGCTCGTGTTCAAATGAATATCCTACACGAAAGACACACGGCGAGCGAACGTTACAGAGGCGTTAGTTTTCTTGCATTTGGAGGTCTTTTTTTTTTGGTGATGTTGTGTGTGTCTTCCTTGGTAATGGGAGTTTTGGCTGATCTCGTCCTGATGTGAGCCTCCATCCCCGAAAACCCGGGATAAGTTGACTGTAAATGAGCGGCAATTTAGTGGTGGGGATTATTAAAATTTTATCCTGTGACTTGACGCGCTCACGTTTACTACGTACTATGGAACCCCGAAACGAAGTGAGGATTTTCCTTTTCTGTGAGTTTCTTGCGATAGTGAATCGAGATCGGATAGTTTTAGTTTAGAGCGTATTACTTTTAGTAACTGACTGGGAAACCCAGGAAACAGAGAGTTTTACTAAAAACTGCTGAAAACTTGTTGATGGATAGTTGTGCAAGATCGTCAGGATTATCTCTACTTGTGGAAGATCATTTATTATTCTTTATTATTAATTGAGGACACTCGTTAAAGAATTAGAATTAGAAAGATATTTTAATCAAATTACAAAGATTTTGTGTCATTAAGACCTCTGAAGACCTTTGCTTGCTATTTCAGGCTTTCTTGAGGGAAACAGCAGATCCTAAATAATATCATCGCTTATGGTTGATTGCTTGATTACTCTTGAAATATAAAAAAATAGCAGAGATAACTACGAAATTCCCTTAAAAGTTTCAAATAATTACAACTAAGCTGTATTTTACATTGATTACAGTATAGTTTCGATTAGCACTGCTCACTAGCATCGTTTATAGCAGCATCGTCTGTGCCTTTTTGTTCCGATTTTACTCATCAGCTTGCACGTAGGAAAAACTTTTCCCTTTACCGAAAGCGCCAGTGTGCAACGCTCAAACGAAAAACAGCTAGCTCAAACTAAAACAGGGTACACAGAGGCCATGTCAGAATCCCCAGAAAACTGGGCGACATGTGATGCAAGGTGGTAAAAATGGCAAAAGTGTCTAATGGCACCCAGTGGGGCGCGCTGTCATCGCCTGCTGAAATTGCCAAACTTTTACCGATGCTGGCCGTGTTGGAACAAGAACCAGCAACTCCACCAGCTAAACGTCAAGTCAAGAAGGAGACAGTTGTTTCAGGAGCGAATCAAGTTAGCGGCAAGTGTAGTTATACTTATCCACTTGGGGTTTGCTTGAGCTAGGCTAGGAAAGAACCGCAAGCAAGTGCGCCGTCCGGAATGATGCAACGAAAATAACTTACCCAATTAAGATCGTATCCTAAAGTTTGTCTTTATCGGTGATGATTGCAGTGTGGAGCTTCGGAAGGCACCAGAATTCATACCAAAAGAAAAATAAACCAGTTTCGATTTCGTTTGATATCATTGTGAGGAGGTGAAAATAAAAAGCAGCCTTCTGTGTCCTCCGCAGGAAAGGACTTTAATTTGCTGAACAGTATCATCCATTTTTAGTTGGGTGAAAATCCCTATGATATGATTTCCCGTTTTTGTTTGCTACTTGATGATGGGACATCATCCTCTGCGGCATGGAAGGAAACACAAATAAATAAAATGAAAAGAAAAACAGCAAATCTCAAAAATCTGATTGGGAAAAATGGGTTTTCCCATCCGTTTTTCGATTGCGGGACCAATGAAGCGGGTCGGAAAGAAAAATGGACACATACAGATACACACCTTCTGCAGACTATTTTTCAACCCACCAAAATGGTGGGTACGCACTGTTGTTGTCCCACCGTTCTCTTCACTTCCCGCAAAGGGTACTTCACTGTTGGGTCTAAAAGTTGCGTTTTTTTGTGTGTGTGCTGGTTGTTGGGGCTAGGGACATTGTTGTGTTTTGTTTGGGTTGCTGGCCGTGGGCTATCGTTTTTCACAAGATGGCTGGACGCACCGAGATAAGGATGCGAGAGAACCTGGGGGGGTCGCCTCACCGAGGGTTGGAAAGGGCAAAAATATTTTCGAAGCGAATGAAATGAAGGAACTTTTATAACCTTCGTGTCTGCCCGAAGAGTGGCAAGAGGACAGTCGGAAGCGAATGTCCTTTTTTGTGTGTGTGCGTTGTTGTTGTTGGCTACTTCGGCCATTGCTTGTATCCTTGCTTAGTACGGACCTCCCCCCGTCGAACATCAAGTGCTGCCTGCAGGAGCCACCAGTGTAAAGCCGGAACCGGGAAAATGCTACCGCAATAAAGTGCCAATCGCAGTGTCACCGTGACACCGTCGTGGGGTTGAGGTTCGCCCTGAGGAAACGAAACAAAACAACCCATCCCAACGAAGGAACAAAAAAAAAAAGCCGGCCCCGGAATCCAAGGGACCGAACGTCTGGTAAGCTAAAAAGCTAAGTGACAGTAAAGCATACATGCGTGCGACACAAAGTAATAACCCAATTTTACGAGGTCGCCGCTCTCAGGCGCACATTCCCCAAGGGCCGTCGGCTGTTTTGCTGACTGTTTTTTGTTGTTGGTGAGGTCCTGGTGGGAAATGGGAAGGGCGACACGATTTGGCAGTGAACAAAAGTGCAGAGATGGCACAGAAAGTGCGCAAGAAATGGGCTTTTGTTGCGACTTCTTTTCTGAGGTCCTCCCGGGGAGTATGAAGTTGCGGGAGTTGCGTTTCCTCTGGGGACACAGGAAGTTCGCTGGAAGCGAGAAAGGTATTCTGTGGGAATGCTCTATCTGTCAGATTCCGGTGCATCAGTGTCGTGGTGGTGATGGTGGTGCTGGTAAAAGAGAAAAAAGGGACATCAGGAAACCTTATGCTAACGCAGGCTTTATAGTGCCCGGGAGAAGTCCTGGAGATATCCTGAAGTTGAGTACGTGAGCTTTTGCCACGAGGTTTTCGGGAATGTTTCGGGCCCGGTGTGGGGCAAGATTCCTTGCCTAAGAGCGAGTGAAAGCGAGCGACTGGAAGAATGTTTCGGGTCCATCATTAGCATATTCATAATTTACCGGAAATGCTTTTCTTGGGGTTTGGTTGGGTGCGATGCCTTGCTAACCTTTTTGTTTCAGTGTTTCAGTTTTTGTGTTGTTGCTCCGCTAAACCGGGTGTGTTTTAGTTGATCCTTTCGCTTGAGCATTTCCTGATGTTGACGATGATGCTGGTCTGTGTGTGTATTTAACGAATAAAAAAAATCTTTTTAGTGTTTGCTTAAATAAACTCTATAAAATGGCAAAGTAATAAATGGTCCGCAATGCTGCATATTCTTGGATGTCAAGGGGCAGGATTTTATGGGCACGCAGTAGGTGAAATAGGTCATCAAAATAAATGAAAGTGCCGGTGAGTTTACTCGGATTTATTATTGTTTAGACTAGATATTCAAAATTGAGGTAGAGTTATTTGTAAAATAGAATAAAATTTAAAGCATAAAAAGTATAGTATAGTGTAGAGACGGGAAAATCAAACAGATATTTAAAACAACATAGAATCTAACAATAAATTAAAACAAAACTATAAACAAGTTTAGATTAGAGTGTGGAGAAGAGCATTAGTGCTCAAAACATAGAC
The DNA here is from genome assembly GCA_002091835.1 of Anopheles maculatus. Classification (NCBI taxonomy): domain Eukaryota; kingdom Metazoa; phylum Arthropoda; class Insecta; order Diptera; family Culicidae; genus Anopheles; species Anopheles maculatus. The sequence continues at coordinate 350,739 of KZ061559.1, forward strand.
GTACGACAAGACATGTGAATAATTATATCAAACTATATTGAAAAAATGGAATGAGAGTCTACAAACATCGAACTAATGAGAATAAACTTTATAAAATACTAAGAACTTCGATGTCGTCAAAACTAGCAAGAGACTAGAAAAAAGAAAGATATATTTCAAGTCTTTCTTCCAATGAAAACCCCCAAAAGCAAAAAAGCTCAGCTCTCCAAGAACCATCGTCTGGACATCTGGACATTCTGTTTGGCCGAGAAGTTCATTATCTGGTAATAGATTTTTCACACCAGATTTGCAAATCACCACTCGAAACATCAACGTCGGCAACGTCTGTCGCCCATTCCAAACGTTCATTTCAGTAATTCGTCTCCTATTCATAATCGTGTTGCCGTCCCACCGAGTGGAAACTTGTACAGCTGGTGCAGAAAGCGCGAGCGTGAGTGGGTGAATGAAAGTGTTGAGATAATTCGTCGACCGAGAACCAACTGGGGCGGGGGCCGTTGGCAAAAGCATTCGACGAGCTTTAAGTTGTTAAAAACATGTTGGACTGATTTTTTGTGTGCGCTGTCGGTTTATATTCCTAGGAATTGTTTCAGAGTGGATGCAGAAAAAAAAACAACACCCGTTGCCTGTGGATGTATCCAACCCTGGGGGGCGGCGAGTCTGTTTTTAAGCTTTTCGAGGACTTTTTGCCTTTACATTGTGTAACTTCTGGTTCGGAGCTGTAAAATCCAGTTGTTCGCTCCCGTCTCTTCGTGCCGGTTCGTTTCGATGGAAAGGCTATTTGCGCACAATCTGCAGTGAACGACAGTTGGAAACAGTTCTTTTGGACAGACAAGATTGCCCCGAACCCCTTTGGCCTGAGCTCCGTTACTCCGTTGCCGTCCTATGTCTGCTGCACGGTGCGGATTGATAAGAGACACCAGCTTGGAACGGAGCTGAAAGAAAGCGCCTTTACGGTGTCGAGATTGAAACTTGCCGATAACCGAGGCACCCACCTGTCCATCAACCGAAAGGCTCCAAAGGTCGTCAGTGATCTGTTCAACTTTGGAAACGGTCCGTTTCTCTATCGCTCTCGCTCTCTCCCACAATAGAAACGTTGGTGCGTGTTGTCAGCAAAATCTGATGCCTCCAATATCGCTTGACACTGTCGGACTATTTACCGTCGCGCTCGTTCACTCGCGATAGATCTCACCCCAAAAATACTATCTGAAAGAAGGCGCTAAAGTTGAGTATTTTTTCTCTGTTGTGCTCCAAACAGAAACACACACACTGCCACCCATTTTCGGCCTGGTGCGAAGTGTGTGTCACATGGTTTTAATGATTTACGACACTGGGTGGGCAGGTTCCTGAGGTCTTTTTTTTTTGGGGTACGGGAGCCTACTAGACGCGAGTATTATTGTAGGCCTGCGTCATGTTGATATTTGTTCCCGGTCATCGATATGCCAGGTTTGCTGCGGGCTCCACCATTCCACCTTTACTGTCAGTCTAGGCGGGTGTGTGTGTGTTGGCCGATGCCCTTTTGCGTTCGATCGGTGTGGAGATTGCGGGTCGGCTGTCATAAATCATGCCGGAAAATCGGTCGCATCGAGGAGACGCCTCTTTTGGAGCAGCGTGTGTGTGTGTGTATCAACGTCGGCGTTTGGTTTGGCTTCATTTCGCAGCACAGCACGTGTTGCTCGCGTACCGGTTTTGAGAGTTCGTTGCGGACTCCATGACAATAGGAGTGTACGCATCCGCAATAGAGGCTAGGCGAGGGGTTTTTTGTGTGTGGGTGAGCTGGTGGTGGTGGTGGTGGTGGGTACAAAACATGTATCCGTGCCTAATATGCTGTACGAACCACACCGGAGCATTCCAGGTTTTTGGGGAGTCTTTTTTTTTTCATTGGAGGTGAGATATAGGAAATTGTGCGTTAAGAGCTGCTATTGCCAATGGATGGGAATGCTTACCGCCCACTCGGGGCGAGAAATACATTAATCAATTTTCTTTGTTTTTGTGTCTACGTACGCTATTCGTCGGGATAATAATGGTTCGTAACAGGACTGCTGGCACACCAGCTCGATCGGTCGGCACGATATATACGGACATTTCGATAATGTTGTATCGAATTTGTAATTGTCTGTGGTGGGCTTTTGGGTAAACATTGGAGTGTAACACGCACATACACACATGTATGCGCAGGATCTGTAAGGGTAGTCACGCACAATATCGTGATGATGGCGTGTTAATGTGTCTGTTTTGCTATGTATTTTGAGCAAATATAGTTTTAATTGTATAGATTTCTACACGATATTGCAAGCGCAGCAGATGGCATCGCAAGCGTACCACAACTCTGTGAGACAGAGCGTTATTATTCGCTGTGTATCAGATGATATCATAAATGTAATAGATGATATCACAATACATTCATAACACACATCAAATTTAAGTTTTGTCTTTATTGCGACAGTTTTTAACATTTTTAAATATTGTATTGCTCATTTTCCTATTGTGATATCATGTGACACAATTACGATATCATCTGGTATTCTAGTTTTATTAATTTATTTATTATTGGCGATGATCGTCGACACCTTCTACAGCTTTTGTGATATTTTATGATGTTTTTTTGTGATTTCATCTGAAACATGCAGTATATAAATTGACATTTGTGTATGCTAATGTTCATCTTCTAATATTCTCTTACTATGAAAATGTTTCCTTTTGTACACTAAATGCCGTTCTTATCAAACCTATTTAAATGATTAATAATAACACATAAATAATTGTAAGCCTTCGATGTCCCCCCCCCCCCCCACATCATTCCGCTGTTATTCGACCATTTATGGCACTGTAGCGGCACTTCGTTTATTAATATATTATCCTAATATGTTATCCATTGCGTTATTAATGGACCGCACGACAGCAAAAGGGCAGCGCGCAGTTGAATCAAGATGAAATATGATAAAAATCCGACTGGATGAAAGTTGCTGTGGCGACGGTATCGAAACGACGGTCCCGGTTCTTGTTATGGTTCCCCCCTTTTTTTTTTGCACAAACACAACAATTGGAATTGAACGTATCGCTTACCATAGTTCCAACGAACTCTGACGCATTCGATGGATAGCGCGACATTTCATCTAGCGACCGAGGGGGTTTTTTTTTTTGGTCACAGCATTTGAAGGTTTGAAGACAGTTATTTATTTTGCTTCCTATATTTGCGCACGGAATTGGTTGTGACAGCGACAAACGATAAAGCTGGTCCGCTGTTTCGGTGAGGACACGCTCGGCAAAAGCACCGTGCTCATTTCTCCGCTGTGGCTTATGCGTGTCGCTTTGGCCGTCCGCTGATATGTGAGCACCGTGGTGGTGCGCTTCCTTATCTGCTCCGGGCACATGTTAATACCGCCAATAAACGACTTGGTTTATAAATAAATAAAAATCGATTACCGATCGGCGTTTGATGTCCACCGATGCCTGCCGGGCTTCCACGTCGTAGTGAGCAGAGCTATGGGAACACAGAGAAACAACGACCACATGTACATGTGGCGTTGGTTTCGCCTTCTCGCTCGTCTCTGGATCCGTTGGGCGGATTTTTTTTCTCCTCTCTCTCTACTCTGGCGGTTGTTACTTTGTGCGACATATGCGACGTATCACAACACCACGCATTACAACAAGCACGGTTGCCGGGAGCTATGGAACCGGGAGACCACCACCGGTGGTACTATCTCGGTGTGGTGCGTATGACACAACAAGCTTCCCACGACGTTCGATGAAAAGGTGTATCGTTATCGGATCACGGAGCAGCAACAGCAGCAGCAGCGTTTAGTTGATTGTTTGTGTAAGAATATTCATAGCCCCGGCTAATGGTGGTTTACTTCGGAGGTTTGATGTTTTTGTTTCTGGCAGCGCCGGTAGGTACAGGTCCTTTCCGAATCCCTGGCCCCGGAGCTTATTGCATCACTTCATCGAGATGTTTCAATTTTTTACTGCTGAGACTTTCGCTTCCCCAAGTCTCGAACGAGCTCTGGGGAAGCCTTCTTCCGATTCGCTCGCTCTGTGTACTTTGGAGATTATCGGGTGACCTTTCCCGGGGTGCGAATGGCTTAGCACGGTGCGGTTGAGATGTAATGGAACCGGGGTATATAGGCCCGGACATGGTCTATGCTAATGGTTGCAACAAATAGTCGTTTTGTGTGGGGGCCGATTTACACTTCCATTAGCACGTTGCTTCCACATAATGGTTTGGTGGCTTAGAAAACCTGTTTGTGTATCGGAAACTGTGACTGAAAAGTGCTGTTGTAGCTGTGGGCCAAAGTGCTTTCAATAAAGGATCAATATAAGTTGGTGTGTTTTTTGTGAGAGAACCCCTGTCGACGATATTATCCAATTTTTATCCAATAGAGTTTCTTTTCTATAAAAAATCTTACGGATACAAATCTTCGAGAGCATTTTATCAACCACTTTTGGAATTCTTGACCTGCCAATACCTGTCTGGCTGTCAGTTCTACTTAAAAAAGTTGTCAAATCTGTTTAATAAAAGTTGAACCTGCATTAATTCTGAGACTTCCAAGATCTACAAATATTTAATAAAAGATTTAAAAAAACAAAATCTGCAACCATAAAGATATTATATAGCTGCTGTAAACTGCGTAACGATAGCATAAAAATAGACAGGACGATCAATAAACAAACATTCCGTAAGATGAACTCTCAGGAATGTCGTTGCCCTGAGACAAATATCACCCGAATGTGACGTGTGTAACCCACCAATAGCCCACCATAAAACGTTGAACAAATTCATCCTTTTCCCCCCCCCCCGGGCGTGCTATAATATTTTATTATTTGGCCGCATCGTATGACAATTGCATGATCAGAAGCATTTCTACCCGGGGCTGAGTCGCGCGTATTTTGGAACTTTGTAAGGAACACTCCCGAACTGCTGAATTGAGCTTTCCGACGTAATCCTATTCGATTTTGGCGAACGTTTCACTATATGCCACCGTCTGCCGGGCATTGATTGGAAGGCATAAAAGGTACCCGGGAAGCCGACTGCCGAGGACTCCTATTGCAATTGCTTCAAACCTAAGGAATTCCAGGATAGCGCTGAGGGCTACCACGTGAGCGCTGAGAAGTTGCTGACACAAGAAAATACTAACCGTATCGGTGGAAGTGGATTGATTTTATTTCTGTTCGTGTTCTGGAGTATCATGTGTTATCCTTTTATTGTGTTGGCGAAAGCACGTAAGGACTCGCGACAGGGCCCGTTTCTTACGTCCTTCTGAAAACGATTGTTGTCTATGCGTCGATTTGCGATGGTGGAGGTGGCGTCCTCGGCGAAGTCACAGATGTGTCACATATGCGGTGTTAAACGAGGCCTAAGGCTGTGTCAGTCGAAGATAGGCATCGCGGGGCACATGATTGACGTCTTATCAGTTGGAACTTCATGATTGGGACGGTAGTCGGATTGTTTTGTAATGTTTGTTAATTTATCGTTTGGAGCTTGGTAATGATTTTATAACCAAGTCTTGTAGTATTAATTGCAATAGTATGGAACAACTTTGAAGAATTCATAGATAGATCCATATGGCCCTGATCCAACTAGATGCCACTGATAATTCTCCATATGCTCCAATAAACAGCACAGTTACAATGTACCTCGTTTATGATGTCTGTTCATATTTCCCATTGAAGATGAAAAGCACCACTCATAGTTGTGTGGAGCTTTTCCAACTAATTCTCTCGTTCGCCGGTTTACGACTCGCTACGAAACGATGACAGCGTGGGGAAATGAAAATAGAAAACAAGAATAGAATCGAACGAAGGGGGGGGAAAAAAAACGATCAAAACCGAACAGTTTCATGTCGCGTACGTCGGTTGCTTTGAAACAATCGACATGATAAGGGACCTTCTTCCTGTGTGCGTCACGTCCATACCAATCCCGCACGATAGACCGTTTCAATTTCCGATACTTTGTGATTGGGACGCATCAAACACACAAGAATGGCCGTCCGTACGTACCGACCGTACATACATTGTCGGTAGGGATGTTGTTGTCATCAGGTGGAACCGATACGATGCTGATGAGTTCTCGATATATGCGAGATATGCATCTGCTACCCTGGGGTCGGCCCGTGTATGTCCGGTCGAGAACGGGCTGTCGGTTTTGATCGATCGCCAAGCGAGAGAAAGGGTCGGCTCGGCACGATGCGTTTGCGGTGTGAGCCGGTTGTGATAAAAGGGATTCAGTTAGAGATTTTAATAGATCAAAGGAAAGTGCTCGGAAGCGTTTCATCAGATGCTGCAGCTAGGAATAATTGGGAGTGGAGTTTCGAATTCTTGGATATATTCTAAGCTCTCGGAAGTATGGAGAAATATAGAAGAGGACATATATTCTTATTATAAAATGCAACAGTTTTTAACCCAACAACACAAACTAGAGTGCAGAGATAACTTAAACTATCTCAATAGTAAATGTAACGCATTGTAACGCCTTGTATCTCCACAGTATATTCGGAGTAATTGTGGATTAATCCTGGAATAGATCGGTAGTAAGCTGTGCGATCTGTGGTTAATCTGGAGTCTATCTGGGCATCTGCGGAGTAAACTTTAGAGTGTTCGGGATCAATCCATTGCTAAAATGGCCTCGTCAAAGGGTTCTCGCCCTGCGACATGTACAAATATCTTGAATTTCTTGATCAGAATTGAATATTCCTATGAATGCGTTACAAAACGCGTTACAAACTATTCCGTTTCGTTTTATGTTCGGCGCGAGTGTAGTCTTCTTGATCAAAACGTTTAAATTGTTTTCTATAACTCGCCAGTTTTCAAATGACGCGCGTAGATAAAACTCACGCTTTCGAAGTAACGCTTCCGGAGGCTTTAAGACGATCGTAAAATTTGTACTTGCTACGTGATGAAATTCAACCAACGCGCGCTACGTTTGGAAACGTGAGTACAACGAACGCAGAACTCGCCCTCGCATATTAGGGTTGTACTGCACCACATCAAACGGGGCGAATATTTGGGGGGTGGCGAACTTGTACACTCAAAGTTTAGATTGTTCTTCGTACGTGGAACCGTTGCGCCTTCAAAGCAACAATCATTGGAGCAAAAAAGGAAGATGTACGAATAAAAAAACGACAGAAAACGGTTCCATTTCGTGGTTTGTTGTGTTGTGCTGCTGTTGTGGGCTTTTGGTTGGACCCTCTCTCTCTCTCGCTACACTCCGTTAGCCGCGTGCGTGCGTTCAAATAAATGGCTGTAAAAGTTTATGATACGGACAATTGATGCGTTCTTTTCGCCAGCCGGCGGCGGGTTCGCCAGATCATGGTGAGCAATGTGCGCCTTTCTGTTGTTGTTGCTGTTGAATTCTCTAAACATTGCATAGGATGCTTCACAGAACCCTGTTGGGGGGATATGGTGCAAAAAGGCTTACACCTCTTTGAAGCCGGTTTTTTATTGTTATAAAATTGGAAGTGAATCACGACCGGGGGGGAACTCGCTGGAGGCTGTGGAGGAAGATGTTTGGTTTTGTTTTTAATTTCCGGATTTTATTTCTCACTTCAGCGGGTTCCTCATTTCCGAGGAAGAATTTTACGGCCCCCCAAAAACCCAAAACCGCCCTGAGAAATGGTTGGCGGTGAATGACTAAGCCTCAATAAATCGACTCCCACACCGTAGTGGCGCGGGAAACGCATTAACGAAATGATACTGCGGTGCGGTTTTCGTTTATTAATTATGGGAAGGAAAGGGTATTTTTTTGCCACAAAACCCCGAACGCATCCGCCAAGACAATGCCGGAGCCCATAAAGCAGCTCTCAACTCTCAGCTGTGAGTGTACGCACCGTAGCTGTAGGGCTCATCCGGATAATAATTGCAGCTGAAGATCGACTCGTTGGATGGATGGTGGGAAGAAGGAGGAAGGAAGTGGGGGGTTTAGGTTTTACCGCCACCTAGAGGAAAGGGCAATGAAATTGTCGTATAACTGCCATTAATTGTCACAGCCGTTTTGGAGAGTTTGAAAGGTGATAATTAAATTATGTTATGTTCGCACAATAATGGGGTTTGAATTGAAGGCTTTGATTTAGATGGTAGTTAAATAAATGGATTTTTGAAGGTTCCATTTCTTCTATTTGTGTGGTTATATGATTGTTTGTCAAAAATATATTCGAAAATGATGTATAGGGTTAGTTGAGTTTATGTGCGTTAGTAATTTTGAAGACATCATAGGCAATCGCACTAGATGTTAACTGCGATCCACCCAACTATAAAGTGTCTTGTGTACTCTCGTGGTTTGTTTGTCTATGTCTTTATTCCATAGCGTTGTTATTTGACTTGAGTTTACTATCTGGAATACCTGTTTGTGGTCATCTCCTAAATTGGAGATGGTGAGGTCTTTCCTAGTCATAGGCCATAGGCTTCCTATCGTCTAATTTTGTAAGAGATCCAGAGAACATCAAATTATGGTCAGGTCCTTGCCATCCGACAGGCTTGTAAGCACATTGTAAGGCACTAGAATTTGATGAAAAAAAACCTAGATCCTACCGATTTTAGTGTTCCGTGCCTTGATCTGAAAGGTCAGAAATACTTGCTATAATCTGGATGATGCTGGTTAAGGTCTGTAGTGTTCTACAGCATCTCCGTGTGAAGCTGTACAAGTCTGTAGAGTAGGCAGTTACTCAGAATGAATTGCGAATGTTATGCTTAAAAATTATCGCTTCAACCGTTAGCAGGTTGTTTAGCCGAGACGTCCAATTTCCTGCAGTAGCGATCAATAGATTCTGTTAGTGCAAAGTGCAATCGGAGGATCGGATCAACGGACGTTAATGCCTTGAAAGAGCAGAAAATCTGTGAACATTAATTTTTAAGAGGGTATCAACTAACCACTGCACCGATTCTGCAGTCTTTTTCAACGCAAACATAGACTTAGACTTTGAAGTGTACATCACTAGACGATACAAGAAATAAAAGCTCTTTCTCAGGATGTCCTTAATTTTTTTATTAAATAAAGAGTTAATTATTAAAAGTAAAATCATTGTCATATTTGCTCTTATGCTATGAGAATTATTATTCAAAACGTCTCAAAATACCGCTATTAACAACTAATGTAGAATTCTGCCTGTTATTGATGCTCGTTATCAGGAACAACAGCTCAGCAATATGTTTGTTCGCTCATGTCCGTTCTTCCCATTGCCGATAAGAGTGTTTCGTAATGTAATGAAGGAGAATGAAACAGATTTAGAATTAAAACCCCTTTCGTCGAGGCGGCGGATAACCTTTCGACCCATTAAACACATCGACACAGTGGGTGCGTGTGTGTGTGTGTGGCTAAAACCGATGTGTCCCGGGCCGTTTACATATTGGGTCGTTTGTAAAATTTTCAATTACCGTCCCATTACCACACTGGCGGCGTGAGTGCGAGAACGGTCGGCGTTGCAATTAACTGAAAGTCAACAACACACAGATTAGTGTGTGTGCGTGCGCCATTGTGGATGTGTTTTGCTCGTGCTGTCCAAATGATGCGAACGAGAGAGGTTGAACGAGTTTATGCAAATTTTACAACCCTAATTATCACTCCGCCAAGGCGATGTGGGTAAGAAAACTATCTATCGGCCAACAGGTCCTGAGCACTTTCACCCTGCTCGGGCACAGTGGAAGGTTGCGCATGATCCAGTAGTAGCATAATGGGCGATTTGTTTCCTCCGTTTTTTTGTTGTTGCTGTTGTACCCAGCCCAACTAAAATCTGCTTCGAAATCGCATACACACCATCACGCATGTTGTGCAGAAGTGAAGTGCCCCGGAGCATGGGGCAGCAGAAAAACCGAAATCCATAGTGCCGTTAGCGAAGCTTGCACATTGGACATTATAATTAGTTTGCTTGTGCTCGGAAGCAATGGCGCTGCGCACATGTTGATTAGAAGTGTGTCTCGTCTCGTACGCCGGCTGCACCGATACATGTTCGCTCGCGTTTTTGCTGTCCGACATGGGGGAATTGGAAATAATTGCCAAAAACAAAGTGGTAAAAAAAAAATTGCGGAGAGTCAGCATTTAGCCCGTTGTACTCCTAATAAAATTGCCTTTTTTGTTAATCATTTTCCTTGTTTTGCTTTTTTTCGTTTTAGGTAAGCTGAACCAGTGACGGTTATTGCCAAACGAGGAATCAAATCGACCATCCCATCGGGTAGCGGAATGTCAAGTGGAACGGTTAACGAGGACATCATCCGATATTTGTATCCCGAGAGATAGTGTGCGAAATGAACAGCGGAATGTAGCATTGCATCACTTGGTCGGATCGATGTTTAACATTAATTTACGAGCACGCGGAGAATGAACCACGAATTAGGTCACACTGACCAGCGTGTTGCATCGTGTTAGTGCGAATAGTCCTATTCTGTCGCGATCCGGTTTGCTCGTACGTCCGCAGCCACCGGTCACCCAGGGAGTTAAGTTATTAAAACCGCAACAACCCATAGCTCGATCGATCAGAGTTATTGAAGGGTGCGCTTAATTGACCAATTTAAAAAAAAAACTGGTGCAAAAATCGCGCTGCATAATTGGCGGCATGTGTTGAAAATTTAGTGTATTCGCTGCAATTGGACACCTTCACCACAAGTGTGTATATGTGTGCGCCTGTTTTGCTGAAAGCAATCTGTCCAGTCTTCCCACGCGCCATAAAGCGCCAAGAAAAGTACCATAAATCTGGTGTTTAGTGTGTCTGGAGGAGATATCGAGTGGGCATTGATTGGCTGTCAACGGGCTAGTAATTAACTGCGTTTACCTCTCGTCGGATGGCGGAGACCTCAGGGGAGTTGTAAATCTTGAAGCACTTTTAGTAGCGAGACTGAAGGGTACCTAGCCACAGCTGCATTTTAAAATATTTTTATTCAAACGCACTTGTTCGGTAGGTTTGAGGAAAAAACAGGGTAAACAAATTAGTTTTATCGAAGTAGATTGCGCCGAGTCTATTACTAAGGATATGGTTAGTTAGGAGTGGGAGCAAAGTGGAGCACATAATGACACTTTATGGCTTAAGTGTTTTTCCTGGATCGTTTCTTGTATAGATAAGCGCTGTTTTTTTTTGTCTTGAAGGGACTATACAACTACAAATTCCAGACCCACAAGTCTCCTTGATAATCAAGGGCTCTAAATTGAAAAGTAGGACGATAACAGTACCGATCCATTATTAACAAGTTAGTTGAAAAGAGCTTTCATTAATGTCCATTCCTTACCTGGACATTCTCTTGACACACAGAGTTATTAGTATTAAAGTATATTGTATTCAGATCCTTAAGTAGTTTTCTCAGTCAATGTCTGTGAAGATGTGTCTTCACATTCTGAAAACATCTTATTTGAGTGAGAGCCTCTGACCATCATGTCGATTAACTCAATTCTGCGAATCTCAAAATTTGGAACATTCAGACCTTCATGTTTAACACCGGTCAACAGTTTAATGTTGAGGCTCATGTTTCACTTCACAAAGCGATATCTTTTCAAAGACCTTAGTAACGCTTTTATAATCTAGACATGAGCCATCAATTTGTACACCTTAATATTTCTACTACAAACACGAAATGTGTCCAATTAGAAGCGAGCATCACGTATTATGTTTGCAACTAATCTAAAGCAACTGCCCATTTCCGGACGATCGTTTGTAACGCAATGAAGCTTTTAAACGGTTCCATAAGCCGCCCGACGTTCTTCCGGAGTCTCGCGACGCCACACACAAAATGAAGTTATTATATCGACATCGTCGAATTATCGTCGCTGAAATAATTCATCTTCACCCTGTGGTCTGGGCTGGGTGCGGTGAGAATTGTTTCGCCACGGGGTATGAACCTGAACGTCAGCGGCAGAGCTTCTTTTGCTCGAGCACATGGTACCAGCGCGTCACCGCCAGCATCACAAAATTCCCTTTGGGCTTTGTGAGGAAGAAATTCATCACAAAATATTCGTTTGATTCGTGCCGATGGTGCTGCGGCTGCTGCTGCTGCTGCTGCGATGTCTCGGTCATGTCTCGCATGCCTACGCCAGAGGCCATTGGGCTTTTGATGGGTTGTCTTTTTGATGACAAAGTTGTTGTGCGGGTAGTGTAGCCTTCTTTGCCGAACGGGGCGGAAGTTACGCTTCGCGCCACGTTGATGAAGCTACATTTTAATGGCGCAAGGTACGTGAAGATTCTTAAAAGCCTTAGATCAAATGGGAGTGTGGTGCGTTGAGCGTTCGCTTGTTCCAGTGAACCGTGTGAATGGTTTTCGCTGCGGATGGTGACGTAATTATGGGCTAATTGTGCAGCAGTCACGGTGAGTCGTGCTATCGGACGATTGAGGACGGTTGATGCGAAGTTGGTATAGTTTCTCCTGTTCGTCCTGACCGGAACGTGGTTGTCCATTCCGCTGATGTCCGTGATGTTGTTGCTAATGCTCGAATATGTTGCACTTTTTGTTCTGTTATGCACCTTCACACTCTCCGGAGTTGATGTCTAATGTTCGCCCGCGGGTGTAGATCGTAATTATCTTTGCTTTTTCAATTGTTTCGTTAGATGTTGTACTTCCTGTGTGTGTACGTAATTGTCCGCCACCTAGAGCTGAATGCTTTCTTTCACTTCAAGTACAAACCACTCTCGGTAAACATACTCTCGCTGGGGAGCCACACTGCCGTGCGGGAAGAATAAAATCAAATAAATGATCAAATTTCTGGACCGGACAGCCCGTACTAACTCGTGTTGAACAAAACAAAAAAAAGCGAAGCAAAACAACCCTTTTACTCTGGCGGTGTTTCTTGGTAAAGGCAAAGTGTGCAAGAAAAAGCTCGCGGCAGGTTCGTTTTCGCCGTTGATGATGATGAGATGTTAACGACACCCAGCACTAATCGGTTAATGCGATAAGTACGATGCAGGCAACCTTCTTCCAATCCACCCACTCCAATGGGCAGCACCGGACAGGGAATTAGTTTCGTATCGCCTTTAGAGTTAGTTGAAATTTGGATCGACCTGTTCTCGTAGGCCGGGGGAACTCTCTCACCAGGAAACAGATACAGGTCATTTACAGGCGTCATTAGACTGGACGTTAGCATTGAAAATGGTTGCTTAATGCTTCGGTGCACTTGTGGAGAGCACCACAACAGTATGAAATGCGTTAGAGGCAGGTTGGGGAGGGAGCGAAAACATGGAAACGACCCCAACCCTGATAGAAACCCATTGCAGCAGCCCAGGGTCGTCGTGAATCGCTCTGGTCGCTAAGACAGTTCAAAACGACCGATAATGAGCGGTTTGTTGCCGGACGCAACTATTTGTCGGAAAAGTTATGGGATCGGCTGGTCGGTGGGTCGGAGGATTCCCGATGGTACACAACAATTTTTGATGAAGGGTGATGTGTTTTGGGTGATGATAAATGCTCACAATCGGTCCCGGGGAGGCAAAGCGGACAAACAGAAAAAAGAGGTTTAGTGGTAGTTTTGTAAACCACATCGTTTAGGTTGTTTGAAGGAGCTGTTTTCAATCAGCTTTTTCGCTGGTCCGTTCTTTTGTGGCGTTGGTTGGGCGCATGGATGGTTTGACCTTTTGGTGGTAATTTTTCTTCGCTGCGGTTCATAGCGAGAATCGTGAAGATGACCATCGAGAGAACTTACAGTGGTGGTCATGGGAAAGAAGGTCACTGTATAAATCGCGATGTTCTTTGATGTTCTTGTTTTGGTTTAATACTTATATTGCTTTAAGAGAACATTTTCTTATTCAAGTCGTCCGCATTTATATTCATGAAGACACAATCTGCTCTGGGTGATATAAAATTGGTATAATAATAATTTAATATAATTTTTGTACTTAAAATTCTGCAAAGATAAAGTGGAGCAACTTCAAGTTCCGTAGAAAGCATTGCAGAAGCTTTACTCATGGGTGATGTACAGCTAGGTGATCACGTCTTTCATGTCGATCAAGGCTTCACCTATTTAGGGCTAAAAGTCTGTACCAATAACAACATAGATATTGAGATACGCACAAGGGTGCTAACTGTCAAACGATCATACTAAAGCCTAAAAATTCATCTCCAGTCAAAATCCTGTCGCATCGGACCAGAAGTTAGAAACATACGTTTCTGAGTCATTGACTATGTCTAAGACTATTGAATCCCTCCTATTCGTAAGATTACGAAGTAGATCTTTGAAGAGCACACTTTCATATTATTTTAGTAAGTTTTAAAACTAATTTTTGTAGTATTAGTTTATTTCAAATTAGATAATTATTGGAGTTGGTTTGGTTTGAAGCCTTCAAAGTTTATTTTTCATGTCTAAATCTGTCTTATCGTGTCGCTCATCTCAACCCCGAACGATTTAACGGTTTTGCTATTTTTGGTGTTCAGAGATAAATCAAACTTCTTGCCATAAGCGGAATTGCATGCCAGACTAACCAATCATTCCATAGGTCCACTGCCGAGTGCCGAATTTGGTAAGAAAAAAGAAACATTAGCCCTTCTATTCGGCACTGCACTGATGGATGTGTTTCATCATTGCAAGGGGATTAAAACATGTCCACTCGGTGTCAGTTTCGCCCAAGTAGGACTCCCAGCTGGTAAAAGCTTCTTTCGTATAAGGCTATCCCATCGGACCCATGCGCTTTCGGTACACGGTGCACCCAAAACCAAGTGGCCCAAGTGGCGGTGTTGTCCAGTTAAGGGCGAGACAGCAGCGCTACCATGCGTGGACAGTTCCATTCTTGGCTGCCGTATGCGCTGTGGTGTGGACATAGATTTGAGGTTAGGATTGTCGTGCGTCGTCGACCACACTCAAGTCGCAGTCTGGCGATTGGATTGGGTAAAAAGAGAGACTGGCAGAGGCAAACACGCCACCACTGTCGCCGTTTAGAATTGGTTTGAATTTTTATCCGGCTGAGTGGCTGGCGTGTGGAATCGCTCACGAACCGCTTGTGGTTAAAAGTTATGGAATCCGTATTGCAGTGACATTTGTGCGAGAGAACGCAACAACAAAACTTCCTTTCTGTAAGTGGGTTACCCAGCGCGTCCACTTTTTCTTTCGGCATAGGAAGAAGGGTTCTTAACACAACACTGTTCCATATGCATCAGAGCCTCATCGAAGAGGTCTCATGTTTGTGCAAATTTCATTAACATAACGATATTGGCGAGCGGTGTTGAATGCCGTCACTTCGTCCGTTGTACACTGGCGGGGGACTTAGATGACGGGTTCGCCCCGTTTCTTGGTGGTGATCGATCAACATTCTTCACACGCTTGACCGGAGGGTGCACCACCGGTAGACTGTGCCACACGATAGCCACCATCCTTTTCTGTTGGGTCCCGCATTGAGTGTCCCCGAAGCGTGCCGATCCAATGATGGAAGGATATAGTCACAGTAAGGGATGGTGTCACCACCGCTAGAAGATTGAATTGAATAAGATTGAAGTTTGCATAAGGACACACACACACACCGGATGAAGGGGGAGCTACGGGGAGAGGGTGTGTTGGTACGGTGACGAAATGGAAAAATATTTTAAGTGAACGATTGACCGGGATCTCCAAGAACCCGGGGGTTTGCTGGCGGCTGCTGCGGTAAACGAAATGACAGGAAAGGACAGCAAAAAAAAAAATCCCTTTGGCCCGCGTGGCCCCAAACAACGAGGCTCTCGCCTCACTCATGTGTCTATCTATATGCAAATAATCTGGTGCTGCTACTGCTCCTAAGTGTATGCCACTTCTTGGTCGCACCGTGGCGCTCTGGACGAGGTTTGTGTGCTCTCTTGTTTCACTTTTTGCGTGGCCTCTGCATCTCATTATCTGTGGGCCTATTTAAACGAGATTGAGTATCGATTTTTTGTCCACGGTGATCTTGCAGTTGGGCCGTTCGAGTGCCGCATTATTGTGCTCCTTTGTCTGCGGGTACCTTGCGGGGAACGATCATGAGCTGCGTCACACCGACCTCCCTCTCCACTCTTCCACCCGAGTCCTCATTGTGGGCGTTTGGAGAGCATCGGAGATAAAGTGTTTTTCACCTTTTGGGAAGGTAGACAATTTTTCGGGCTAGTTAATTCTACGCCCGGTATTTAGACCAACCAGTGTTGGTTGGGCCTCTTCAGTTTCTCAAGACGGATGGGTAGCTTTTTTTTTTGTCTTGTGAGTGAATGTCCAATAAAAGGCCTCTGAGGGCGTGGCAGATTGAAACGCATTTGCAAGCGCCACCGATGGAAGTGTAACGTAGCGAGGCTTTTGGGTTAAATTACGCTTAGAGCCGGATTTGGTCCATTTCGTATTACTGACATAGTTGCGGTTGAATGTGCATCGTCACTTTGGAGGGGGCGCGATCTTTGCACACCACCCCGGGATAGAGGAGGAAGCGCCAGTCCAGTTATTTTTCCATTAGAAGCGTTCAACGAGAAACGAGAAATAACCGCTACATGTAACATTGGAATAGCACGTGGTACGCACCGTATGCATCTTCAATTCAGGGCCTTTTTTGTTGTTGCAGCACACGTTACTTTAGAGTCTCCAGCACCAATGTTCCGGGTACCAGAGCAAAAGCTCGCATCACGATGGCCAGTGGTTGAACGATGGCGATATTGAGTGAATATTAATTGGCTTCTTAAGCAAACCTCCTCCGGTTTGCAGAACGGAACCCTGTAACGGTGTTTGAAGAGGGCGCATTTTCGGTTCTCTTCTCTCTTGTTCTTTCCACCAAGACCGTAAGAACACACACTGCGCCATACATTCGCTAGAACCCGGTGGTAGAATTTTTGCGCCCACTTTCGCTTGCGTGAAGCTAATTTCCCTTAATTACCGGTACGTGTTTTGGAGCACGGCGACGACTTGTTGGTTGTCGCCACAGAATCTGATCGGCGCCCGTCTGTGGTTGGGTTTTTATTACTGCCGGAGCTGGAGATGGTGTGATAGTTAGTGGGAAGGCTATTTTTTTTTGGGTTGTTGTGTTTTGGATGGATTGGCAGACGACGGCGCTAGACCGTGAGCGGTATCGAGGATTGTTGCAGCAGGCCAAGACCGCGAAGCGGTTGTAGCGCCTGATAAGTAAGTAAGTGTGTTTTGTAATTCTCTGCATGCAATGGACGACAGTTTTAATGTGATTAATGTGGTTTGTTTAACCTGAGGTTAAGATTGGATTATGAAATTTGATTTGAAGATTTGGAGAAACAAAGCCCCAAGGAAACCTAATTAGCTGAGTGTGAGGGTGTTTATTGAGATAGGAAATCTTATCCGTTGCCATTATCATGTGATATTGACTCGCCGCTGAGTCGGTCGTGAACATTAACATGAAGTTGAAGTTGACATGAATGAGCAATTGTTTTGGTTGGGACAAAAAAGACAAGATAAGTTTATTTGTTTAATATCTGTAAATGTGAACTTCCTGCGAACGAAAATCTGCTACTTCCGGCATCGCTTTGTGCCAGGATGGTGATGCTTTGTGTTCCAAGAAAACTCCATCATCGTGCTCTGGCAGTAAGTCAAATCCTATCCCAAAAACGCGCCAAACACACGGAGATATCCGCAGAGCCTCGCTCGGCTGAATGGAACAGATTTTTCGTTCTTTGTGTCGGCGCTGTTGAAGTCAATTTGAGCGTGTTTTTGAAAAGCAAAGTACGCTGCTGTGTTGGCCAGGCAAAAGCTTCACGATCTTCACGATTTCACGTTCTTGGCAGCGGTTGTTCGTTTCGGCTGTTCATTTGCAAACAAGCGAGATCCGGTCTCCGGGTGGCTCGGGGGTGGTGGGTCGGCCGAAGCTGGATTTTGGTGGGAGAATAAAAGAAAAGACGCCTTGTTTTTCGGGAACCACACAGACCGGCCTCGCAGGGGAGGGACTTTTAATTTGAAAATATTTATACGCGCCGGAAAGACACACCACCGGCATTATGTTGCGGGGGGAAGATGGGGAGCTAGGGAGGAAGCAGGAGGTCGGAAAAAGCGCCGTTGTTTGCCGCCGGCTTCCGGTTAGTCTAGCGTGCGCCCAGGGTGGTTCACAACCGAAAACGACGACAGTTAGAGGTAACTTTCGCACAAAGCATGAATAGAGAAAGAGCCCCCAGCTCCAGTTCATTTAGAATCAATGGTGGTGGAGTTTTTCGTGATGAGTTTGCTGAAAATATTACGCCCGAAAATCTTATCTCACCCGCACAACGGTTCTAGCCAACCGGACCGGAGAGGATGCTGGCCGTGGGTTGTAACGGTGGTCCCAACCATCCCCAGATATGCCCAGTAGTTGGAATGGTTCGTGTATCAGTGGGCCTACGCCACCAGAAACCACCATCAAAGTGGTGCTTTGATATTGTTTTCCCACCAGGGGGGGGAATCAACCGCGCTAGAGCAAGAATTTGTGGGGAGGTGATACGCGGTTGGGGAAGAATTTTTATCAAAAGATTTTTGTGGACAGTAAGCGATGGTGGTACAAAAGCTTGGAGCACTCTTGAGGAAGGTAGAAACTAGAATGCAGCTGGTAGGGTTTGGTGTGGTGCTCGTTGGATGTTACGGGCAGCAGATGAATTGGTGGTGGAAGTTGAATGAGTGAAAGAGTAATTAAAATTTTTCAACGGTAAATATTGAATAAGGTTGAATGGCACCGAATGTAAACAATAGATGGAAGTAATTTTATGAAACCGATCAAAAGTTCTGTGGAGAGCAGATAAGATGCTCTTAGATGATGATAAATGGTTGAAAGTAAATTTGGTGTTTTGATGTGCGAGTTGATAAATTGTTGATAAATTGAAGAAAACTTATGATTATGCTGAAAAAAATCTTTTTTTATTTCATACTCGATCTTGTTTTCTTCTCTATTTTATTTTAAAATTAATATAAGGTTTTTAAACAGTTTGTTTTTTTCTCTTTTTACTTCTCGTTTCATATATTTCTCGTTAATTCATTTTTAAATGTTTTCGTTTTGCATTTTATTGTACACTTTATTTCTGTTTTACTTTTTTATATGAGTTAGCTATGTAATTTGATTTCATATGTTCCTTTTGATTTGCTTCGATTTATTTAAGTATTTTGAAAGCTGTTTACATATCTATTTAATATAGAGGAATGTCACCTTTTGTTTTGCTACTTTGCTTATTTGTTTTATTTATAATTTTGCTTATCTTTTCCAATTTATTTTAACATAATCTAACTTACAACTGTATACTTGTCAATTTTGCTTATTATTTATTTGTTTATTTATTTTTGTTTTAGATATGTTACTGGATGTTATAGTTCCCTTTTTAATGTACTTTAATTCATTGTTAAGCTTTTTGAAAGCTGTTTTCATTTTCATTTTTAATGTTTAGTTTTCTTAAAATGCTTTAGTTATTTTCTATTGTTAATGTTTATTTTTACAATTTATCTTACCATGTGTTAATGTTTTTTGTGTATACTTGGCTATTTGATTTATTATTTAATTTATTTAGACTTAACTTTGTTACTTTATTGCATAGTTTTCTTTTAAATTTTTTTTTTCTTAATTCAGTGTTTTAAATGCTTCTTTTTATTCGCTTTTTATAATAATTTTCTATTTTTTAATGTGCATTGTACAACAAAGAACAACTCTTTATGTTTGTTGAGTTTTAAATTCGTTTATATATCTGTTATTTATCATTATATCTCAATCGTATTCGTTAGAATTCAATAAGAATTTTATTTCACCTTATTTGTTTTTGCATTTAATATCTTTTACATCAAATTTTATCTCTTTCTATGGTGTAACTTTTAGTCAATTAAAACAAATTATAAATTACTTATAAACCTCTTAAATTTTTCATTTAAATTGTTTAAAATAAGTGAGAAATTTTCAATGCAAGGAAGTGAATTAATTATTCCAAAATAGCTGCGAATAAATTAGTGTATTCTCCGGTACAATGAAGCTTATGCCCGGTAGCTGGATTATAGGATTTAATGAGCACAATATTGCATTTTCTATCATTAATTTTAGGTGAACTCTTCCTTCACTCTGTCACTTTCGTGTGTTCGTGTGCGGAGAGATATTCCCACACGAAACGCACAAACGAACCGAAAAACTTATTGAGCTTCACTTATTTCCATACCCTGTTTTGCAGTGCAGAGCGGCTCGGCATGATATTGAAATTGCATTCGTGAACCCAAACGTGAACTCAATAAAACTTTGACCAGGGTGCAGGATGATGCATTTCGCTCGCATCAGCTCTAGCAGCTTCATAAATGCAACGGGGTGTGTGTGTGTGTGGGGTTCAGGAAAATCCATCAATCCAATTCCCAACGATCGTTCCAATACGGCGGAAACAAACGATACGACCCGGTGCATGCTGTGCTCCCATTTTCCATTAGCATTTTGTTGCCCACCCGTCTTGGTTGAGGTTGAGTATTTTTTTGCTGCAGCTGGCACAGGCAAAGGCACGGGTTTCGCAGCTTGCATAATCGGTAAACGATTCACGGAAAAGCTATTAGCGGATTGGAAAACAATTACAAATTATCCAGTCTCGTTGTGCAGTCGATTGGAAAATGTTTAGCGTACGACTCGCTGGTCCCAAATCAGAAAAAAAGGTGATCAATCCGATGAGTTTTGGCGGAGGGAGAACTTTTGGGTATAGGTTGAGGAGTTCGCATTTGCATCTGTCTACAATCCGAAAACATCATCGTCTTGAGCTTCCACTTGGGAGGGAACTCGGTATGGGTACTGCTCAGTGATGTTAGTTACTTGAGAGCGCCGTTTCGAGTGTCCACCTGACGAAGTGCACTCGCAATGTACGCCAGAGGGCACGTTTAGTCTCGTAATTGCGCTATTTGTAGGGTAATTAACAGACTACATTTGTAGGACAAGCTGCCCGCGGACAAGACCTGTTGAAGTTTACGGCTGCAGTGTAATAAAGATATTGTTTCGTCCGCTCGTTTAAGATTGCAGCGATCGAACTAGTCATTGTTGGAAGAGCTTTGTGATTTTATGGCTTTTAAAAACCCTCTACCATAACATACTTCAACGGAATCAGGCTTTCACTTCATTCACCAAAATGCCAATCTTGATCGTTCGAAACCTCCCTGAGCTAATTAGCTTTTTTCCTCATCTCGTTCGGATCAATAAATGAGCCGATCCTGAACGAGCTGATTGATCGATTCGTCGATAGGCGTGAAGATGCTGGCGGTGGATAGCGCATAGTCACAGGTTCGCCCGAAAGCGACGAGAGCCCCAACTGAAGTCTACCGCCGGCTATATCCGCTAAAGATCTCAATCCGAGAGAGTCTTTGCAGAAATTGAAAAACGCCCCGAAAAATAAGTCTCGCGCGCGGAGTTCGGCCCCTAGATCAGGCCCCCGAACTAGGTCAACACGCCTTGGAAGCAGATTATTCAAACGCTCTCTGTCTCGGGATAGGTTAAAAGGGGTCCGGCGGAAAGTCATTTGCTGCTACGCGATGACAACCGTTTTATGAGTACGCGATGAATCCTGCTGAGGGGACCTTTAATATTCGCCGTCGTGTACTACGGTGTCTAAATGTGAATACCAGGCTGCGGAGGGGCTTTGCTAGATAGGGCAAGCAGAAGATCAAACTTTAACGCTGATGAATGTTGTACATCCGATGATCGCAATGACGTGGCAAAGAGACGACCGATTGGTCGACACCCTGACCCCGTTTAGAAGTCGACCGGTCGACGGCAACATCACGACCGGTGCTATAATGATGATGCCCGAGATCGCACCGGTAACCAACGGAGCAAACGAGGTGTCGAACCGAAACGAGATCGTTTGATGGCTCGCAAACTCTCAGAAAGCTAGTTCAGGCTGGGCGTTAGTTCTGTATAAGCGTTCGGCGTAATGTGTAATAAATACATCCTTTTTCTTTTTCGCGGACGCCTGTATTTTCTCGGCAGGAGGGACCGGTTTGCTTTCCTGCTTGGTGACCTGCTTTAGTGGCGCAATTTTAACCTGGTGGGATCCCCTAACGCACGACTCGAACGCCTCATCATGCGGTCCCACCTGGATGGGACTGGTTTGTCTCCGTGTTGCTGTGGCGTAAACGTGATGCATGTCGTTTTGGGTCTTTGCACTCGATCGTCTGCATGCGCAAACGGCATGCAAATAGCAATAAATCAAAACGCTGATGAAACGTAAACGAGGCCAATTTTCTTGGTCCCGTATGCATGCGTTCCTGTCCTTTGGGAGTCTCTCACGCACGTACCCGCTCTCGGTACAAACGGTTATCGGTCCAATTTCATCGCAATGGTCTAATTTACTTGCATTCGGTCGTTGTAACTGCTCTGATCCACTTCGATACCTTCGGTGTACGTTTGTGTGTCCTGAGGTTGATGAATCGTTGCCACATCAAGACACTGCGACATGCACGTGAACGAACCGGAAAAAGATTAGTCCATCATGTATCCGCCGTCTTGTGGCGGAGCCTTTGCACCGTAACGTCGCCTATTGCGAGTCGAAGAAGATTTATTGGGCGCTCGATTAGTACAAGGGTATAAAGAGAAGGTTTGCTTATGCATGTGTGCTAACGAACCTCCATTGCGAAGCACCAGGTATCGCGTCGAATACGATGGTTGGCTGATGGAAAATGGAGGCTTAAGGGCTATTGATTTAGATTAACTCGTGACATATCCTCTCCAATTTACACGTTGAAGTTCATGTTATAGGAATCATGTCACTATTTGAAGTAGTATTGCTGATAAATGGAGGCTTAGAGATTAATTCTGACTTAAAGCTTTAAGTCAGATCATTAGGTATAATTCCCGGCAGCTAGTTCGGATGCTGTGAAAAACTGCGAACGCAATTTCGCCGAGTCCATATTCTAATTCTAAATTCTATCCACAACTCTCATCCCACCTAGAAATTCCAACAGATTTTTCGCCAGAATTTGTTCTAACATTTACCATTCTTTTCTATTTTTGTTCTCTGTCTCCGCGCTTCATTCCAGGTTACCAAGGATTGCGGTGCACCGTGCAACTCGATGTTCTTCTCGGAAAATGAGCGTACCGTGCTGAAGTACTGGGTCGGTTCGTGGGCTGCCGTATGCGTGGCGAGCTGTTTGTTCACGGTAAGTACGCGGCGGGCTGTGAAGTGTTTGGCGCTGGCTGATGAACTTCATGAAGAGTTTGCTAGCGTTGGAGTATAATACAATTACTAGGAATATGAGTTTGAGCGAAAAACGATCCGTGACATGCTCCGTGGTGCGGGCATGCGATTTGCGTTCGCCGGTAGGCGAAGAACCAGGGGCAAACGCTGTGCACAGTCGTATCCGACTGAATGGTCGGAATAATGATGAACTCACCAAGCGCGCGCGCCACGCTCCGTGCCTGGACGGAATGTGCCAACACGAATTAATAATTACTGAAGTTTTTCCCGCTGCCCGGACGAAGATAATGAAAATGATGCTTTTTGGTGCCTTTCGTGTCCCTTTCTCTCTCTCACACTCGGCCAATATTAGGCGAAAGTTATCCGGAGTCCGATGCGCTAACTTATGCTACGGTATGTCTTCCCATGTTTGCCAACTTAACATTGGAAGTGGTTGGAATTCTAGGTTTTAATTTCCACCGAGGTCTCTGCTGGGAATCTGAACAAGCGGTCGATGATCAGTTTGCATTACGTTCGGATGAAGCTTGAAAGGGGTTTTTGAGGCATTTGAAACCAGTGCAAAATAAATTTCATTTCAGTCATAGCCATGCTCTCGAAAATATTGGATCAAACTCAACTAAAATTATAGGACATCGATTCTATACTCCAAAATTCATTTGCACCTGGATCACTTGCTCGTGAAGTTCGGCCACACAACTCATCTGCATTAGCCGGTATCCGGTCGTCTAATACACTGGCACTGCTGCATTTGGTCGAGTGAGCCTACA